>JAVLVB010001216.1:246958-264637 GCA_032876305.1 Orestias chungarensis | reverse complement strand
GGGGGGGGGGGGGGGGGGTACATCACTTTATGCCTGTTCTGCAAACAGATGTGATTTACTTTCAGTTTTATTCGTTCTTTTAGTGGCAGTCGGCAACTGCGTCATATGTGGGCACAGTCCAAGGTCTGACCTTGCGCTCGTTTTATTGTGGAATATATTAAGTGCCGTGGGATTGAAGAGGAAGTTCTAAATGAACGTTTCAGAGGCATGGCTGGTGGCCTTGTGCCTCCAACAGTAAATCTCTAATTCATCCGTAAACATCTGAGGCTAATTGTAGGGCTTTTATTTTGCCAAGACCAGAGAGGCTTTTGTCCTCTCAGGTCAACAGACTCTCCAAACATTTTGTGTGTAATAAATCATTCATATTAGGCAACCGCATTCTTTTTCTTTTGCTCATTTATACATTTTTGAACCCCTTTAAGAAGTTTAAACCCATCTCAGAACGTCCGCCGTCCTAACCGGTCAACGTAGTCTGGTGGTTCGGGGCCTGGAAAATTGGGCCGTGTGTGGGACTCCAGGCACACTCTGGACATTTGTAATGAGGTCCATTATTTATTCCATATGTTGGGAGTCTGCTGAGAGCTCCCATTGTATTCCAGCTAGCGAGCTGTGAGGGGTGTTTAACCCCGGCGCTTCAGAACGAGTCAGTCTTTCAGAATGACATCATATTCAAAACTAATACCTAGAATAAAATACATATTTTGCTGGACTCCATGTGATGCCAAAAAAGATTAAAAACAAACGCAATTTAATAAATTGACAAAGTGCAAATGGACTCAAGCAGTAAACTAAATGTAGTGAGGCAATGGTAACCAGGCTTGGACAGATCAGACTGATAGCGGTATCCAGATGTTTTTTTAATTTTTTAGATCTGACCTTCTTCTGACTTCGGTGAATCCAGATTAATACAATCATGATACATACAGACCTACTGGTGTAAAGTTTCATATACTTCAGCGAGAAATTGTAACAAACGTCAACTAAGAAAGCATTGATGGACAGCGTTTTTCAGTTTTACTTGTGAGAATGTGGAGTACCAAAACACAAGTCCAAAGGTTTTGATTTAAAAATTAAAGAGTTTATTTAATGAGTCCAAACACCATTACCATTCACACATAACCAGGAAACTGAGAATCAAGTAATGTAGGGTAAAAGGAGAAGACGACGGGCAAAAAATGGAGGAATTTAGCAGAAAATTAAAGGGCAGAGGCTACATGCTAGGTACATGGATTACATGAGCGAGGAGCAGGTGGCTGGTCACAGGATGCAGCTGAGGGAAGGAAGGAGGCAGGATGAGGGAGAGAAGGAGACATAGGAGCAGGGGTTGGGGGGGTGAATATAAATCTTAGTAAAAGAAAGCTAGACACAAAGAATAACTCATCTAATTAAAGTTAACTAAGATTATAATGAACAAAAGTAGGATACAAAGAAGGCTGCACAAATTAAACAAAGTAAAAAAGAGTTTTACTTATGTTTTAAGTTGCATGTGGTGCACTTGCTTGTAAAACTCTTTTTAGAGCTTTGTTGAATAACGTGCTATATATATAAAAATGGCATTGAGATGAAAGAAAAAATAAAGTGAAAGCTCCTTGTTTTTCTGAAAATTAAAAGAGTTGAATATTATTCCCATTATTACATCTTGCATCATAACATATTTCCCAAGCCTGCATCAGAGCTGTACTAAAGTCAAAACAGATTGGTTTCTGAGTTTAGTTTTTAATTCATTTGATAAAAAAAAAATGTAAAGACATTTTCTAATGCAATTCTTTTAGAAGTTTTAAGAATTATTTTCCAACCACAACTATACTGGAATTTTATTTATTAATGGGTATAAATAACATTTCTGGACAAAACAAAATATAATTTCCAACCATTTGTTGATAAATCTCAACCAGAATCTCAACGAGGCTCGTGGTATATTTAAAAAAAAACGAAATTTATTAATGCATCAACAAATCAAATCAACTATTCAAGTTTCAATTCAGTTTATCTCTATAATCACAATTTACAACATATCATCTCAAGAAAGTACTTTTCATCCATTTATCCAGTTCGTCCTAGTTGTAGATCAATGCATTCATTTCAATTTATTTAAATTATTTTTTATATGGAAACTCTCCAGCAGAACCAGAACCTGGCTCAGTAGTACAAGCTGCCATCTCAGTTCTTTCTATGTTGAAATGTAAAACGTTAGTAGCAGGAGAAGAAAAACGGCGAGTTGCCGGCAACATTATATTAACGGATGTTTCACTCATAGCTATCAGAACCCCCGACCAGATGCAGCCTAAGCTTATTGCAGCAGATCAACAGAGATAGCTCAGCATAACCCAACCCTTTAGAAAGAGTTATGAGAAAAGGCAATGGTGGCACATTTGATATCTGTTACAATACACCGCAGCCAAACTCCCTTAATGCCAGCTGGTTAACAGTTATCTTAGGAAAAACTGTGGATTGTGTCTATCTTGGGTAAGTGGTGACAGGGAATTAATGTCACTAAAAACTCATCTCAGTTTGAGCAGAATTCGGCTGAGACTTTAAAAGGCAGATCAGACACACTGACGCTTCTGTCTTAAAGAGACAGTACAAAGGTAATGGCTACAGTTGCTTTGTTGGTGTCTTTATCGCAGAAAGACAAATGCATTTAGTTAGTGCTGTAGCCTTCTTAGAGTTTCCATAAAAAAGATGATGACATACACATGTTTAGTGGGAGTGATACACAAGGTGTCAGATGTGCTGGATTAGTTACTGTTTTACATCTCCTTCGTTGTTTTGATGGAAGATTCCCCTCCTGTTGTCGCTACAGGCCGGCTTCACTAAACTTCTCAAAGTTTGAGGAGTTGTCATAGTGCTGGGTGAGGAATGCTGTTTATGGTCCCCAACCCTTTGAGTTATTCATACTGGCTCGCTTTTGTATTTTTTTTTATTTTTATTTTTAAGCTTTTCATCAAAGCTCGCTTTGGCAGGTCTGCTGACATAATCTGGATTCTTGGCTTTGGGTTAATGTCTAGTTAACACACAGCTATTAGAGCCAATCTTTAGGGTCGAATAGTCTATAAGGTTGCAGAATTTCTGCATCTTTAGCAGAAACAGAGAAATATGTAAGAGCTAGATCTTTGAGACATTTAATCAATCTTCAACAGTCAGTTGCCATATTGGACCCTTGGGTTAGCTCCTTTATATTGAGACGTCCCTATCAGGTGCATGAGTTTGTTATTATGGCAGCCAAAAGTGCAGACACAATACTCTTATGCTTTGAGAGAAACTGCTCCGGTTGGCAGTGAAGCGAACGACTGACATCAACCCTTTTTCAGATGTTTGGACCTAGTGTGAATTTCTTCACCTCTTTTTTCTGATGATATGCTGCCTAATTTCTGCGCATAAAAGCTGAGTAACTTTTGCCACAGTTTTCAAAAGTGAACAAATATGGTTGGGCTTTCCTTTGTTTTATTAGAGACATAATAATATGGGAATTATCCCATATTAGGTAGTTTGTAAAACGTTGGTTAATTTAAAAGATGAAAAATATTTTTTCAATCCAAACTGTATTTGTGTCTTAATTTATAAAACAATGTTTGCCCATTTCCTCTTTTTAACCCTAATCCGTCCGTTCTATCTTGTCAAATTACAGTTTTAGTCCTCAAATCATTTCCCAACACCCTAAATTATCTTATATGGGATTGTTATGCTGGTATGATCACAAACTGTTTGCTTGAATGCCTTTTAAAATTGTCCTTAAAACAAACGGCTTTCTTCTATGGTTTGAAACTTTCCAAACATTTTAAAACAATCAATAATATTCATGATTCTTTTTGACTTTAAAGAGTAATTCTGATAAATTCACAAATCAATCTTTCTCAATTATAGTTTAAGTAGTGTCAGTTTTATTCTTTTTCTCATTAAAAATTGTGTTATATGGATATGGTGTGGTTCTGTTGCTATTAAGATAAAAATAATAAACACAAATGCTGCTCTAGAAAACATCCCATTTTAAAAATAGGACACCAGTTACATACAGAAGTGTGATATTTATTTCTAAACTGCAGATAGAAACTGCATTTATTAATATTTTTTTGTAATTCTTTTAAATGGTCTGATGAAAAAAAATGGTGGGGGAACAAAAACATATAAATAATCCTAACATAAGGTTGTGATGATAAATCACAATTTCTATCATGAGAACAAATGTATTTCTAATGTCTAATCGTGTAAACACTCATAACCTCCCCACCATGTGACATTAAATCCGATCAGGCCTTTTTCCAGTCAGTAATGGTTGTAAAATGACTTCTATTTGCTAAATGCCAGAATAAGTCCTATTTTTACTTTTATTTAAATTCAGACGTATAAAGATTACACACGCACCCCAAGACTTGGGTTTAAAGCTTTAGTAACCCTACTATAGTAGTTTGGTTGACGTTTGTCTCATTCCTCTTGGCAGAGCTGGTTTAACGTATTCAGATTTGTGGAGGACTGAGATCAGGGTCGGAACCAGCCATCACAAGATGTGTAACTAATCCAGCCGTAGCTTTGGAGACATCGTTCGTCTGTAGGACCTATTTAGGCTTAAGATTGAACTTCTTGACTGAGGCCCGGCGTTGTTCCCTCTAATTTTCCATCACAAGCTTGTTTCTTAATGATTCCCTATGTTTAGCTGTCCCTCTCCCGGCACAATCTCAACATGAGGCTGCCTTCTCTATACTCCACAGCTGGGACGGCGCTCTCAGGCTTCTCCACGGCCGTTTGTCCCAACCGCAACAATCGTCGTTACAGACAACCAGACATCACAACATATCTTCAAAACATTAAAAAAAACTATAAATAGTTAATTAATGGTTTAATTGAACAACCGTTATGTCTCCAAAAATTAAATAAACAAAAATATAATTAAACATAATTAATTTTAAATGTCCCAATTACAAAAACGTAAAGCTCTGTCTGTCTACATGTCCAAACTGTAAATACAATTAGAAAAATATCTAATAAAATAAATACATTTTAAAAATAGATATATACATAAACATAACATAAAAACATCTGCTTTTGATCTGTGTGTAAAAACTGTAATATGACTTTAATGTTGGCTTTGGAGTTATGGCTTCCTCTTGTTTAAGGTCTCTTTCAGCGCATGTTGGTACACAAACTCCAGCTCCAGTCTGGAATGTTTATTTGCTTTTTTGTTTCAGGGTAATTCATAGAATTCAAAAAAACAAAAACACGTCCATATCTGGGGTTAAAGAGGCTTCCACCTTCCATGATGGCTGGACATTTCTCTGGCGTGATTGAACGTAGCATATTGAGACAACCGTGGGCTTCCAAATAATTAAGATATCGTGTGTGAATTGATAACTAAGCCATGACATACTCATGTGATCCACGTATTTGGACATTAGTTCATGAAAATATCTTGAAAGCAAAGTAATATCTCTAAAATACGTAGTTCGGACCTAATTATTTTTGTGTTTGAAAACACAGTTTTAACATTGACTACATGATCTACTGTGAACATTTGTACTAGGACATTAAAAAATGGTAGATGGCCTGCAAGTAGATAAACACACCCTCATCAACTGCGGCAATCTGATTGTTGTTGTCGCTGCAGGTTGTTCGATGTCTGCACCGTTTCTCGGACTGACAGGGAAACCAAGCTCACCCTGGTGTTTGAGCACGTGGATCAGGACCTAACCACCTACCTGGAGAAGGCCCCCGACCCCGGCGTACCCCCGGAGACCATCAAGGTAAACAATCGTCAGTTTTACGCTTTAAAGAATCTGTAATATTTATTCTATTAGCCTGTTGATACACAACCTAAACTACCACGCCGTTCCTGTTTGATGTACTAAAGCAGCTTCGGCCTAAGCCACTGTGGCCTCGGCTCTGGTTGAACACAGCTATGCGTCTTTGGTTCAGATTGGGTTTTTTTCTTGACCACCTCTTTCTACATCAGAGGAACCAGCACATGTGGCGGATGGGCTCCAAATTAGAGGATCCCTCCAGTCTCTATTCTGATCCAGCCCTCTGATGGAGACATAAATAAAACAGCTGCTTTTATACTAAATAATAACAACCAAGTCAGAATGAATTGTTTATCTGCTTTTTTATTGAACCTTGCTCTTTTGTTTGTCTCCACTTACGCTTTACTGAAAGGGTGTAAGTGAGTCAATCTCCATCTTGTTTCTCAATTACTCTATCTTATTGTTTAGACAAAAATCCCCCTTTTCCTCTTTAAAACATTTATTTATCAAGTTTCTACCCCCCAGGGCCTGGAGACTTGCCCCAAGTAATACTAGAAATGAATATTATTTATGTTTGAATGATGAGACCTAGAAAGTATGGAGTGTCAGATTTAAAGAGGAGATGTAGCGGTGGAGCAGCGTTGGCTTTCACCCGAGGGCCGAGTATATATGTGGAGGAGTGTTGTTTAAGTGCAGGTGATTCAGGTGGATTACACCCAAGGCTGTGAATACATTTAATACACTTGTAGCAAATGTCTGAGTCTTCAGCCATCTTTATCTTTCTACATTTTCAATAGTTACTTAGTTCGTTGCTTCATGAAGAACTTTGGTTTACGTTTTAGTCACGGAGGATTTGCAGCCTTACATTAATCACATTGTTATACGGGGGAACACTTCCAAGAAGACTGTGGGTTCGAATCCCAGCCTAGGAAATTTGTGCAGGGATTTAATGGTTCCAGCCATACTCTGCCTCTTGACGGATGACCTCCATAGATCGGTATCAGCCCCTCGTGACCTTCCAATGATAAGGGGTATGGACAAGGGGTGGATGGATGTTTTTGCATTTTTCAACAAATCTTCTGAGAAAAATCTTGTTTCTACTGCTGTTATTTAAAGAACTAATTTGTGTTCAACGTGAGCAACATGATTGACCAATGCCCTTAAGCTACAAACATTTACTAATTAGTTCAGAGTAAATGCGCTGAATCGTAAATGCAGTATATCTGACAGTCATTTCATATTTAGATCTTGGATCTTGGTCTTTAGACTAAAGAAAAATTCCCTCTAAACAGTCAAAATTTAAGTGGAAAGGCTTGGATTTGGGGCCTCCAACCCTCGTTCTGGGGGTTTTAGGTACATCCCACTTCCAATTTAAATTGCCAAATGATATCTTTTAATATGTCATATTGGGCAGGAGATCTGGAGGACGAGGCTTGGAGACCCCTGGATTGTTAAAACAGCCTAATTAAAGATGGTCACAGACAGTTTCCATCTAATTTGACCGAGTTGGAGTTATACTTAAAGCTTTGACTGCAGTAGAAGGATCTATAATTTTAATTGATTTTCTTGTAAAGTGCCTTGAGACGACATCTGTTGTAAATTGGCGCTATATAAATAAACTGATTCTTGATTCAATCAACTGCTGATAGGATGATACTGAATAAATAATCCTGCAGACATTTTGGTGATTTTAAAAATAAAAATGATCATTTACTGAACAGCTTTGTACTAATCTGTGTATCATCCAGGTCCCATTAAAACAGATTTAGTTTTTGGGTTTTAACTCGAAAGTGTTTTAAACACGCTTTGTCCGAGGCAGCCCAGTCCGTACCCATACTGTTTAACTTCTACACCCAAGCTCAGTATTGCAGAAGTGAACCTTTGAAGACTGTCAACACCAATCAGACTCATGCCGACTCCAGACATTATGTGACTAACTGTAAAGTTTAAATTTGTACAAATCTCTCCCGACGCAGATGTAACAACTACAGCAGTCATAAAGTGAGCATGCAAATAGACTTAGTATGTATGACAAGACAAGAAAACCTGAGGTGAATAGATGCATATATTTTAAGCTTAAAGCCTCTTATTCAAATTTTAAATTGAAAAGGAGCCTACTAAAGTTGTAATTAAAACAACTTTAGTTTGGTCAACATTTTACCGTGGGGATGGGTTTGCTCCACCTACATCTTCACTCTTCTTCTCTTACTTCACTCTGTTGTTTTCTGCTTTGTTTATCCTTGTTTATTTATTCCTGTGCTACTGTAAGTAGTCTTTGCTTTTACTTTGTTCCCGTATTTTCCCCTCGTTTGTGGAGTATTTCAGGCACATCAAACTCCAAAAATCAAGAGCTATTGCCGAATGTTTTAGATCAAAAGCACTTAAACCCAATGAATGGCTCGTTATCAGACTGCCCAAAAACTTGATGACTTGATGAAAGGGTAATGCGGTCACTTGATTCCGCTGCGTTAGACTAGGGATGAGTCTAAAACCTGCAAGACAGTGGATCTGGAGACTGGGATTTGGAGACACCCTATGTATTTCCCCCTCAGCTCTCTTGATGCTCCTTTGCTTACCTGCCTGGTCTCTCTCAGGTGATATGTTGTGGCTGTGGCTGTTCCCAACCAGCAACCTGCGCCTTATCCAGTAATCACGCTTCCAGTATGGAGGCTCCTCATTTCCGGTTGTTCACAGCTAAATTTGTTCCCGTTAAGCCTTGGTCCTCAGCTTGTCACCCATATTATCATGACCCGGCTTCAGCCATCGTTAATCATGACAGTCTTGGAGAATCCAACATTAGACCTGACTCGGATTTGCTTGAAATACAGAATCTGATCTCCACAACATATTTACAGCAAAAAGGGGAGGAAAGGGAAATAAAGAAGCTTAAATCCTTGCTGTTTATCTTATGTATATTGTTACCTAGCTGCATGACATAGTTGTCCATTTTGTAAAATTACACATCATCACATGTACATGGCAGCATGAAGACTCATTAGGCACCCTCCTCCCAATCCTTTCTCCCAGCATCTGTTTATCTGGACTCTCATGAAGACAAAGGGACAAGAAGTGTCGCCACATCACAGACACGGTTCTATTATTTCTAGAAGAGTGGACACTGCACGCTGACCTGAAACTGACCCCATTACTCTCTACTGCCTCTCAAACAACTTTAGTTGCACTTGGCTGTAGCATCTGACAACATAATGTTGACCCGGTCATCCGATTAGTTCCTATTTTTTGTTTCAGTGTTGAATATGCAGATATCTTCTTGCTGAACCAAGGAGAAACGTGTTGAGCCAAAGGCCCTAAAAAAAAAAAAGAACAGTCACACTTTTCCCTTAAACCATCCATCCATTCTCTACGACAGACGCCCCCACCTCGGTCCAGCTTGTCCACTTCAGCACCCCCCCAGCTTCCACCACCCAGTCAGGCTCAAGACCCACCACATGGTCATTGATGAAAGAGGCCCTCCTCCAGGAATCAAATGAGCTGGAAGGACATGAAGCAGCCGGGTTGCCCCACGCTCGGTTCTCCTCAGCCGTGCAGCGCTTGGGGTCTCTCCCACCCTCCTCAGCGACCATGGCCCAAGCTTCCACAGCTACACTCAGTGGGCCACTGAAGAGGGAGGTTAATGAAGCATGGGCAAGGAATTATACTTACGTTAACTGGCAGATGTCCTATATTGTGCTAAACTACAATAAACAATATGGCTGCCTCTGGTGCATTTGCATTAGAAAAGGAGGGGATCTCAGAAGGCCATGTTTTGCATGATTCTTGCAGTGGGCTGACTTTTATTTTTTAACACTGTTATTGTTTTTATTTTTCTAGGGTCAGACGTAGCCTTTATTTTTGTTTCCCATGGGCCACGTTTGAGGCTGTTGTTTGAGGGCCCAAACAAAAAAACTGGCTGAAGCAACTGTTTCTCTGTCTTGAGCCATACTGTTAGATATCATGCCAGTAGTGTGGCGTGCAGCGGTCGGAAGGCTTCCAGGTAATCATTAATGTCCTACTAGCAGAGATCATTTTTTGTTTTGTGCTTTTTCTTGCCAACTTTGAGAACATTTAGCACACTTGGCTTCCCATTTTCTGAATACATCCTAAAACACTTATGTAGTTGGGTGTTTTGTTAACTTTCAGCGTGATAAAGTTCACCGTCTGTAAAATCCTGATGTCCCGGTTGGATTGAATTACATTTCTGTTTCCAGTGGCTGTGTGAGGGATGAATGGCGATGAGGTTATGAATCTAATTGTGACGAAACAATGTCATGTGATGATGTTGAAAATAATAAACGGAGGAAGGGACGTATGTCGTAAAGCAATTTGCACATTTGTAGCTGTTTTGTGTGGCAGGGTTCCTGCCACTCTCCTCAAAGTTTCTCAGTTACCAGTTAAAGAGCTACGGAACCCCTCGGGCAATGACAGACGTGTCATTCAATTAACTCACAAAAGTTATTAAAATATTTTATGAAGGTTGAAAAGTTACTGAATGTTGCTTTAAAGTGAGTTGTAACTACATCTGTTTAGGCCTGTCATGATAACAAATTTTGCTGAGAGATTAATTGTCTCAAAAATTACTGCGATGAACAATAATGTTGTTGGAGACCATTTTAAATTGATATAATGATAATGACATAATATTGCAACTATGTCCATAGATCAATCAACTTTATTTTCAAATTAACACTTAAATCTGAAACTGATAAACAAAATCACCGAAAACATAAATAAATTGACTAAGTGTCTAACTAAAATGCACTTGAATAAAAACTAAACATTAAAACAAAATGGAGATAAAAACTACATTCAACCAAAAAAAGTGATGTATATGCCAATCGCCGTTTGCGATATGTATGTTTAACTGTCTGTCAAACATTTTTTGAAATGACAGCTTTTCAATAATATTCAATGGCAGCATTTCTGTAGCAATTAAGCGAACTACACTGTCTGTGAGCGCACACCACTTTGCGCCGTCCTTTTTGCATGTTTCCTGTCGATTAATTGCTTCACAGATAGTGGACTGTCGGGAACTTGAAGACGCAGGCGGCCTACATTCTTTGTCCAGCTGAGAAAACTAATTTGGATGGTGTTACCGTCTTACCTCGTGTGCGGAGAGAAGCGAAGCGCCAAAAAGACACAGGGGGAAACAGTATCTGACGGGGAAACGCGACTCGACGGAACACCGGCTTGCAAAGGTCCAGCGGTTCACCTCAAAAATTCTCCGGAATCCTCTCACACGGGTGCAGTTACGTTCAACTTTGTAAACAGTTTTATT
The DNA here is from genome assembly GCA_032876305.1 of Orestias chungarensis. Classification (NCBI taxonomy): domain Eukaryota; kingdom Metazoa; phylum Chordata; class Actinopteri; order Cyprinodontiformes; family Cyprinodontidae; genus Orestias; species Orestias chungarensis. The sequence goes on along the minus strand of JAVLVB010001216.1, from coordinate 253,630 downwards.
TTGAGGTTTGTCCCGATATCAGCTAGTGTTTCTTAAGCATGCTAATTGAGCTAAAACGCTGGAGAAGTACAAAATAGCGCACAGCCCTGATTTATTAGTTAACTCCTCCCTCACGCTGAGAAAATGAGAAAGGGAGGGGCGAGTGGAGAGCGCCAGAGTGAAGTCTTTTTGTCATCCATTGTCGAATTAGGAAAAGGCTGGTAAAAACGATAAAGACGATAAGTGAAAATGATCGAACTCATTTTAATTATCGTACAGTTAATTGATTTATCGTTTATTGCGACAGGCCTACATTTGTTCTGTAATGGCATCTGAGGTTTGTTTGGGAACATAAAAGACTATACCCCAACTCGAAGACCAAGAAATACACCATACATGTAAGTGATAAGGTTGTGGGGTTGATAAAGCAAACCTTACCTTAAAACTATCCAAAGATTACTAATTATCAAAGGAGCATGACCTTGCGTTTGCAAGGCCTGCAAGCGATTCTTTAGAGAAGGCCAGGAAAAGATGGATTGTTAGCATTTAGGAGTCACACTCATGAGATAATTAGTGTTTACGAGGAAATGCTGTTGAAAGGAAGCACGGTGAAATGACTATTTAAAGGAGAGAGGAACTGATGGGTGGGGGAATGCTATTGTGTCAGTCCCCACTTGACGCACACACACACACATAAAAGCCCGTGCACACAAAATGACCAACCGCCTGCCTGCCTCCGTCCTACGGCCCTGTCTGTCTGCTGCCCTTCACTGTGGGTCATGGCTGGATGGAGATGCAGAAAGGAGGGTCTGTTTTTGCATCCTGTCCTTGGTCAGGGGGGCTCCCACACGCAAATGCTTGCACACAGACCAGTGAACCTCCACTTACGATACACGGACATGTCGTTTCCAGCCACAACATTGGGGGACTTTCTGTTTGTTTTTTTTGTGTAGCAGGTCATATCTTATCACGTCCAGTGTGATGTAGTCGGACAAAAACAGCATCCAGACCAGAGCCATTCGCCGATCGTTTTCGCTTGAGTGCGCAGACCCTTTTCCTTTGACTCATGCACCAGCTGTTGGGCTACTGAATAGAGATGTGGGCTTAGGTCCATGTCACTTGTGGGGTCTTTGTGGGCGAGCTTTGAGGCAGTTTACATCGGGAGCTAGTATGTGTTGATGGTAAATAAATCCAGAGACTGGGAGAGAGAGATCAGTTGCACTCTTCAGGTTTAGTTTTGTCAAAACTACCTGTAATAACTTATTTGTTTTTAGGTGTCAGACCTGTTTGAGAGTATTCCATCTGGAAAAGAACACGCCCAGGCTAGCTTCGTAACTGTTTCTTCGTGTTCACAACAATTAACTCTGGAAGGTTTTTCGTGGATGTGGTGCCTACGCTGCAGCCGTTGGAGGTCAGATTTTGGGCATGCAAAAAAAAAAAAAGCACCAATTAACTAAAGGAGGACAGCTGCTAAGTAACAGAGATCTGTGCTCACACAAAGCTGTGGCCTCTTTCTGAGGGTGGTGTGTGTGTGTGTGTGTGTGTGTGTGTGTGTGTGTGTGTGTGTGTGTGTGTGTGTGTGTGTGTGTGTGTGTGTGTGTGTGTGTGTGTGTGTGTGTGTGTGTGTGTGTGTGTGTGTGTGTGTGTGTGTGTGTGTGTGTGTGTGTTATCAAACATCTGCCACAGTCGATGAGAAAAGACACGAGCCTCTTCACGTTAACTCTTCCACTACCAAAATGCCTCAGCTTTTATGTTGAAGTTCACACTGCAGGTCGTTGTCCTTCGCACCATACCTAATAAATCATATTGTTTCCGAGAGTTTGTGAAGACACTCGTCGTTAGCAATCAGCTCAGACTGAATCGCTCAAAGCTGCACATGAAAACAATTATCCCACACAAAGCATTTAGTTTTTCCTGTACACCTTAAACATAGACTATTATGGAGGTTTTTGATCTAACAGGCTACCTTTTCACAAAAATGGGGACGTTCTAATAATTTTTCATGACTTAACCATGTGGGAAAGATATATTTTTGTGCTGCTTTTCAAATGTTTTTCTTACTACTGTACAAAATTGGTATGGTATGCGTTTGTTTAAACAGGGACGGCGCAGCAACAACAACAACACATTGACCAAGACGCAGTCAGGAAACATACGTAGTGCCAGCTTTTATTGGTCCCCAAGCAGGTCGATGCTTAGATGAAAGATATACATTTCTGGAATCTATATTTGTGAATTAATACAACAGTTGATAATTAAAAAATTTAATCTATGTTACATGTTTCACATTAATCGAGCTGTAAAAACATTCTCAAACTTAGAGTCATACAAACAAATAAACAAACTCTCCTAAATCCGTTTTCTTCCGTATCGCTGTCAACATCCATCTCTAATGTACGCACTTTTGTTTTAACTGTACTCGCAATGAAACATTTGTACTGCATCCGCTTGTACAGTGTTTACTAGATCCAATTAAATGCTTGTGTATTAGCTTGAAATGCTAATGGTAGTTAGCCTGGATCTGCCCAAACAAGCCAGTGTCTAGGTCTATGCTAAGAGTAACAGTTACTTTGGTTATTGTCATAAGGGGGTAAATATGACTCGAGCAGAGGTGGATTGTGAGAGAGAATATTATTTATTCTAAGGATGAGATGAACGGAGCATTAACAGAAAACTGAATGAACGAGGCACGGAGGAGGTACAACAGACCAAAACGCGGGACCGGAATTGAACATCAACAACGTGACACGGATAAGGAACAACGGATCAAGGATAAACGCAGACAGGTAAACAGAAAGGAATATAACAACACGGGATGGAAGAGAAACATTAAACCAAGGATATACGCCGGACTGGATCTAGGATAGAAAATAAACAATAACAAACTTAAACAACTGAGAGGAGCGCAAGAGAAAACTACCAACAACGAAGGAACAAACAACTAACAAAATAAGCTAAAGGAAGAGAATGGAATATCATGAGAGGGGGGAGAGATCAGCAACAGGGAACCAGGCGAGCAGAAGGGAGGAACTTACTGGGAGAGAAGAGGAACAGGCTAGAGATGACGCAGAGAGACGAGGAGGGAAATCAGACGATCCAGTGGTGAGTGAATGAATTAACCAGGCTTCAATACTGAGGAGCAGTAGGTGGAGTGGTGGAGATGATGATTGGATAATTGTAAACAGATGTGAGTGATAATGAAGAGAGAGAAAACACAGAAGGAAGAGGGACAGAGCAGGGGAAACTAGAGAACACAGAATATAACAGAAACAAAGACTAAACCAAAATACAAAATAACCTAAAGAAAACAATAAATAATGATAAAGTAAAACAAAGCAACTACAACAAATTAAACAGCAAACTAACAGGGAACAAAAAACACATATCACACACACACACAGGGAGAAAGAGAGAGTAGAAAGCGAGGGAGAAAACGAAGACTCAACCAAACTAGAGAATAACCTAAACAAAACAATAACTAAATATAAATAATGATAACAACAACAAAATAATAATGAACTGAACCAAACCAAAAACACCGATCATGACAGTTATGTGCTGCCATTGACCAAACAACCATGAATGAATGTAAACTAAGCAGATTAAACAGAAAATGTCAGCTGCTTCTTCTTAAACTGGGAAACAGTGTAGATTGGTTTGTCATAGATAAATGTTCCAATTTTACATGTAGATGGGAAAGTGGGAACCAGCGCATGGTTCATTCTATTCAACTACAGAAAGTTCTGGCTATGTTCACCTAACGGGTCTTGATGCTCAAATCACACTTTTTCGCCAAAATCTGATTTTCTTTGCATTTTCATTCATACTGATAATCAAATTAAATTACTTAAGATTTCTGTTTTAACAGTTTACTACCCCAAAGCGATGAGCATGAGAAAACATCGCACAATATTTCAGTGTTTACTTAAGCAACAATGGACGCCGCCTTGTGAGGACGGATTTTAATCTTGTCGATCGCCACAAGATGATAACAAGATGAATGCAAAAAGGAGACAAAGATCAGCACAGCTTGCCTCAGCCAATTCGGGACATGACGAATCAGACGACAGAAAACTATAGAATACATATCTGAATTAGCACTACAGTATATATGGAAGTGGCTCAAAGCTGACTTTTTTAATTGTTTCTGGGGAAAAGAAAGGTATTGTATTTTATAGACTGCAGTTAAACTGTCAGATATTGGTCTCGTTTTAGCAAAAAACAAACAAAAACAAAAAAATAACTTATTAGGATCTCAATTTCCAGCCTATCATCATAATTCAAGATTTCTCTACCCGGCCGAATGTTTCTGATAAAGTAATGTGCTTGTTAGCTTTTTATTATAAATAAAAAGCTATATACTGTAAGTATATCTTCCTTTTTACCTGTCAAAGTAGGTAGACCTACTTTGAAGGCTATAGGACTCGGTGTAATGTAATATGTTTTTTGTTTTCCATGACCTCCTTATTTTTTTGTGAGTGTGAGTTTCACAACAAACCTCTCACCTTGCTCTTCCCTTTTTTTTTCTTCCAGGATATGATGTATCAACTGCTGCAGGGGCTCGACTTCCTCCACTCGCACCGAGTGGTCCACCGTGACCTGAAACCCCAAAACATCCTGGTGACCAGCACAGGTCAGATCAAGCTGGCAGACTTTGGACTAGCACGCATCTACAGCTTCCAGATGGCTCTCACATCGGTGGTGAGTTTCTCCATTAGCGTTTGAAGATGTCATCAAACCAAGGGCTTTAATAAATGAATCCTAGTAATAAACTCGACATTAGCCTGGTACATCGCACTAATATTTACCTTCTGCTTCCACATTCTCAGTCTGTTCACTTGACCAAGAGCAACAGGTTTTGATTGACAAACACACACTGCCATGATTCTCTCCACTTGTCAGTAAAAAAAAAAGAAGAAGCCTAATGCGTTGAAATTGGCACTTCCAGGGAATAGTTGGCGAAAACGCTGCCAAATGATTGAATTTCTCTGTGTAAAGTGAGAGTGAGGCACCCCTCCTCCCTGCCTTTGTGGCCTGTTTCAGCAATCCCTCGGTGGCTGTTGCAAAGAGGGATGGGACAGAAGAGGAGAGACAAACACCCCTCCCTTCCCACTGTCGGCACTTTGATGTCTAACTGTTGCACTCAAGGCTCTGATGGCCGGATAATATAGAGAGGGACACTGAAAGGAGTCATTGGACAAACTTGGAATGAGAAGAGAAGCGACTTTGAAGATCAGTCTTGGCAGCCACAGATGCGTCTTACCTAGAAAACAAGAAAAATAGTAGCCCTATATTAAACTTTATCGTTATCAATAAGGGGAACTATAATGCATAAAATGAATCACTGCTGACACAAGGTAGTGCATAATTTTAATCTGGACAGGAAAGAAAAGAATTTACATTAATTTTGTATTCTTTAATAAATTAAAGCCGAGAACTTTATTTCTTTATGTCATCAGTGTTCAGAAGATGGTTCCTTCTTAAAAATGACGTTAAAGTAACCCAAGGCAGATTTTTTTTGCTAACTTTTATCAATCTGAAGTTTGCACGTTCGATACATGGTACTAAATGAGATGTGATAAATCTGAACAAAAACAGAGGCTAAAGCATCTAATGATGATGTGACAAGATGTTTCTCTCCCATTGCTCAACAACTTAAAAATCCTTCCACAGCCGCCATTCTCACCTCAGCAAACATTGTTATTCACATTCTTCTTCTGCACATTTTTTTTTTATATCCATCTATTTATCTGTACAGATATATGCATGCACAGAATAATATATATATATATATATATATATATATATATATTACGAAGAGGCTTAAATGATAAAATACAGATTTCTGTTGAGCAGAGGTTGCACCGGACGTTTTCTGTTGTCAGTCATTGTGACTGACAAACCTGTTTCATTTTGCCCTCATAAATATATGTACAATTTTCTTATGGTACTTCAACTATTCAACTATTTGCCTAAGTCAAATTAGTCCTCCTCTGTTTTTGACAACAAGCACTCCAGTCGGTTGAGCAGCCAAGAAAATTAGACGAAAAGCCGCTTGTTTCTTTACAAAACACTCTGTAATAACAGGAGGTCTTACATAAAGATCAGATGGACACTATTGGTAAAAATTAATCTACTTACCTATTTGCATTACTACAACATTAAGGGTATTTAGGAAACTGGGGTTTGTTTGCTCAGTTCTTAGTTGGTTGGTTAGATGGATAGATCAGAACTTAAGTCATCTACTTTAGTTTTTAGTTTTAAAAAGATAAATTGTGCTGATATGTCTAGTTTTTAAAATGTCAGAGCAGTTCTAAGGAGACGATGTTTTTAAAAACTCAGTTTTAGGAATGCAATTTATGCAAATTAAAATGTCTTTGAATTTTGATAAGGGTGTTTTTATTTTTTAATCTGGTATTTCTCAAATTTCTCACCATGCTTGAAGATTTACTGACAAGATGCAGGGGAGGGCACGGTTTACCATTGAATTTACATAAGTGTTACACAACAATCATTGCATCTGCGGTTTTACCGAAGGGTTTGTCTTTAAAAAAAAAAAAAATTTTATGACTCGACGGGGACACTTTTTCTTGCTTGTTGAACAGCTCGCCGGTTATTCACCATCAGATCGAAGCAGCGAAATTGCAAGTCCCTAAAACTACTCTCAAACACCACATTGCACTTTAAAATGTG
>JAVLVB010001216.1:190685-246858 GCA_032876305.1 Orestias chungarensis | reverse complement strand
GTGTGTGTGTGTGTGTGTGTGTGTGTGTGTGTGTGTGTGTGTGTGTGTGTGTGTGTGTGTGTGTGTGTGCGCATCGTATGTGCGTATTCATTCGCGGAGCACTGCAACGTGAGCATGGGATCTTTGGTTCCACATGAATGTTCCTGCCTCTGGAATCCCCCTGTTAACCGGACACACAGACACACACACTCACACGCACACACAAATCTCCATTCAGTTGCTCTTTGTTTCCTTTTGCTAATAAAAGCACCTAATCTACAGAGCGCGCTGCGCGTATGTACACAAACACACAAAAAGTTTAAGAGGATCTTCCTCTTTGCCCAACACCCTAGCAGTTACTTATTTAGTCACCTAAAGCCACCGTTACTGGCAGACAGATGGGCTTTGGAGAACTGCTGTTGCTTAAGCGAACGGGGCAAATTTCTCACTTTCAAAGTGATTCATATAGAACTTTTAAAATGACAATATGGCTGAAGGGATCATTTGCATGAGAGCGTCAAAGAGTCCCTCACTCGCCTTATTTTCCAGTGCCGCTTACTGAAAGTAGCACCGTTATACTTTTTTCGCTGATGAGATATCGACACCAGCACTTCTCGTTTTGCTATGCATTCATCTTCCTCACCAGGATAGGTGTTTGTGTCAGAAACATGCCAACGTCAAAGTGTTTGTTCAGCATGTTTGTGGTTGAGTTTTGGTGCTGCCGCGGCTTCGATTGCCCTAGGGCTCCTTCTGCATCAGTCACCAATCGTGTCTGGTAGGAAGACCACCCATTGGCTGGTATGAGGTCCAGATTAGCCCACCCCAGTGGTCCCTGAGGGCCTGTTGTTTTGTTGCTGGTTTTTTTCCAGACCCTATTCTAGCTATAGGCTCTTTTTTTTGGGCTGTGAGTGACGGACACGGAGGGGGAAGACTGCTTGAGTGAATGCATGCTGAGGTGTCGCTCTGGTGGGATTTCTTCTTATTAGCACACGTTTTTATCTTACAATCTGTTACAAAATCTGTTGTTTTCGCTATAGCTTTATGCATTTGATCCAAGATTTAGCAGAACAACATAAAAATGTATGCATCGTCTACAGATGTCATTTTTATCAGCTACAGTGAGATTTATCTTTGTTTTGGATCTTTGCCAACAATAATCTTCATGACCCGGTTATGTATTTTCTGGTGTGATTTTCTTGCATGTGAGTCTAATGAACTTCTCTCTTGTTAAACAAACTCTACCACTCGGCCATTGCCAGATGGTCGAGTGGTAGAGTATGCGCTCCACAGTCCTTGATAAAGTCTTGTTCAACCTTTGCTTCTCTATAAAATTACCAAATCATTTTCATCTTGCTGACAGCGAGCAAACTGTTGAAATGTCACCACAAAAAAAAAAGCGAAACATTGCTTGAAATTAACCAAGGAAGGCAGAGTATAATTTTGTTGAATATTGACACATGAATGTGATAAATAGGAAGTAGTAAAAAAAAAAGTTTGCTACATCAGAACGTATTTTGCAAATCCGTTTCCATCTACTCTTTAACTTTTTCGTAAAAGTCTAAATTCAGATTATAATTTTTTTTGTAAAATTGCAGATTATTTAGAGTTTTGGTGTTTCCATCAACCTTTTCTAATGCACATACAAAACTAGATGGGAACACATGAATGGAGACCAAAGACCAGACCAAAGGTAAAACAACCCTGAGCATGAAGCAGACTCAGCCGAAAAACCTCTTCTCACTGCAGTAGATGTCCAGAAGATCTGAGACAACTGGATGCTTTCTGATACCAGACAAGGAAAAGAGAACATCTAGTCTTAATAGTTACTGATATCCCTAAACGTTTCACGACCATTCAATGATCAGAGGTGGGGTGAGATTCAGAGAGCTGTTGTACGATGCAGTGCAGTTTGTATGAAATCTGATTGGTTTTACACACCCATGCATGTCATGTGCATGTGGTCGCTTGTTAAGTTAGATTTGGGGGATCTTAAGGGGAATGCCGACATTTTACTGTCGGTTGCTTCGGTCGGACTCTGTATTTGTGTGTTTACGTTCTCAAAACAAAAACAAACGAAGGGGTTATCATTTCCAGACTAGACGAGCTCATTTAATCCTTTTTTTCTTCCTTACTCTTCTAAAGTCTAATAAAGTGACTCAAAAGCCAAAGGGAATTTCAAGCCGAAGCTTTCAGAGCTTTGACTAAAACGAGGCTTATCTTAATGTACTCAAATGAACCATTACTTATCACCGTTATTGTAAGCATCTTTTAGATCTGTGCCGTCTCACTGCTAATTTCCTGTAAACCTTTGTCGTCTTGGTCTGATGCAGAGCGCTACCTGAATAAAGGTATTTTCCCAGAGTTTCCCCGTCTTTGGTTCCTTCAACTCATAGCCCTCCCACTACTGTTACCAGAATAAGACACCCATATCTCAGACGACATTAAACAAATTGAAACCAGATTTCCTGCCTGCGCTCAAACAAGCAGACAGCCTTTTACAACCTAGGAGACGCAGTCTCACTTTTCACACTGTAGATTACTGTTGCCCTTGCAACCTTTTACTTGTTTTGCATCGATTTGCAGTCGCTGGTGTTTCACGGAGGAGCAGATTGACGTGTTGTCACCTGTGAAACCCCAAGTTCACCCCAAACTGTACACTGATTTAGTATAGGGTTGTGTTTAGAACATTTCTAGGTCTCATTTCCTTTGCAATACGTTCATCTATCGGCCCTTTATTGATCATTGGTTCTGCAGGGTGAAAGTGAAACAACCTAGCAGTGGTGAGCTTGGATGAACTGGATGGTTTAGATAAAAGATGGATAAAAAAGGAGAGCAGTAGCAGCAGAGAGAGAGAGAGCAGGGGAAAACCCTTGCTCTGCACGCAGAGGAGCACGTGCAGCTCACTCTGAGAATGTTTAGATATCTCCTCAAACGGCTCCACATGTGGAAAAAAAGGAAAAGTCAATCGTCGGTGCTTTGACTGCAGTCGGCTGGAGCAAAAAGGGTGGCCTCCGCTTGACTTTAGCAAACACGCACAAAGTTCATGTACATACAGTCAAATACTGTAGAGCTTTTCTTTTCTTTACAGTCAAATTGAACTTTACTTAATTGGCTAAATGCACTAGTAAAAACCTAGTACACATTTCTATTCAACCGCCTTTACTCTGATAACTATAAACAAAATCTGATACAACAAATTGCTGTGATGATGAGACTGTTTTTTTCGCCAGCCTGGATGTGAATAATCTGCAAACAATACATCACAAGTGCTAACACTAAAAATATTAAATAAAATCTTGCCAAAGATTTTTGTCTCAGTTTCTGCAGCAAATATCAAAGTATACTTGAAATTACTCAAAAGTAAATGTTACTTTTTCTATCAATATTCAATATTTACTTATATAAATTACTTATACTTATATAAAAGTACTTTAGGAAGTTGTATTTATCCAGTAAACTGATCTCAGACAGCACTGTCTGGGATAACAGTCTGAGGTATGATATGAGCAGCTGCAGATTCCTTGTCAGGTGTTAAAATCTAAGGGCCAATATTAGCTATGTTCTTTTTAAATCGGACCGATTAGAAAGAAATCTGAAATCTGGACGAGTGAAAACTGCTACGGATAGCCAGAATATTTTAAATTATTAAAAATGATTTATAGATATATTTTTCCTATTAATTCATGGGTAACAGTATTTATACATTTTTTCCCACAGATATCAAAATCCCATAGACGAAAATGTACCCATTCAAATTTTTAAAATCCACAATTGAAACAAAAATGGAAGCTATTTAAGAAGTTTCCAGTTGAAGATATTTATCAAAATTAGAAGCGGTCATTTTCCTAAAAGGTTTGTAATATTTGCAGCTCTATTAGAAGTTTTTGTAACTGAACTGAAAGCAAAAACGACCATTTGGATCGTAAAAGTTGCAGACCCCCCAGCTAATGGTTCAATTTTGTTATAACTCAATGTTCTAGACCAGGGGTGTCAAACTCAATTTCACAGGGGGCCAAAATCCAAAACACACTTGAGTTCGAGGGCCAAACAGGATAAACATTTATTTAACACACTAAAACTTTAAAATTAACTTCTTTGAACATTAATATGAATAAAAACAGGAGGTACTTTTCCTCTGGAAAAAATCAACTTAAACATTAAATAACTTATAATATTTTGCCCTCCATAAAAAACTATAAATACAAAAATTATATACGTTAGGGAAAAAAAGTAAATGTTAAAAGAACAAGCATTAAAACGTCTTTTTATATTAAAAATAAAATAATAGAGAATAAACTTACTGAAATATCCCAAAAGATTTTGCTCTTAATAAAAGTATGTATTGTCAAAATTGTACAAATTCAAATATGAACATGCTGCATAACAAAATCTGGACATGTGAATAACATTTCCCCCTTAACAAATCAAATCTTTCAGTTATCTTTGGTCTTTGTTGTTTTATCAAAACTGGACGCATGGCAACTTTTTTTGTTTTTGTGTTTTTGGGTACAAGTTTGTCTAAGATTGTCATCACTGAAGAGAGCTTCTCACACAGATACGCGTTACCAAGCATGCGCAAAGCTCAAGCCATGAGCTAGGCTAAATGAAAGAGATACAATTTGCATGGCAGCTGAAGCGGTGCATTGTGGGATCAGTAGTTTTTTTATGTACCTGCGCTCCATCCATTTATATATAAAATTAATATATCAAATGGTCTCACAGGTCGGATAAAGTTACATGCCGGGCCGGATGTGGCTCGCTGGCTATAAGTCTGACACATATGTTCTAGACTATCTATCTATCTCTCTCTCTCTCTCTCTCTCTCTCTCTCTCTCTCTCTATTTCCATCCACTGATTTAGCTTAAGTTGGTCTGTGAGGGAGAGTTGGCTTATATTTTAGTTTATTGCTAGTAAAGACCTAAAGCTGTAACAGCAGCAAAAGACAATGATTTTGATTTATCTTAGTGGGGCTCATCATAAGTGCATGCCACACATTGCTGAATTGTCGTTGTAAAGAAGTCCTTAAATCTTGCAGCATTTTCACTGTCACTTTAAAGTCTGATAAAGATCTACATTAGGGGAAAAGTTCAGAGGTCTCAGTACTGTCGTCACTTTACAGATACACATGTAGAGAGTCATGTCATCCTGCTGTTCAGCAGCACACCCTCTAATAAATTCATTGGCAGCAATTCCTTGGCTGGTTGCCTGGTATGTATGCGCCCCGTGGTCACCTGGATATTACCACCCAGTCTGTAGCGACATCAGAAAGAGGAATAGCTGGAAAGAAAGAAAAGAGAAGAAATGACAGCATATATCAGGAATTTTCCAGCTAATGATGTGCGGATGTGGTAGCACCGGGGAGAGAGAGCCACTTACTGTGCTGTCTTTGTTTCATTCGCTGAGGGCCCCGTGCTGCATTCCTGTAAGCTGTGCATACTTTGGCAACAGTTGCACTGCTCCCCTTTTTTCTGCTTTACTGTATACAGTCTGTGTGCTGCTCTTGCACTTTTCCCTCTCGTGTCCCCCCCCAGCTGCCCCTGGTTTCAATCAGCCCCCCTCCTTGCCTCCATCTTGTATCGCCAGTCTCTTTCCCGCCTTGGGGAGGCTGCTTTATTGGAACCGTTGATTGTTCTTTCCTTTTTTTCTTTTGTGATGAAGAAGTAAAAGTGAGTGCTGGGATGAAATAATGGTGTTTACAACATGGCTGACTGCTGGAGCTTGGGGCCTCTCTGGAGAAACAACTTCACGGCCTCTGTTCTGCTCTGCCTACAGTTTGGTTTCATGCTCATTGTCGGGACATCCGCTCTCCCTGCACACATCCTTTTGTATCCATGTGAGATTCAGAGAGGAAGACTTTAATTAGGAAAAGATTCGGTTTCAGGAATTACATCATGTACCAGCTGAGTGGCTAAACCTTGGGTTTCCTCTTAGGAAGGAATAAAGCTCTAACGCTCCCCAAGTCATTTCTGAACAGGTCAGGTAGCTTAGGCTACATTAACGCAACAGGCAAATGCGAACCACATCCACACTTTTCAGTCTGAGCGGCCCAAATATGATCGTTCCACGCCCCCGAAAATCAGATTTTTGTCGCTATCAATCAGAAATGATTGGTGTCTTCAGAACGGTGCCGTCGCATATGATCCGACTGTCACTGACGTGAGGCATGTCATGATTACTGACGTGAGGCATGTGTTGTATTTCTCCAGATGAAGCCAGACGTGGACATAAACAGTATCTGAAGCAAGCAGTGTTGGGTTTTGCTTTGTTTTTGTTTGTTTTTGTTGTTGTTGTTTTTTGCCAACTTTGTTAAATAGGCATGTTATTGTGACAATGCACTTCGCTCCCATTGCTAAGCAACTTTCAAGTCCAACCGAACACATCGGCTTCCATTTTTAAGTTTGCGCAGCTGTGTGACGCCTTCTGTACATTGTTCGTCTGGACATGTGATTGGCTTTGGGGTCATAGCAGTTCACACAGAAGTCTGATGGCTGTCGCGTTAAGATGCTAGTATAAAAATCCAGACAAACAATGTCAGGTTTCACTAAAAAAATTGAAACTGAGCATCAAGACCTGCTGTGTGAAGAGCGTCCTTCTTTATACACCTGAGCTATACAAGGGATAATGTCATACAGGCCAAAACCGTGTTTTTCAACATCTCACAAGGTTCCCCTGTGAGCCAAATGGTATCCGAGATTTAATTCCACTCAGATAAAACTTTTTTGTATTTATTTTTATTTATTTGTGCAGTATTTTATATGACCGTTATTCCGTTGTGCACATTTCCGCCGACTAAACATGGAGACTTAGTGTCCCCCAACCATCAGACAGAGACAGAAATTTGGATCTATTGTGGTCAGAACTACGCAGCAATATGACGGGAATGTCATGAGTCAGCACGGAAGAGAGAAACAGTAGCAAAAGTAAAGGACATCCGTTTTCTCAAAAATACTAACTAAAATAGTCGGATGGCAGCATAAACTGATCAATAATACTGAACAGTTGGGCCAATGTTAATCACACAGGCTTGCAATGCAGTCAGTCGGACGTAATCTAATGTAGGTGAGTAAGTACACAATAAAGTATTTAAATAAACAGTGCACATACCCACGGAGCTGAGAAGTATAGGAGAAAACAGCAAAAGTTTTGTTTCAACTTGTTCACCCAGCAGGGGTGGCTTCCTGTTGTCTCACAGACTGGCTTAGTCTTACGTGACTTATCAATTAGGTAAGTCGTGAGTTGAGTTTAGGGACCCTCAAGTCAGAGTCAAGAGAAAAATCGTATGGTAGTGTCATAAGTTAGCAGTTTGTTTTAGGCCTAATTTGTGAAAAAAGGATAGAAACAGAAACATGAGATAGAGATTGGGGAGAGCAGCCCACTTCTTGTTGAGGAGCCAGACATCAGACATTAACAGCACTAAGTAAACCCCCAATAGATCTCTTTTGGGTTACACATCCCAACCTTTTTTTGATTAAAAAAAACTTATTTTGAGTCGTAATTTTTATTTTTTTTGTGCCATTTCTCAATTTCTATTATTCCTTATCTGACAAATTTCTTAAATTCCTCCCAAATAATGCATTCATAAATCTCATGTCTTAATTTTCTCCTGTTGCAAGCAGGTCAAAATCTTGACGGTAACAAAAATAGCGAGGAGTAAAACAAATGTTGGGATGTTTCTACAGTCCAAGATCCAAGGGCTCACAGCGTGAGTCTTCATCAGAGAAAAGGAAGCACAGACTGTTATGTACCAGCATTAATCTTCAAACACATGGCACAAATGACTTTCATACACTTGCCGACACCACCTGGCATAAAGCAGGTGCTCTCCCAGACATGTGGAAGCACTTGCACAGAGCACCAGCCACCCTGCAATCAAACTCTTGTGTCCTATTGTCATGTCAGCCAGCCCGTTGTGCATTCCCAGGACTCCGGCAGATCAGTCCCCGATGCTGCAAGGCAGGCGCAGACTTGGAGGTCTGGCCCGGGAGGTCCTCTGGGGCAGGAGAAGCCATTTCCTCCCTCACGGGTGCGAGCATGAGAGCGCAGCGGTGCAGGCTGTGGAGGATTGTCCTGCTGGAGAGCCGGAGGATGCTCTCAGCAGAAAGGAATTTGTAAAATGTTGTCCTTTAATCTGGAGTCAGCCCTCACACACTCTGTCTCTCAGTCTAAGGTCTTCACTTCTTTTTTTTTTTGTTTTTTTCCTCATTTGCCTCCATTTGACCTCTCCTCAGTTTTCGGTTGCCATGCCAAAAGGAACAAGGGTGTCCGACGGAAAGAAAGGGAGACTAGAAATGCTAAGCAGCGGCTTCAAATGCAAAACAGGTTAACATCATTTTTTTTTTTTTTTTTTTTAAGGCAGCCACTCTTTCTATCTATGACTCATCCAGAGTGTACTGTATGCAGGAGCCTGTATCCGCCTCAGTGCCGCCAATTAAGGGAGGGAAAATAGGAGTGGGGTAACGAACGGGTTATTGTGAAGCAGAACAGAGAATGAGAAGGGTGAAAGGCAGACTAAGGAAGTAGGAATGCAAGCGTGGTCGTAAGGAGAGGGGAAAGGACACGCACTCGGGAACACTGCAACAGGGAATGTCCTTTTCACTGTACCACGGAGCTGTTGTTATAATCATCTCAGTGAAAACGGTTGTTACGCTGTTTGTTTAGGCTGTGGCTCAGATCATGCACCTCATGTAAGGATAATAGTTGGGGATATTTATTTGGACAGACTTGGGATTCTGGCATCCTGTGGAGACTATGAAGCTGCGTGTGATCAAAATGTATTCATGGATATTATTAAGCGCAGCAGCTGTTTGGCCCTTGTCTGTTTGGGTCTCACAGGAAGTGCTTCACAGACTCGAGGGGATATCTACAGGAACAGTTGGAGGTACAAGGATTTGGAGGACTGCAATAAATACAAAATAAATGTTTCGAGCTGAATTAGTGATTCTGAAAGTCTGCGTCAGCAAATTAGTACAATTTCAGTTCTTTTGTCTCTCGGTGTGAAATAGCATACATCCTCTAATACATATAGTCGTCAATGAATAAAAATTGAACACCAGTCCCCGAAAGGCTAAAAAGCATGAATGGGGGAAGACATTTTGCTGCACCAACCACAGCTGCTGATCAGCTCAGTTTCTCTCAGGGCTGTTTTAAAAGATGACGCAACATGGTGAACTTGCTTCTGGGTAAACCTGCCTCAGAAACATTTTTTAAACATGCATATAGTCACATTTTATTATTTATTTAACCGTTCAGGAGTTGCACATCATTGTATGGTTGCACTACATTACGGAGACATGAATCCTCCCTGCAGCTAAAACAATTGTCTGCTTTAAAGGCGTCATTTTCAAAACCTCTAGCTGGTTCTAGCGGGTCATTTGATTTAGCTCCGGTCACCTATTAAGGATGTTAAACCGTGTTGCAATGATAAAGATGAGGCAGGTAATGAAAGGATTTTGCGCTACAAGATGTCGTTTTAATCTGATGCGGAATTAAATCTTTCTGCATCTATTTTCCATAGCCTCTCGTGCATGTGTTATATTTATGCCCTAATCTGCGTTTGTGGCCGTGTTTTCGAATAACTGTGTGGCGGATATGCTCTGAGCTCTAGGTCTGTGGTTCTTCCTAGAAGGCTTTGTGTGTGCTCATATCAGGGCTCTCTTTTCAAACACTGCAGGGTGTGAAATTGATGCAATATGCTTGAGTCGCATGCATTTGAGCTGCAGCTGCAAGAGTTTGCAAGAAGAAACGGATATTTATTACACCAACCAGCTTTTTTGTTACCACAACAACTTTGGTTAACTTGACATTATTGCGCCATTTCTCGCAATAACGAACTGCTACAACTAATTTAACAAATGTTGTAAAGAAAAAAAGAATAATTAAAGGATTTAAGGTAAACGGTGAAAAAAAAGATGCAAATGAGGCTGTGTAGCGTTGCTGTGCGGCTTCATTCATGCTGTTCTATGAGATTTCATTGTTCTTCATTCTAAGCTTGTGTTTTATTTCTGGTCACATGGCCTCCCTCCCTCCCCCTCAACCCCATGCATCTGAGCCAACTAGCCTCAACTTCCGCTCCGTTTCCAGTGAAGCAGGAAGCACAGATGAAAGTATCACCATCTGCAAAATGCGCCCTCCGGATCTAATAATAGTGTCATTCAGTTTAGAAAGAAAATGTGACCTAACCTTATTTTTTACTCCAATGGGTCTCTGTTCACCGCTGGCTGTTCATCGTTGGTTACGTTGTGTCGGTGCATCTCAGAATTTAAAGATTTTCGCTTTCGAATAACCTTCAAACAATTCTAATTTGCATTAAACTCGTTCAAAGAAAACTGCCCTAATGCTTTTTTTGTCCATTGCTTGACTACCTGACCTTTATATGAACTCTTTAGATTTACTATAAAAATGTAAAGTATTTTTGAAGCCTCCCCTGTATAGAGACATGTCCCAGAAACGAAACTGTCACTTGAAAGATTTTTTTTTTATATTTGTTTTACATCAGAGAAATCACCGAACACTGTCTGTGACAATGAGCAAACTATTGACTTTTGTTTAAAAGAGAAGAACACATAGAACTATTAAAGGATATTGTTTAGATAGCTTTAATTCCCGTTAAAATGTCATTACATTATCAAAAATGTACCCAGACTGTTACTGTCATTACCTACCATCTCATTACTTTGAAGCTAAGCCCTTGGTCCTTCAATTTATTGAAGGCTATATACCCATACCACCCATTTATCGTCAGCTTCTTTGTTTTACCCATAGCTCCACCCAGTTCTTCATAGCACCGTCTGTTTATCCATGGACTTGTCTATTGGCTCATAACCCCACACATTTCACCATAATTTACCCATAATACTATGTAGTTACCTATTGGTACTTGTGTTTGTCAAAAGCGCTGCCTATGTTACCATGTTCTTCCCTATTTACCCCTTGCCCCGCTTATCTAACCAGAGCTCTGTCTGCTTGCCCAATAGCCCTGCTCATTTTCTCATTGTTACACCTCAAAGATTTGCCATAAAGAGCACTCCGCCTTGACCACATGGTTCCACCAGACTAGCAACAGCAGTGATTAGTTCCCACTTTAAAACTGCACAACTCTACCTTAAGTCCCCATTTTATAACAACCACAGTTTATAATTTGGTCCTTTGTACAACTGAAACCAACACTAATAAGAACGCTTGTTTTTCGCCATATACATCATCCTCGTAGCCATTAAAGGTAACGTAGTTGGTATATTGCTATGTAAAGTAGCTCTTTGTGTCTTGAAAATACACACTACTCTTCCGTTAGCCCCAGCTAACATTGGAGTACAGCCCACACATTCTAAGGCATGAGAGACTTTATTCATTTCACTTTATTCATTAATACTGTTAATACTAACTAGTGTATAATTAATTATGGAAATAAAAAAATGTTTATTTTATCAGGTTAGCCTAGCTTTAATTCTAATGTATTTATCAGGAGAAATGTGTTCATTTTATATCTTTGCTGCTTCAAAAGGTTGTCGGTTTAGCCATTTTTCTTCTGTGTCAAAGTCATACATTTGGGGATTTTAATATTTTTTTTGCTCACATGTGATTTGCACGAAAAGAAATACCTATTTTATTAACATAACCTGCGTCGGAGGCATGCTGCCATTAATCACAGATCCACCTTGGTGTTCCTTTTTTTTTGTTTTTTTGTTTCCATGTAGTTTTAAGCATAGCTTATGAAACACAAATCTTTGCTACATCACACTCCTCAACCACAAAGCTAGCTCTCACTTTCAACAATTGACCATTGTCACTGGAGCCTACCCTAACGGTCTAGCTATAACTATATTGATCATTTGAGTTGCAAAGTTGCAATTCTCTTAATTTAACTGTAGCTGTAACAGCGTAAACCAGAAGCAGATACGCATGTTTAGCTGTTCGTTGTTTTTCCTGTTACTTAGCTGGATGTAGGATAGCCCCAAGTTGTCAAACCACACATCCACAATAATAGGTTTAAAAGCATTTTACTGCACCAATCTTTCCGAATTTGAATACCTTAGTCGTTTTAGAGATCACACAGACGGACAGGAGGACTCCCAACACAAGGTTTGCATTAAAGAAAAACTGTTACCGTTTTCAGAAAATAATCATGACAGATATGAAAGTGTTGAACTGAACAATCAATGTTGAAAGTATCCGGTTGACACCACAATTTTTTTTTTGCTTACATGCGGTTGCTAAAGTTTAACATCCCGATAAGCACTCCTCGGTGCCTGAAGACGGAAACTACAGTCAAAAGCTGCTGGAAAGAAGCAGTGCGGGTTTAGGAAAGCACCTGGAACCAGTCCACTCTCTTACAAGGGGTCACTGGGTTTTGTCTGGAAGGCTTTCCCTACTGTAGCTGTGAACAGAGGCAGGCTGCACACACAATCACTCTGAGAGGTCCCAGGAGTTTCAGGGACAAATTTGGATACCAGCCTCAGTGCGAAGTGATACAAAATGGCTGCCGTTAAATCTCAGGTGGGTGCAGGAGATATGCAAATGACAGGAAGAGCTTTTTTTTTTTTTTTGGGTTGCTTACATGTTAAAGGGTTAGAAAGCATACACACTGTGTGCATGTAATATTTACCTGTTTGTAAATCGGTTTAAAACATTGCGTGAAGCTGGCTGACTGATGTGGAAATAAAACTCTGTAAGTCGGAGCTGGAGGCATGTCCTGCCAGATATGATTTCATTGGTTACGTCAGGCCAGGATGGGGGCCGAAGCTTTTAAGTGCGCTGCGTGTGTGTTTGTGTGCGAGCCCACATCGACTATGACATTTACCTAATGCTGCTGGCAGTCCATCAGCGTTCAGGTCTTTGTGCTCTTACAATGAGGGCTCAGTAGTTTCTCTGCTGTTTGTGGTGCAGGTGGTGACGCTGTGGTACCGAGCTCCCGAGGTGCTGCTCCAGTCCAGCTACGCAACACCAGTGGACCTGTGGAGCGTTGGCTGTATCTTCGCTGAAATGTTCAGGAGGAGGTGAGGCCTGCTCAGAGGCAAAGACAGCCAGCATGTTTCGGTTTAAAGTGTTGATATCTCTGTTGTGTTTACCAGCAGAAAATAAAATTACAGATCGGAACAAATTCAAAAGAGGAAGTGAAGGCACCAAGCACAGAGTCTGGGTATCAAGTTGCATCTGATTTTTAAGATCAGCTTATGTTTTTGAAGACTCCAACCATTTTTATTCTTAAATGCTCCACAGAAAGTTTGGTTTAGCACCCATAATTGGTTTTTAGTGCACAACTTAACCCCGATGAGCAATTTTTAGATGGCTCTTCCACAGTGATTCCCATGGAAATCTGCAAAAAAAAAACAGGTTTGTTTAAATATCTAAAAACAACATTTTCATAACCGCAACTCTCAACCAAGTTCAATGATGTGCTGTGCAAAAAAAACAAAAATCTGTCAACTAAAATAAAGAAACAATAACAGTCCCATGGGTGTTTTTAAAATGATTCCCATGCCTGGGAGCAAAACAGCTTTCCTCCCCTGTAGAGAAAGCTGTAACACTATTGACTGTAGACAAATTGTAACTATTTCTTGCTGAAGTAGGTCAAGATAGATTAATTTATTTAGAGAAACACGATTCCTATGTTACAAAATTATTCAATATAATTGTGAGAGGCACAATTTGCTGTTTTAAAATGAATGCAATAAGTTTCTTACATTTTTTCACACAAGTTTATTACAGCTTCTCAAAAGATTTAATGTGTAAGAAATAACTTGTGTGTGTCTCTGGGATATAAGTACTTTATGATGTGGAAACCCATTTCTTTCAGCCACTCATTACAAGACTAGATGAGGACCTATATTTATGTTGTCACCACAGTGAGCAAGAATAAAAAGCAGAACTTACTGTAGTTAAAGAGTCCAACTCGCAGTCACCAGCTCTTCGGATGCCATCATGCTGTTGTTTTTGTTGTTAGACAAATGGAAGTCAAACATGTTGAGTTTTCTAAGCTCTTCCGCTTTGACTGAAACCCTGCTCCAGAGGACAAAGTTACAGTATGTATAGTAGAGGACCCATGATTCTGTAGGCTTTTTCCTCCTGTAATAGCACCAGGGACCTTCTATTTATGTGACTTATGGAGGCTAAAGGTATTGTGGGAAACCAAATCATGGGCATTTCCGAATTAATCTCTTCCAACAGTATGATGGTAAAACCTTTCTAACACTGACAGTGTAAGAATTGTAAAGAAACATTTAGTTACAGTAAAACATTTGTAACATTTAGCATGTGTAATTTACAATATAAATTACATATGCTAAATGTTACAAATGTTTCTTTACTGTATTTGTCGTGCACTTCAAGCATCTGTGTAACCAAAAACAAATTCCTTGTATGTGTGAGCATACTTGGCCAATAAAGCCTGATACTGATTCTGATTCTAACACTAACAGTCTAGAGCATAAATTTAGCCCTGGATGTAGCTCCAGAACCTTTGTTTTGCAATGGCTTTCAAACCAGCCCCGACGATGCGATGACCTGCGGAATAAGACGTTTGATCAGACATTTTCTGTTCTGCTTTGACTGGAATTGGGCCGTTCAGACTGCTTTGTGACTTTAAGTGACTCCAAGAAAAAAGAAATCAAAGTTTAAAGGACTAGAACTGCTGGAGCTCCTTCCAGCAGTTCTAGTCCTTTAAAACTTTGATTTTTTTTTGTTCGCTCTTTATGTGTGGTCACAGCATGAATATGGGTCCTGTCCTAGTGTTGTGACCAGTGGCTGTAAGAAATGGGCCTTTGTTGCATTATTATGTATTTATATCCCAGAGGAACAGAAAGCCACGGCTTAATAATTCAACATTTCTAGAAACGGTTCTAAACTTCAAAACTAAATTGTAAATAAATGTGTTCAGTACAATGTATAGAAGTGGCCCATTTGCCTGTAATGTGAACGTAGGCTATGCTAGGTTATCAACAGCTTTGTTTCTATAAGGTGTGTTTTAATTTGCTGGTTTGGAGTGAATCAACCAGGCTACTCAAAACTAATTCCATCCTATGTTGATGTTACGCACGGCTGTGATGAACAGGAAGTAGTGGAATAAGTTTGCTCCGTCAGTTCCTATTCATTAACTTTTGTGCAGGTAAATCTTTAGCACTAAAAGTATTTTTCGTAAAGAACATTTCTAATGTATGTAAAACTGCACATAGAACAACTTGTACAGTTACACATTGCCCAGTTTAAAAATGGCATCTTGCACAAGTTCTCCTGCTTATGAAAACTACCTCATCTAAACCCAGAAGGTCTAGAGTTTCCTCTCAGAGCGCCTCATCACATCATGTTTGCTTGTTGGAGTTATCTAGTACCTTTCTTGTCTCGGAATAAAGAAAATTACCAACACTAAGGTTTCACATTTTAAATTGTTGTAAAGTGGGATCAGTACTGAGCTAGGATTTCCCAGCTGCATATATGGTTGTTCAAAACCTAATCAATTATACCATTACTGATAATCACCATTGTTTTATTTTTTCATGAATTATATCAAAAAGGAATCTTTAGGTGCTTCCTTGTTGTGTTAAAGAAATTTACCTAAACTGCACGATTTTGAAATACAGGACAAAAATGACACCGGGTAAAATCTCAGTTGGGTTTATTCACTTTGGATTTTTATTTATAGTCCAGAGAAAGTTTTCACAGTCTACTCATCGAGTCATTTGGAAATTGGTTAAACCAGTCACCGTCACCTCAGATGGCACCTGGCAGATGTTTCTGAGCAATAGGCAATCACTTTTCAGTTGGCTTATCAAACCATTACAGTAACACAGGCTGCCTGTTGTGGTTAAAGCTTGCAAGTCAAGATTCTGGTTCTTGGTCTAGGTATTTCAGTTTGTGGTTTAACGAACTTCACCCTCTGGAGGGCTGCACTAATAACGGATTTCTGTTCTCCAACCAAACAAAATAAAAATACACATGAACTTTTATTTGTGAGAAAAGCTATTTACATTTACTCTGTCACAATTCAGTAAGGATTATTTTGTTGCAGGTTATGTGGAGGAAAGTTTGTAAAATGAGTAAGAATGCTATAGAGGGTCTTTACTTGTATATGTGCAACAGCAGATAAGAACTGTCATTCTGGGGCAGGGCTTATTGGCAGGAGGAGCAGCCCTGCTTCCTTCCCCAACCGTCCTCTCACCCCATCATGCGAGCATGTAAAAGTTCAGAAGCTCAAAAGGTCACACAGGGTTGAAGATGTTGACTATCTTTGAGTTTTCCGGGATCATATACAAAATGTGTTCAGAAACTCTGCTGAAACTGAGCTTTAAACATGGTGAATGGATGTGTGAAAGTGTATTCTGACCAAACTGTATGTCTTCTGCTTCTTTAATCCGATTAGTGATTTTTTTTTTTTATGACTAATAATAATCATCATGAGGATAAATATGTTTATTTAAAAAAGATTGATAGGTGCATAATGGTAATCCTAGATATGTAAGCATTTGAGAAATTTCATAATCAAAAGAGAGGTTTGGATTTGGGGCTTGCTGCTTGTTCTACAGTCACCGAGTCTCATTAAGTCCAAAAACTTTGGCAGTAGAAATTATTATAGGACAGGTTCTACATAGGATTGAAGATATTAAAATAGCTGGTAAGAAACCTTGTGATTACATTTGTTGGTTTGATAGCATTATTGTCAAATGTAAGGTCATTACACCCCAGAGCAGCAGAATACATCTGACAGTCCAAAAGCAAAACTGTGCAGAACTATACAGGCTAAAACAAAGTCACGCAGATTTTCCCCACTGATCCAGGCAGATTCATTTCTTCAAAGTAGTGCGGAAGGGTTCTGAGTACCTCTTTAAAATGTTGTTCTAGTTTAGGGCTGCATGGAAAAAAAAGGTCATGGTAATTGTGTTTCTTTTTCTTACATTCATACATTGTGATATGGGGGGGAAAAAAACAGGAATTTTCAAAAGATGACTTAAACACTGTCATAGGTTTTGCTGAGTGACTGTTTTTTGTTTGTTTGTTTTTGAGAGTTCTCCATATCCTGGCGCCTGTCAGATATTAGAAAATCTTGCACTGGAGTCAATATTGGTAAATATTGCGAAAATCCATATATTGTATTTTATTCTTTTCTCTCTTTCGTCTGTGCTTCCATCACTTTGTGACCTTTGGCATCTTGAACTACATCATTACTATCCAGTGTGAGAACCTGCTGGTATGAGACTTTGTCTAACTGGCTAAATATTTCGTAAGCATAAAAAAATGCAAGTTCATAACACTATTTATATTATATGAACCAACAATTATTATGATCCAAACAGTCCCTTTTAATGTCAATATTTCACAAACGGATATTGTGCTGCCTTTTTTTAGATCTTTGCATGCATTAAACTGTTTTTGGGAAAAAGCCATGTGGAAGCCATGCAGCAACCTATGTTTAAATCTTTTCATAGAAGTTTTATATATTTATATACAAATACCAATGGTTTCACTTTACGCATCATATGTAAATGAGGGGAAAGATGTACGGTGTTGAATTTCTCTAAAATATTTGGACTTGAGTTAAGCCAGCTGTTTTTAGAACAAACTTTTTATTTTGGTAGACGTGCAGAATAAAGCTATTATTAAAAAGTTTACAAACAATCGAGACGACCCAATGTGGGTTTTTACAGATGAAATAATAAAGGAATCTACAGACTTTTTTTTTTCAATGTTTGCTTAAAATGTTCTTTTCTATATGCAGCTCCTTCTGAAACAAAAAGCCATTGTCTGAGTCTGCTGGAAATTCCTCGCTGACAGCAGGTAGAAGAGTCTGTGTGTCATAAAGGCTAGGGTTTCTTTTTGTCTCTCTGTTTGATAGAGAAAGCTGTTAAAAGCTGTGCTGTGCGTTGAAAATTTGAGCGTCATCACAGTTTAGCAACTTACCAGACTTTCTTTGAGACGGAAGGTGAGGCCGAGCCCTTTGTTGGCCATAAACACTAATATCACTCTCTTTTTGTGATAAAGATGGCTTTTTAAAAGGACACCTGTCGGAGATTAACGGACACCTGGAAGGAGAAGTGAAGGAAAGCAAAGGAAGATTTAGGGGAAACTGTAGATAAGAAGATAGCTTGCATTTGTTTGCATCTCAACTGTGTTTTAAGGGTTTAGGTGTTGACATCCAATTGAACGTAGTTATAAATCAATGCTTTAAATTCAGTTTACTAATCGGATTCGTCTAAAAAGCTGACTTTCAGTGTTCACTCCTCCAGGAACAGCAATCTGCAAGAGTAAACAATTGCTGGCATTGTGTAATTGACTTCCAAAGCAAGCGCTCGTACTTGGGATGCATGTAGCGACAGTGGAGAGGAAAAGCATCTGTTTAACAGGAAGAAACCTCCTGAATGTGCTGTTTAAATTATACATGGGATGCAATCACACTTACATCAAACAGTACATCAGAGGATTCCTGTTACTTCATATTATGTCAGAAAAGACAGTTTTATTTTCCTTGTGACTATTATGATAGTTATAATATATTTTTAAAATATTTAATGTTGCAATGTTTTCCTCGTGTCTATTTTCCTCCATAGTCATTACAAGTGTGGCTGGTTAAAAAACAGAACCGTAAATAACCGTGCACCCTTATTAGAATGCATTGTGTGGGAAATTAAACAAATATCATGCAAGTCTAAATCTGCATGGCCAAGATGGTTTCTGACTCATAGTTCGAGAGAATATGGGAGAGTGCGTCTGCTTGTTGACATTCCTCAAATTGAGAAGCCTGAACGTTATGTGTGTATGGTTTGGGAGAGGCTTTTACATCCTTGTTGACTTTCTCACAGCTTGGGACTCGATTGACAAATTCTCTGCAGAGCGCCGTCGTGTGCAGGACGCCTGCACAGATTGACGTGTGAAAAGAAAGAACCAAAGTTTGCACAGGACTTCTTTGGTGCGTTTTGACGGAAACACTCAACGCATGTCTGTCTCTTTTCCCCCTCGGACAGATAGACCCTCTCACGTGCAAACATGTGCACACATTCCCGAGGTTGTACCAGTGGAATGTGGGACAGTGCCGAACTGGCACTAAAGGAAGCGTGAATCAGCTCCCTGTCCCAACCTCGTGTCAGCCTTTGGACTGCCACCGCTCATGTGTCTGTGAGCGGACGGGATATGTGCTTGCAAAGGCCCCTGTCCCAAGGTCTGAGTGTTCATTGGCAGAGTCTGTTTGTTTGTATCTTATTACAAATATGCCCATATGTTCCACCAAGCTCCTGTCTGGGCACATGCCATGTGGTCCACCTTAGATGAGTTTATCCCAGTTATCCTGCATTAAAGCACTTCAAGCCCTGCTTTGTTTTGAAATGATAATGTTTCTGTAGATGACTCTTTTTGTTGCAACTGTCAAAAACCGGTTTGGTCTGAATGTAAAACGTTTTTTAGATGCCTTACTTTTTACCTCCTAAGCTAGAACTTATGAGAGAGGGACGGCTTCACTTGGTAAAAAATATCCTGGAGCTATAGGTAACTGTAGATATTCAGCAATGCAAAGCTTCCAGCAGCAGGGAGAACACATTGAAGTAGCTGGGAGGTAGCTACTGACTGTCCTCCAGCGAGGTCTACTTGAACAGTCATCAGGCCAATAAGAAGAAGAAAAAAAACACGGTCTGCACTTTGCAAAAATCTCCGTAGACCAAGAACTTTCCATATTTTCTCATCTTAAAGCAACAAACGACAGCAACAAACAAAGGTTTTTTTGCTGTGCATTTTCTTCAAACTATGGCATGCCCTCTTAACTCTAATGAACCCATATAGTAATAAATTGCCTTTAGACAGCATTTAACTCGGAAAAGGATTACTGTTCACTTTTCTGTATATCAACAGTATTTTGTTAAAAATGATCGTCTTGCCAGATGTGAACAAGGAACAGAAGGATGATCAGAAAAACAGCCAGGAGATGTATGGTACCTCAAGAGGAGCTGCAGGGTTGCGATATTCCCTGGGTAGGGTAGCTACCAATAGTTGCTCACAAATGAAAGAATGGAAAAAAAATAAGACTGTGGGGATTGCAAAGATTATGCAGAAGATATCAATGGTTTATTCAGACATAATTGTGCTGGGTAACACCATAAAATAAAAAAACCTTAAAATAACCAAAACCATGTCAAAGATGTAATTTTTTCGGTTTGGTGCAGACTTTTATCCCGTATTCGATTTTATTCCATATTTTTTTATTGTATATACATTCAGAAATATCACATTTTGTCAGCTAAGTCCTGAGATCTGAGGTGAAAAGTTTAATTAAAGCCCCTCTTCCTCCTGTTCTTTTAAAGAAACTTGAACAGAAAAGTCTCATTTTCATACCTCTTTCGGAATTACAATAATCCAGCGTTTCAATCCCAAATGTCTACTCACATGGAAGAAGCGGGGAGTCATAGCTGATGCATGTAGGAGTTAAAGAAACTTGCGAAACAACTGGTAGGCTTGCGATGATGACTACTGGAATTTGTGCGAGTGCTAGGCCCGAGCCGTGACCGCCCACGGGTATCCGAAGACTGCCCAAAGCCACAGGAACCACCAGCAGTCCTGCTCTGCTCCCCTCCCTCTTTTCATCCTGGTTCCCTCCTTCCTGTCTTTAGTGGTCTTACCAATGCTGCTCCACAATCCTGACAACATGTGGACTTCAAACATTTGCATCAGCCTCTCACATTCCTGTTGCCTTGAGTTTAAACCCCGTATATGAGGTCTGTTCACCAACAGCAGAAGTTCCAGTGGTGACACAGGTTTTTGTTATCTTTTCTAGGCCCCTTTTTCGAGGAAACTCTGATGTGGATCAGCTGGGGAAGATCTTTGAGTAAGCACGAGTGTAACTTGATTGTTCTGGGCAAGAGATTGTGCGTAAAAACAAACGACGCTTGTTGCTGAGGATTTCTGTCATTTAACAGTGTCGTTGGGGTGCCTTCACCAGACGACTGGCCCCAAGAAGTGGCCTTACCACAGAGTGCCTTCACACCCCGACCACCTAAACCCATAGAAGACTTGATGCCAGACATGGATGAGGAAGGACGAGCCCTGTTGTTGGTAAGTAGAATGAGCTTCTCTTTGAATTCATCTGCTGAATTCAACTGTTTTCTGATAATTCTTTCCTCTTGCCCCCTGCTTTCTTCAACCTCTGTAGCAATTCCTCACCTTCAATCCCTCCAGGAGAATATCGGCCTTCTCTGCGTTGAGCCACCCCTACTTTCAAAGCGTGGACAGTCACAGCAGGAGTCTGTATGCTACACACTCCATCCCCAGCAACAAACCTACTATCGAAGAGAGGACTGCCTGATGGTCCTACTTCACGTTCGGCTGTCCATAACAGTGTCTGTAAAAAGTATTTCTGCGCCCACCTCGTTTTTCTGGGTCTGTAACGACTGAAAACCTATTAATTAAGCGATTTGACACGTATCAGCAAAAAACTACTTTGAAGATGCCGCTAGCATAGACATTAGTCTGCTAACTTACAGACTGAATCTTTTTGCAACACCTTCATGCGTTTATACATTTTTTGACAGCTTGCTAGTTTTGCACTGCTAACACTCCTTTTGTTAGGTTTTAATCTTTTTCCTGGAGATTTACTTGTGTCCATTCAATATGCAGCTTCCAGAGTCTGGGTTAGCATAGGTTGGCATACAATAAAGAGGTCTTCTTCACCCTATTTCCTAATCCTCAACAAAACAACTAAAGTTCTTTACTTTGCTAAACCAACAACCAACTGGGATCACTTCAATCAAAAGATTATTTTGCCTACTGTAAAATTATTTCCTGCAATTGTAAAATTGAAGAAAAATCAGTTGGATTGGTTGAAAAAGCTGCACATGGACATTCACAAATTGATTTAGCACTATCTGTGTATATTACCTTAAATTTCTTTAAATGCTTGGAAATTAAGGGCAGATGAAGAGAACAAACATAATTCTTACTTGAAAATCCTTTGGTTTATGACTTCAATGTTTTTTAAAATAATTATAGCAGCTTTTTTTCTTTGTACATTTTCATAGTTTTTGGTTTTTCATTTCACTAGATAAATTTCACATTTTACAATTCAACACATTTCTTAGGGGTTTTAAAAGCTTGTTTTGGGGATTTTTCCCCCCCCGTGTCAGATAGCTTAATTATATAGTTTTATGTACTATATACATTTAAAATATATAAAACTGATGGGAAAGAAATACTTTTTATGATCAATATACAACACTCCGGAAAGTACTAAAAACAAGACACATCCGAGGATGGTATGAAGACAGATCATGCTTTTGGAGCATGCACAAAAGCTGCTCTCCCAAGAACCAGTGGATCCTAATTGCTGCTTTTAGGTTGTGAAATGTTATCTAACGATGCAAATAGAGGCCTTCAACTTAGATCGACTCAGAGTCGAGAGGCCGGACAAATTATAGAAGCTGAAGCTCCTTTATGACCAGTGTTTAAACTTCTCAGACTGCCTCCCTGTCTCCGAAGTAGACAGGCAGATATTAGCTGCCTTCATGCTCACTGTGGAAGCGTGCCATAAACAGTTGATCGATGGACGTGTGCCTGCAAATACTCTACCCAAGTGTGCTCCTGTACCTACAAAGTCACAAGGAATTAAAAGCCAGCCTCTCACTGCCATGTTCCTCCTCATTCTGTTAACCATACTGTTGCTGCCATCTTGTGGATAGAGAGTAGCTGCGGACAAACCAGTAGCAGGATTCTAATGGTTGCTGCTGCTCTCCTCAACAACTCAATGGACTGATCGTTACGGTGCTGAGACGAGGAGAACTGATCCTGCCACTTACTTTAAGACTTTTTAGTGACTCTTTCTCTGCCATTGTGGGATTTAATCATTATAAAATTCACTTATGTACTATCCAAATGATGGAGCAATGCACATGTTTGCTCTCCATGGACAAAGTCCCACTAGCACTATTCATCATGAAAACATTTGGCAAGCTGTTATCAAGAAAGTATTCCGTATTTAACTTTAATTTTATTGACGAGTTTTATGTGCTTTTTACTGGATTTTATGTATTTCATTTTTGTTGTTGTTTCGTTTTACTAAATAAGCTGGGCATACCATATTCTTACAACAAGTGCAGCAGCTCTGCACATGATCAGTTTGTGTGTAAAGAACGTGTAGAGGCTAGGTATTGGTACTGTACAGATTCTTCAGCTAGGTGCAACGGCAGAAACTGTTAATGAAGCACATTGAAATTTCAAAGTGGCTAGATGTAGAGTAGGGGATGGTCTGCGACAAGTCGGATGACGAGAGCATTTTTGCGTCTTGGAACGTTTTTTTGTGGAAATAATGGACTTCTTTTGCCGTGGACGATGAATTTAAAAGTAGTTTGAATGATGAGATGATACACCATTTCATTGAAAGTTTTTGCTTTTACGTTAATGTGTTCTGTTTATATTTTTGTTTTCTATATGATCAAGAAAAAAAAGGCAACTTATGCAGAGCTGTATTTTTTTATTTTGTAGTTCTTGCAGAACAGTAATGATTTAACACTGGTTGGTTCATGTTCTTCTAACAGGTAGTGCTATACTAGCACACACAAACACGCACTCATTGTTCAACTCTCTCAGGTTTTTAATGGATGTCCAGACCTCTTGGACATAGTTTGCACATCTCCTGGCTTACTAAGTGACCACATAACAACTTCTTCAGGTTTCCTATCAAGCTGTCTCACCATGGTGTCTTTGATTAACGTCTACTGTTAATATTATTTATCAGTTATGTTACTGTAGTCATTTCTGTTTGAAATAGACTGTTATTATCTGCAACATTTACTTGCAGAAATAATACAAGCATAATGGATCTGCTTAACTAAACAGTGTGCATTTTCTATTTGATTGCAAACTTTCTGATGTATGTCTCTCCATAATAAAGCTGCCTAATTATAAAGCTATCATTACTTTAGAAATTGTGTTTTATGATTGAAATAATGTCAGTTTTAGTCATTAAAGTGAATGCAATCATTTCTATGACTTGCCATGTAACACCTTTCATGTCAGCTAAACCTATGTAAAGCATTTTTAAAATTAAAGGGTTAGGCATAAATGAATGCATCATATCAGTCAGATTGACGGTGTATGGATGCATTGATGTCATATTATTGTGTTGCACCAGCTGAATAAAATGCAGACTTTTTCAAATGTTCTCTGTATTTGTCTATGAATGTGGTTGAATAAATCCCCATAACACGGATTTTGTCATTGCTTCTCAATGCCACAAAGTTTTCATTGCAGATTTTATATATATATATATATATATATACTGTATGAAGTTCAGACTTCTTTGCATACGGCTGGCGGCTAAATATGTTCTAATACGTTAAGGGATTTTATTTGATATTGGTTGAAATTACTTACACAGCCGAAATCTTTTTAATTTTATTTCTGCTTTTCGTACTGTATTTGAAGTGTTTGTGCAATCAAATGACCCAACATTCCCAGCAGGGGGCAGCCACCGCGAATTATGGGTCTTAGTGAACCGTCGAAGAAGAGTAACTATAGCTGTTAGCTTCATACTGTACAGTCGTTAGCTCAATGCTACTAAAGTAACACTAATGTTTGTTCTCGTTATTGACTGGATATGGGAAAAAGAGACAATCGAGTGGTGAGTTTTCTTCGAGATAAATGAAATAAAATATTAAAATCGTTTATATTGACATCTGTGAAACGACTTGGGTGGAAATAAAAAGGTGTTAGCATTAGCACATTAGCACCGACTGCTACCTTCGCGCAGCAGAATAACACATATTTTTTTGGTTCATATATCAAGCTAAACTCTAACACGTCTTAGTTAGGAACAAGTATGGAGTCTAATTACTCTAATATTTTCTGTGCTTGTCTAGCTTATGGCATTTTAAATCTGTGTATCTCTAGAGGAAGCTAGCTTTAGCTTTTCACGGTAAACATTAGCTGATGCTAAAATGTTAACCTTTACTTTTTTTGGTGTACATTTTTTTTATTTGATCATTTCTATTTGTTGTGTTTTAATATTGTATTAACTGTAAAGAGTTAATATTGTTTGAGCTTTGGCATCTCTGCTATTTGTGCATATGAATCTATTTTGGGCCGAAAATGCCACGGAATTGGATAAATACATTCACCACATTTCTGTTATGAACACACAATATATTTTGTGATAATGTGTGAATATAACATAAAAACCAAACTATCGCGGATGTATAGTAATATCCAAATTTTCTGACAATCCATCTAAAAATACTTTAAAAGGCAAATGGTCCCGACAATCTGATTGGCTGTTCCGCTTGGCAACATGTTTTTGGACCAATCACAGTGTTTATATCAGATTGAGCCCGCCCACCAATTTTACGCTACAGGACTGTGACATTAATAATGAAATGTGTTTGCGATTTTTAACATAAAGAGTAAAATTGAATATTTATCTCCACATTTTAATAAATGTATATTTATTAGGCTTATTTTTGTAATAAAACAAACAACAACAATTGTGTTTTATTAGATAATAGCTTTTTTCTTTTCTTTTTTTACGGTCTTTGCTCAAAATGCTGCTTGTTTGTATTTAAAACAGATTTATTCTTCAATGGAAACACAGACGCTCTGAAGTTCATTTTCTAAATGACGTTTTGCCTGTTTTGTGGTTTATTTGTGGATCAGCAGTTTAGTTGAGTTTGTAGGGTTGTTTTACTTTGGTTAGTTTCTTAAGATTCTACTGAATTTCATTATTGCCGAGTCAAAACATGAGTAAACGATGGTGCTCTGTTGTGTTCCAGGCATACATAAACCCCATCGCGGCTGCTCGAGCTAAAGGGCCTGTCCAGAACTCCGGACCAACTATACAGGATTACTTAAGCAGACCTCGGCCGACATGGTTAGTTGGTGATTTGGCAGCAGATAACCAGATGGAAAAAAAATGTAGAGCATGTGAGATTCAGGAATCCGTTGCACGAGTGCCCCTTCTAAAACTTTGGATATAATGGTTAACATTTTCTGCACTTATTGTTGATGACACTGACATTGCTATGATGGTATAATTGTGAAAAAAATATAAAAAGTTCATGTGAACTTGTGACTGCTTCGTTTATTGTTCCACTTTTTCAACTGTAAATTAAACTGGAAGCGGCTTTATCTAAGTTTTTTGTATGTGCATTTGATGTCCTAAGCTGCCAGTAGAAATAACAATTTATGGCAGAAGATATAAAATAATTTTGATTTTGGTTGCAGAAAGCTACAGAGTTTATTCCAGGACATGACCTCATATAAAATATATCAATCCAGAAAGAATACAGAGTGTTTGTTTCATTTTTATCCTCCACAAAAATATAATGTTTGTATTGTCTTAAGGGAACTCAACACTTGGTCACATGCACACCTAAAATCATTGTCTTGATTAGATTTTTTTGCTAAATCTTTTTTCCCAAAAAATAATCAATTATGTAGAAAATTATAGATTTTTGCATTTTGATTGGTCCCCTTTGTGATAACCATGGCTGCTTTGGTAATTTAGTTTACCAACTGATTTCCTTTGTATTTTACAGGGAGGAGCTAAAAGAGCAGCTGGAGAAAAAGAAAAAGGGGTCTCGTGCCCTGGCTGACTTTGAAGACAAAATGAATGAAGTAAGCAAGTAAAAATCACTGCTTGTTTCAGAGAACTGCACCAACCACATAAAGTCGTTGGTTTCAAATAATCATGAGCACATTTTTACCTTCTTTTGTTGTTAATAAATGGTAAACTTTAACCAGTTTGCTCCCGGGTTGCCGTCAGATGGAATCATATTTCCTGGAAAATGAACAGCCTCGATAATGTTGCTGTTTGCAGAGATGGAGGAAAGAACTGGCTAAAAACCGAGAGAAAAGGCTCGGGGATAAAGAGAGGGAGAAAC
This sequence comes from Orestias chungarensis, assembly GCA_032876305.1. Lineage (NCBI taxonomy): Eukaryota > Metazoa > Chordata > Actinopteri > Cyprinodontiformes > Cyprinodontidae > Orestias > Orestias chungarensis. The sequence continues at coordinate 220,045 of JAVLVB010001216.1, read as the reverse complement.
GGTCAACAGACCGGGAAGACAAGAAGGACAAAAAAGAGGTGCGCAGTCAGGATTTCTGGACGTCTGCGCTGTTGAATTATAAATCCACTCACCTCAGCTTCTCGTTTTTTTCTATTTATGTATCCAGAAAAAGAAGAAGGAGAAGAAGAAGTCCAGCAGGGTGAGGAGAGACTTCCAGTGTTTTAGTGGGGCGCTGATCTGTTTCGCTCTCAAACTCTCAGATATACAGTTGCAAGATTTTTTTAAAGATCTAATCCTCTATATTTCAGTAAACTGTGTTGGCTCAAGTCTCATGAACCCTGCTTTTAATGTGTTTTGCTCAAGCATTCTTCATCTTCCTCCTCATCGAGTTCTGATTCCTCCAGCAGCTCTTCTTCAGAGTCCGAAGACGAGGTTAGTCACGATTGAGAGGTTAACTGACAACGACCCAGTGTCCCTGAACTGGTCAGTTTAAGCATAATCGGGGTCACTAGAGGGTCGGATATCAGAATCAGAATCAGGCTTTATTGGCCAAGTATGCTCACACATACAAGGAATTAGTTTTTGGTTACATAGATGCTTGCAGTGCACGAAAAATACAGTAAAAAAACATGTGTAATATTTAGCATGGATATAGAAGTTGAAGGTGGCGCAGCTCTTATTAGACTAGATTAGATTAACTCTGTTCTAGGTTTCTGTTTAAATCATTTCGTAACGTTTGCTCACACATTTTATCAAATCCTATTGATTCATATATTTTTTATAAACACAGGATGAAAAGAAGAGTATAAAGAAGAAACGGAAGCGCAAGAGATCTTCAGCCAGGAGGCCGTCAGACAGCTCGGATGACGACTCTGATGCTGAAATCAAGGTTTCTCTCTTTTTAATTAAGCTTTCTGGCCTTTTTCCTTTTCATGGGAACTTATTCAAATAATATATATAAATATGTATTTTAAAGCTTTTTATTTATTTATTTTTTTCTAAGAAAAAGAAACATTTCAGGGAAGACGGAGACAAGTATAAGGTACTCTACACTAACCCAGAGCATGATCGTATAGTTTCTGAAACATCAATAAATGATGATAAACTTGGTCTCTGTCAGGATGAAAAGGATCATAAAAGGAAAAGGAAGGCAGAGAGAAGTCACAGAGACTCATTGTCTGAATCCGCTGGGGACTCCGATTGGGACGAGGTATTATTTATTGTTACTTTTTTGTTATTTTTGGGAAATGGCCATTGGACTTGATTAATCCCAAACCATATTGGTTTTGTTTTTGTTTTTTTGTTTTCTTTGAATTGTTGTCAATTTAGCATGTTGCATCAACATGCTAAATTGAGTAGAAAGTGTTTATTTTTGCTATTTTTCCATCTCTTCAATTAGATTTTAATTAATCTTCACTATTATTTTTTTGACTGTAGATTTTATTTGACCACAACTTGTCTCTTTTATATTTAGAGACGCTAGACGTGAGTTACTTGGGGATGTACCGTGTAGAAAAAGAGCGCTGCATCACTTTAACCAGTTTTCAAATATCCATCCAGATATTGTCCTTAATTATGTTGTAATAAAAGTGGATGTTGCAGTTTTTCTTACTACAATCATATTTTATGACACAAGCTCATGCATTTTAGACCTGCAACACCATAAAGCTCCATCTGCCCAAAAGCTGCAAGTCCAGAGGCTAAACCATGCATATTTTAATGAAGCACTTATAGTATTTTTATTATATTTTTCAAACATAGCCAACTGATAAAATTCCCCTGGTTATAAATTAGGAAACATCAGTGACCGTAATGTTTTAGGAAGCCAAACGGTTTAACAAGCTTTTATTACTTTCACAGGCCGAACCCAAGAAGAAAAAGAGAAGTAGCGAGGAGAGGGAGAAATTTTCCGTGAGTGATTCATCAGTTTTTAAAGCAAACACCATTTTCCATTTTTGTTATTTCGTAACGTGGCATTTCAGTTCATGATGGGAGTCGAGTGCTTTCACATGAACGGCATTTGTGACTCCAGGTAAAATCCAAGAAGAAGAGGAAAAAGAAGCATAAGAAACACGGCAGGAAAAAGAAAAAGAAGGCCACCTCCCAGTCGGACTCCGAGTTTGACTGAAAGCCTAGTTGGGTCATCGCCGGCGTCCGTTTACCTTCCATCATGAAACCATTTCTCATCCAGCTGCAGTCATCAGGAATGAACACGTGGAGATAGGATGCATGTAGAGGCTCAGTAATGGATTGGACTAGCGGCGCATCTGTTTCCCACAACAACGTTCTTATTTTTAAAATCTTCAGGACTGAGATGATCTTTTATTTTTCGTTTTCATGCATCTGGCACTAAGTCGGTCTACTCCTCACCACGCATCTTCCAACGTCACATGAGGCTGCTCTGCCAGTGCCTGTGTCATGCATGCAGACCCTGATGTCTTGCCAGCCTCATATTGAAGTTGGATCTGTTATGAAAATTTTAGCCACACAGATAATAGCGTACAATGAGATGTTACTTTGAAAGTGTAAATGTCTGAATTACAAGAATCCAATAATACATTTTTGTTTTTATTGACCTGTTGAAAATTTATGATCCGCATTAGTAGTGACATAAATTTTTGGTATGAGTGTGATATTTTTGAAGCTACAATATTGTCTAGTCCAAGTGTCATCTTAAACTAGTCATAAATGTTTCAGATGTGCACAAATAAAGCTACAAATATTAGAACATAACAGGGGAAATTACCATGCTTTCTTATTCATTTCCGATGGTGCATATAGATCTGTTCGACTTTAAAATATTAGTTTTAATTACAATATTCAAAGCAAGTTGGGTGGAAGGAAAACTTGCAACTGGGATAACGACCACCTCAAGAGGATTGTTGGGCAAAATAGTTTAAAGAATTTGCTGGAACCTCAGAAGGGGTCGGCTGAGGCTGGAGTCGGTGCCTCAAAAGCCACCAGACGTATAAGAGAGGTGCACGATATAGAGATGTAGATCTGCCGCCCTATATAAGAAGACTAATAGTCCTTGATGCAGCTTGATGGAGTCTAATTCCAAACTCTTGAACCTTTACCACACATCTTCCTTTTTTCTTTCTACCATCTCTACACATTTCCTGTCTGAACTGCTGCTAACCAAGGCCTCTAATGCCAGACAGACATCTGAAGAAAAAGTAAACACAGACAAATCCTACATGTGGTCTAAAAAACATTGCATCCCTTTTATCCCAATCATTCCTAAACCAGAGACACGATGTTAAAAGCCAAGATAAACGTTAGATTCTTATAAGATTGGCTTTAATCAGGCTAAAGTTATCAGAGGAAATTGTCCTCCTTTGAAGCTCCGCACGGAGCTCCAGCCACCCAAAAATGGGGCTGTTAACGTCCATGCTCAAGAGTTTAAAAAAAAGTATTTCAAAAACAGGCTACACAAGTATTGAGAAACCGTTTATAAGATCGGATTTAATATTGCATAATTGACCATGTGAGCGTCCAAAGTTTTAGAATCTAAAAACTTGTTATACCTTAAATACCAGTTGCCAAAAAAAAATGTTTTCCAAATAAATCCTACATTATTAACACTTTCATTTTATTACGTGCATGTAAGATAAAACAATAAGACTGTATGCTTTTATTGGACAATATAGTTTAGGAGTTTTGAAGTTTGTAAGCTACAGCGCTTTAAGGACGCTCAGGAAAGCAGGGATGCTTTGAGGAATTGGGTCAAATTGGGCTTTAGCCATTTCCTGAATAAGAAGCAAATTTCTGTCAGTTCCAGTTGTTTTTAGCTCATTCACCTGCTTTATATTTTTTTACTTACAGTGTGGGTCCAGCTCATACTTAAAAATAAGTTACAATATATCAGGCATGCATGTTTTTTTTTTTTGTTTTGGACGGAGATGTCAGGTGGAAATGGCATCATCGTGATTTGATGTGAATATAAAATATGAGGCTTAAAGCAGTCGTGGTGGATCTGCATAAGAAAAAAAAATCCAACTAGCTGAAAAGCCAATTCTGCTGGTTTTGGACTTTTTCATACTGGGTGTACAAATTGAGCTTTATTTTAATCTGTTGGGCAGCTTGAGTTGAAACATGATTTTGTTTTATTGTCGAGTCTTGTGATTTGAACAATGTGATGTACCAAAGGTCAATACTACCTCATACAATATGTCATGCGCCTTTTGATTATTGTGGTAGGGTGTTTGCTATCCTGGAGATAAGTACCAGAGCAAACGGGGAGTGTCCGGTGTTAGATATAAAAGAGTGAGGCACTGAGTTTGTGGCTATAGAAGCTGTGGATCACTTCATGAGCCGAAGGTAAGAAATCCCAAATCACCTCAAATCTCTCTTTGACCTTCTGTTTTATACTCCCACGTGCACTTTGTCCTGGCCCTCTTGATAAACGGTAAACATTTAACAATATTTCTGACACAGAAACTGATGAAGAAACTAAAAACTTGCCTGCTTCTGTTCATGCATGTTAAATAAAGCTGATCTTCTGTGTTTTGGGTCTTTCCACATCAAAAATGCTCTACCAAAAGCTGGTTGGTTTCTGAATGCGGTTTGATATAGAAAAAACAAAACGAAACAATGAAAAATAATTTCTTAAAACCTTTATATACATCTAAGTATTTTACATTTTTTGTTTTGGAACTTACAAAAACGAGTCAAAAAATCATATTATGTATAATCTTCATCCCTTAATGAATAGGAGGAACATAAGGGGTTTATATACCACTTAGATAAAGATTTAGGGTTCAAAATAGCTAAAAAAAGTAGGGTTACTGATGTGATTGTCGTGTCTTACATGAATTAATTTCCACTAGATGCTGAGGATCACACTGTTCCTGTGTGTAGGAGTGTTTCTGTGGGGCTCGGCCTTTTGCAACATTAAATGTCCTGATGGGACTCTCTGTTCTGATTCGGACACCTGCTGCCAGACTTCTCAAGGATACGGCTGCTGCCCGTACCTCAAGGTAAGCAGCACACATTTGACCGTCGCGAGCGTTGAACCTGATCTTGGTTTATTCTGATTCTGTGTTGTTTTGTTTTTGTTTTTTATGTCTAAAGGCCGTTTGCTGCCTGGACAAGGAACACTGCTGCCCCTATGGATACCGCTGTAACCTCGCATCACAGACCTGCGATAAACAACACCAGCCATGGATCAGCATACCGATGGTGAAGAAGCCAGCTGCAATGGTTGAGAGCTCACCCGATCTGACTCTAACCTCGCCTGAGGAGGAGGAGGTCGAAAACAACGTCGTTCCTTACCAGATCAGGAGCTCAGTCGTTTACTGTGACAACTATTATTACTGTCCTGATGGCACCACCTGCTGCAGACATCCAAAGGGAGCCTGGTTTTGCTGTCCGTACTCACCCGTGAGTAAATCTGGAAGATGTGTTTTAAAGGAGACAAGAAGAATGAGCAGGTGGAGGCAAATATGTTCCCACAGACAAGATTAGCACTACTTCAACGAAACCTTTACACAATTAAAAGTAAAAAAATCTAAGAAATAGGTATGACTAAAAGAGTCATTTGTAAAAAGGCTACTCAAGTAACCGATCATTAAATTAGATCAATTCTCTTAGCCCTGATTATCTTAAAACAACTTGATCAGACAGACAAATAGTATAAAGTTATGTGTAAAAAAATTGTATTTTCGTTACTACCATGAAAAAAAATTACCAACTATAGATGGCATATTAACAAAATAACAAATTTGAAGCAGAAGAAATCATCTTCCGAATCAAATTGTACAACATAAAACTTACAAGACTAATACTTAGATTGGTAATGTATACATCTTAGAACAAGGTAAAGTGTTTCCAGTAAGAATGGGTTTGCTATAAATGTAATTATTCTCCAAATGTAGAAAATAACATTAGGGATGTTTTGTAATAATAATACTAAAGCAAATCTTTAAAAAAAAAGTGTGGTAAAACTTGTCTTTAAAGTAATTGTTTACAAGATATAACTCAAGAAGTAAAATCTAACTGAGTAAATGTAACTATAAATTATCTACCTCTGAGAAAAAGCAGTCAACCTATCAATGTAGTTGTTAAAAAGAGAATATCAGCAATACAATTTAGAACAGAAATCACAGTAGGATATTTCAATGATTGGGTTAGGTGTAAAAAAATAGGAACTTTTAAATAACGACTATTTAAGACAACTTTTACAACAACAAGGCTTTTCTCCACATCACTGCGCCTGTTGCCTTTCAGGGAAGATGCTGCCTGGACGGCTACCACTGCTGTCCGTACGGCTACGACTGCGATTTCACTTACACTCACTGCGTCAGGCAGGGCCTGAAATATCCGTTCGGCTACAAGCAGGCTCTGACTTCCGTCAACGCCTCTCTGCTTTCTGCGTCTGAAGACCGCAGCAAAATGCAGGAGGTAAGATCAGACCAGAAACGGGACTTAAAACACCAGCACAGTGGTGTAACACGGTGGTGGCAGACTCATGCTGCAGGGATGCTGTCCTACTAGCTTTACTGTTCATGTAGTGTGTGCCTGAAAAAGTAGGGGCGCACCGATTGCACTTTTCGGACTGATCGCTGATCTTTTAAAAGTGAAAATGGGACAATGGCCGATTCTTAGATGTTTGCAGAAGTAGATATGATTGTTTTCACGTGTGAGTGTTGGCCTATCTGTGCGCCTCTACTAAAGAAGCAGAAGATACCAAATGAATTGCTTTTCTTTTTACAGGCAGTATTTACAGCCCGCGGCTCCGAGGAGCAGAGAGTTACTCGCTGCGATGATAGATTTTACTGCCCGAACGGGTCAAGATGCTGTAAGGGAGCCAAAGACGAGTGGAACTGCTGCCCCATCTGACGGGTACAGTCTGTTCAGCTGTTCAGGAATCACTGGCTACATTCACACAGCTGATTTTTATGTTCTGTTCTCGTTTTGTGCTGAATTACGATTTCTGTTTTGTGTAGTTGTTCCTGCTACTAATTAAATATGCCCACCATAAGATCAACGTAAACGGTTTCAGTCGTTGATTTAACACATCTGGCCTCTCCTGGTGCAGAACTTTTGACACATGTCTCCTGTAAACGATGTAAATTCAGATCAAATGCAACTTAACCGTTCAGACTGCAGACACTTTAAAATTTATCAGCTAAATATTGGATTAAATATAGCAGAATTTTGTTTGGGGTGAAAAGTTACAAACTGGGCCATTCAGGTTCCAGTAAAAACTAGGTTATACGCTGGATTATAAACTGTGTGAACGTAGCCTAATTAAAGTTTAGTCAACAACTGAAAATTTTCCATAACAAAAAATTAGAAACTAATACTTCAATGTAAGAAAAATGTCTCTATTAATTTCTAACTGTGTCTGATTTTAGGAGTCATTGCTACTCTGACGGTAAGCGTGTGAACACGGATCCTCATCTTCCACCCAACCGGTAATGAAGACTTTGGGAACAAGAGTTCAGATCACATTATTACAACACGCATATTTCATTGTTCTGTTTTAATTGTGCTTCTCCAACACTTGGTAAATGTTTCAAATAAAGGCTTACTGTGTCTCACTGAGATTGTTTGTTGATCATCATGGCTGACGTCTTTTTACCTTTGTGTTACTTCGGATGAACGTTTGTCTATAAGGAACAATACACAATCATTCTGAGCCAATCTGAGCCAATAATTAGAGGGCTTAAACCAACGTCTGTTTTCCCACGACTCTTCAGTAGGATGTAACTTTATTTTGACCCCACAGCTCTGCTGTTTCTCCTGACAACTGTATCGCCACAATACTGTATATTCAAAGCGGTTGTGGAGAACCGTTGTTGAAAGTTTCACTTCTCTAAAGAAGTCGCGCCATGCTGATTTCATTTTTTCTATATGTGTCTTAAAACTGAGAAGACACAATATCCCATTTATCTTTCCTTTTTAAGGAAATCAAACCATGGATGGTAGAGATTAATGTAGGATAATTCATGCTTACCCATCAACTAAAGGAAAAATATGTAAGGAAATTTTCTAGAACATTAAAAGAAATAAATATGATGCATAGAAAGATTGAGTACATCAAAATGAAGAGACATCCATATTAATTTGACTGATAATAAAGGGAGGAAGAACTAATTAGTGTCTATTTTTATTATAGAGGAGAATACCTTCTGAAAACACTCTAGGTACAAAACTACTGGTCAAACTAATTTGGATATAACTTCTTACCTTTGTCTGCTAGTTTTTTTTCCGCTTTACTGTGTTAATATAATTCAGTTTAGTCTATTTCTACTACACCAAATAACAACACGTCATTTCAATGCACCTTACAATAAAAGCCCTTTAAATTAAATCATCAAATCATATTCCGGTTGACTTGCAACATTCACTGCTGACGGACATGCATGGGGCGACAGCGGAGAGAAAAAATCCCCCTTAATGGAAAGAAACCTCCAGCAGAACCAGAACGTTGCTCAATACCAGTGCCCATCTGCCCTTTCTTTGTTTCTTTCTTTATTTCTTCAGAAACAAAAAAAAGAAAATCTATACAGGTGAAATATACAAAACAAACTTCTTTAAGTTTGCGTAGGAGTCTGTTTCCTCCATAAAGTAAATCTAACTTTTTTTTTCTGATCCAAGAAACCAAAAATTCAAAGCAGATTTCCCTTTTTTTTTTTTTTGCCTAGTTGGACCTGAAAGAAGGCATCAAAACCAAAAATACCATTCTTAAGTGTTATTGTTCACTGAGCAGCTGGAAACAAAACTCAACAGTGAGGTTTGTTGGTGGTTTCGAACTTCCCTTAAGACCTTGTCGTAACAAAGAAAAGAAACTCCAAAACAGCAAAATATTCCAGGCAGTCATGCTTTTTTTTTTTTTTTAAGGGGGGGTTTTACTCTGAGACTTCCTCTTTCTACAATAACAATCTAGAACAGTTCTGACTGTTATCCTTTCCCCAGTCTGAACCCAAGAAGAAAAGCAGAAGTAAGGAAAAAGAAGGAGAAATTAAATGATGATCATGTATTTGATAGATATGTGAACTATCAAAGTGTTTAGTTACATTCTAAATAACGCTCTTGAATGTTAGAGACCTTAAGCATATTCAGGCTTTTTTGCTGTACCAGGTTCAGACTTGCCACAAAAGAAGCAGTTTCGTTTTTACGCAAATGATTAGTGTGCTGATGGAAAAGTAAGAAGGTCTTGCACTTTGTGAGGAGGTGAAAGTAATGAGTTGCCAACAATAAACGGCTGCATGAAAACACCTCGACATGTTTAACAGAGTACAAAGGGATTCGAAACCCACATCTGACCTGGGGTAGATAGAAATAATGAACTGAGATCAACCAAAGACAGATTAGAAACCAGGATGTAGAGTTTATCATATTAAGGGTTTGGTTGGTGTAGCTGTGACTTCAGGTTGTTTCCACATGTCTAAAAGCTTCGTGCTGTTTGACTCAGACTTAAAATGCCAAAATGCCAGTGGGAAACATTGTATATATGTTTTACCTGTACAGTGATAACAACATCCGTCTTCACAGTCAAACTAAAACAGCTGGCGCCGACTGCTTGAAATGGGAGGGTCTACTTTCTGCTATTAACAATGTTCGGTTTTCAGTTTAAGGGAAGCAAACCCTCTGAACAGGAAGCATTTCAATCACTTCAGTGGCAGAAGGTAAGATTAGAAAAATCTCTTTGAGGTTCTCTCTTTATGAAGCTGTTTTATTTATGTTAGTGTTTGTAGTGCTGGGTCACATTCTGGATGTAAGTAGAAAATGATTAAGCAAACAGAACATAAGAAAGGACTAATGACGGACTTCATAATGAACTCTGTAAAACCTTTACCCTGCCAGCCTTCTACAGACCTTCCTGCCTCCCCAATGATATGATGTTTCCTGGATTGAACCTGGAGTGGAATATATAGCCCCATATGTTAAAGGTTCCTGTAAGGACATCAGCAGTAAACCTTACTTTCCCATATATCCCCAGTGTTTTAGTGAGATTTAGATCAGAGGTGATCCAAAATCTTGACATTGATGTCATGGAGGACATCTTTGTCAGACAGGTGTTGTTGGAAAAAGAAAGAAGTAGAGTTTGAGCTTTCTGAAGAGTCTAGAGTCAAGAAGAGTGAATATTGACTCTTGTTCTCTCCGCGTCAGATGCTGGTGATCACTGTACGGCTCTTTGTAGCACTGTCTCTGTGGGACTCTGCTTCTTCCTCCATCACATGTCCTGATGGGTCCCCCTGCTCTGATTTGGAAACCTGTTGCAAGACTCCCAACGGATATATCTGCTGTCCATATCCAAAGGTTCGCAATATTCCTGTCAACACTGTGATGCAGTGCGTTTAAATCCATCCTGATTCTCTCTGCTTTCATTTGTTGGGGTTGAAGGCTGTGTGTTGCTCCGACCTGGCCCACTGCTGCCCCTCAGACTACGTCTGTGACCTCACCACGCAGACCTGCGTGAAACAGTACCAGCCATGGATCAGCTTACCTGTAGTGCGGAAAACAGCGGCAAAGGTGGAGAGCTCACCTGATCTGACTCTGAGCTCAACTGAGGAGGAGGCTGAAAACCATGTCCTCCCCGAGCAGATCGGGAGTTCAGTTGTTCACTGTGACAACTATTATGCCTGTCCTGATGGCACTACTTGTTGCAGACATCCGAAAGGTGGCTTTTTGTGCTGCCCCTACTCTCCTGTAAGTAGATCTGAAATGAACAGAACTATGTTTAGATGTTTATTGTTGTTGTTATTATTGGTTCTGCCACGAAGGGGCTGCAGAAATGTGGCTAAGGAAAATTGCAATTGTAGATAAATTCCCAAAAATCTGAATAACAAAATTATTTATTTATCCAAATAAAACCAATGAAACTATTTAGCAGGCTAGAATTACGTACTAGAATCAAAACCTGAGATGTCGTTAGATTGAATCCATCCATGGTCCAACCCACTTATCGTTATGGGGTCATAAGTGTCCACTGGTGGTCATCGGGTAGAAAGCGGGTGTTCACCCTGGACAGGTCGCCAGTCCATCACAGGGCGACACAGATGCACACAACCATGTGCACTCTCACACTTAACGAAAATTTAGAGAAACCAACTAACCTAACACTGGGAGAAAGCAGGAGTACCCGGAGAAAACGCACAGGGAGAACATACAAGCTCTTTGCAGAAAGAAACCAGAACCTTACTGCTGCAAGGCAACAGCCACCGTGCTGCACCGTTTGAAAATGTCAAAGGCCAAAAAGACATCTTTAGATGGCTAGCTTTGACGTATTTTACAGCAGATTTTACAGCAGGTTTATTGTTCTTAGTCATGGGATTAGCCAGTTTAATTTAACCTATCTTAATTTTGTAATCTTAAAGTTAACATTTATTAATCATTTTAGATATTAGTTGCTTTATGATCAAAGTAATTAATCTCCTTTAAGCCTGATTGCTGCTGGTTGTTCGTATTCTTGGTATTTTTAATAACAGCAGTTGCCACTGGAGTTGATGAGCAATTTATCATCTACTGACAGGGATTCTTTACTTTCAACCCGATTCTTGAAAATTTATTTCAAAAAGCGTTGATTCTTTTTGTCTGGTAGGCAAGGTGCTGTCTGGACGGCTTCCACTGTTGTCCTTACGGTTACGACTGTGACTACTCTTACACTCATTGCGTCAGGACAGGACTGGAGGATCTTTTCGCCCAGCAGCAGGCTCTGACTTCTCTCCCAGCTTCTCTTGTTTCAATGTCTGAGGACAGAGCCAGCAGGGAGGAGGTAGGAAAAAAAAAAAAATAATAAAAAAAGCTGCTATGGCTGTCCACTCCCCACTAGTCGCCACACACGTATGTAACATCTATGAAGAAAAAGACTGTTAAGACCTACAATCATATTAAGAATAAAGAAAACCTGTGTAGAAGCTTTAAATATTAATATTTACATTCTTATCTTTGCAGAAACCTATGACAGCTCTGACAGAAGCCAGAGTCAGCGACTTTAATCAGGGTGTGGTTCGCTGTGATGATACATTTTACTGTCAAAATGGCTCAAGTTGCTGCAAAGGACCAGAAGAGAAGTGGAACTGCTGTCCGTACCCCCTGGTAAGACTCATGCATCTGTTCAGTCGCTTAGGAGTCACTGGTGCGCACTTTAATATTTGAGCACTGCAGAAAATATGAGGTGGTACCAGTGACAGTACAGTAAAAAAAAGTTCATCCCAGATATTTAGACATTAATGTTACTAAATGTGTGTCGTTATTTATTTAACTCTAAATGATTTTCAGGGCGTGTGCTGTGCGGATGGTCGGCACTGCTGTGAATATGGATACCATTGTAATCTCTCCTCCTCAGAATGCACAACAAAGTACAGCTGAGGACCACCAGGACATATCAAAAACTGCATTACTCGAGTGTAGTCTGACTGTTTTACTCTTTTTTTGTGCTCAACACTTCCAATAAAATCACTCAGTGTCTCAAAAACTCATGCATCATGGACTAATTAGGTATTTATCTAATTTTATTATGGTTAAGGCTTTTGAAATCCTTCTACCATGTTCTTATTTTCATTCTCAACTATTGCTAAGCTTTCTGCTTTCTATTATGACCTTGTTTGTTTAAAAAAAAAAGTACATTTATCACTAATAGGTGACATGTATGTTTTTTTCCAATATTACTTTTTTTACTTGCCTAAATGTCATTGTGTTTATTGCATTTCTCACTGAATGATAAAAAGACTGAGTGGGAGCGGCAAATATCTGAAGCATGAACCCTGACATAGTTTTCCAGTTGCTGCATGTCTCCAGGCGTGCATGTGAGAAAAACTATACACACAAAAACCGACACACGTGCATAGGAATGGAATAACCATTTAAAAATAATGGAATCAGAAGAAGTAACAAAAAGTGAAAAATACACTCAAATCAACTTTAAAAAGGACTTTAAAACAAAGGCTTTCACTCAATTCAATTTCAGAAATGTCTTTTTACTCCTAAATGGATATTAAATGTTGTTGTAGTTTATATTATCCAAGTTCCTTCAAAGATTTGTTGTGAATGCTGATGGCTGTATTACAGCATATATCTTGAAACATCTGACTGAAGACAATCTTTTGTTGTAAAACAGCATAATGAACAGGATGCTCAGGCATTTCCGTCATATTCTTCATTTTTATAAAGAATCCTTGTTTGCAGTCCAGCAGTGATGTGAGATTGCATGTGAACCAATTTGTTAACATGCAATCTCACATTATTGATCAATAGAAGAAGAAACAGATTAAACTTCCTTCTTCTCTCTGTCTTCTTTACTCCTGCTTTGGATCCACAGGGCCGCGTGTTTGACTCATGTCGACTGCGATTTATTGAGGCATTATTTTAGCTTTTATGGTGTTTCCAGTTGTTAACCACTTTTTTTATATGGGCGGCCATCATAACAAATGTCCAAAAGTAAAACAAACAACAACAAAAATAATCGGCCCTACAGCAGAGAATAATTAGAGAGAATAGTTTGTCCAAAAGTTGTGTTTGAACAATCCCAGAAATACATCGGAAAGCTGGAACTTCAGTTCGTTTTGCTATATTTAATTTAAAGGACTGAATCAAACTTCGGAAAAAACAGCATCATCGTTATTTAAACTCTCAACCTCACTTATCAAAGTTTTCTCTGACTCTGCTCACCCAGAGCTTGGGGCAAATAAATGAAAACAACTTATTAAAGTTATTGCCCCACTTCATGAAAAAATAAAAATAAAAATACACAAAAAACTAAACCCAAACCAGAAGTGACTACCTGAAGTTGTTTTAACTTGCTTTTGGAAGCAGCCAATCAAACACCTGGGTCTGCTATGATCCCGCCCACTGTGTTTGATGAAAGTGAAGTTGATAATGTGCATCAGCACAAGAACATAAAAACATTTATTAAATCATTAAATATTCATAACTAGTTTTTAAAATGAAATCAACACTTAGGCAAATGTAATTATTTATATATTTAATAAATATAATGTATTAAATATATTTTTGTATTATTGTGTTTATTTATGGTAATTTGGTCCTCTTCACTCTTCATAGTCTACCTCTTAAGTTGCCATATTTTAAACCCTTCATGGACATTTACTCAAACTTTCTTGTTGGTAATGGACCCTATAAGAGGCTGCAGCTCATTAGTATTTGTCACACCTGCTCTAAGTGGGAGCTCCTCTCAGCTATAAAGCCAAAACGTTCAGAAAGCTGCTGAACTGATGGAAGGTAAGAAAAGAGATGCTGCTGTAGTGTATCCCAAACATTTCCACTTTTTTTCTAAACCAAAATAAGATGCAAAACATGTCTTGAAATTTTAAAACCTAAGCTCCTTTTCTTATCCTCCTCTAGATGTTGAGGTTTGCTATTTGGCTGTGTGTTGGCATAAACTTTTGGAGCTCTGTGTTTTGCTCCATCAGATGTCCAGACAGGACTTCCTGCTCTGACTCGGCCACATGTTGCCCGACAGCTCAGGAATATGGCTGCTGTCCATACGCCCAGGTAAGATGTGCACTTTGACCCTTTCAGCCAGGATGGTCAAACCACTAGTCTGCACAGGTGAAGTCCTTCAGCTCTTAACCATACTGTTTTTTTTTTTTCAAGAAGCCTGTCTGAAGTCTTTTGAGCATTTATTTATGCTCTTCCCATGACTTAATTTCATTCATGCCAATGGTCACATTCAAAATGTTTAATGCCCATTTCTGATTTCCCCCCACTTATTTGTGTTCAGGCTGTGTGCTGTGCTGGCCTGGCCCACTGCTGCCCTTCAGGTTTTCACTGCAACATGGCTGCCAAGACTTGCATGAAAAGCCAGCAGTGGATGAACATATCTGTTTTAAAGGAGGAAGCGGAGACTGGATCTACCCCCAAGTTGTCTCTGACCCCATCTGAGGGGGTCAAAAGCAATTTCCCTGACCATATAGGGACCGTCCACTGCGACCAGAAGACTGTTTGTCCTGAGCGTACCAAATGCTGCAGACACCCCAAAGGTGCCTGGTTCTGCTGCCTCTATTATCCTGTGAGTATATCTGCAAACCGGCAGCTGTTGCTGGATCTTCTTTATTTTTCTAGCATAACTTAAAAACTGTTGCTTCTATTATTGACTGCAGATTATACCTCTTGCAGGGAAACTGTTGCCTTGACGGCTACCACTGTTGTCCATTTGGTTACGACTGTGATTTTACTTACACTCGCTGCATCAGAGAAGGCCTCAAGTATCCATTTTCCTACAAACCATCCGTGTCAATCCCTTCCTCTCTCCTAGTGGGTGAGAACAAAGGGAACATGGAGGAGGTAGGACTTTGCGATTTTTAATGCAGCTACATGAAAGGTTATCTGGTGATTTTCATTAATCTACTGAAGGTTGAAAAGGAATGTGTTCAGCAAACATTTGACAAATGCAGTGTGTAAATAAAAATGCTCAAACTTTTGTAAATTGCAGACTCCTCTGACCATGCTAACTGAACCACGAGGCAGCTCCCTTGAGAAGTGAGTCTGCTCTTCATGGATTGCCACATCTTGCCAAATGGTGCATCTGACCGTTTCTGTAATTGCTCATTTTCAATAAATGTAAAATTTTTCTAATGACTGCCATCCTGGTTTGTTGACAGAACAGGGCAATACATTTTAATTTTAGTTGGTGACCTTTAGGAACTAGTTAAACTTCAAATAAGTCTTAATGCATTTGGATTTAAATTGAAAATGGGGTTATGCCAAACGACTAAAAGAAGTGCATATGTTATTGCCCAAGACCTTGACATGTGACTGGCTAACTAAATCTTCACCCTATGCAGTTTAAAGTTTGTATGTATATCTACACAGTCTGATAATATTTGATTCTGAGGATGTAGTACTTATAAAAAATGACATTTTGGTATGTTCCCATCTTGGTTTTACAGTGACTGCAAACTAATCTAAAACTGGCTTATTTAATGTTTCTAAAATCTTGTGAATCACCTGCAACTTTTGCAACTACTGAACGTGTTGGTCATAAAATTGTCAGTCTATGTACTGGAATGGTCAGTTTTTGTTCTTCTGGATTAAGTCATTAAATTGTGAATGGAAAATATTGGGGGTCCATCACTAAAGAACGTACTGGCATGTTTATGGAGGCAATGATTACTGAATCGACAGACTTTAGAACTGCCTGTGCGGCAGAAATTGATAATTTTGGCCAACCCAAACTCAACTCCTATGGTTTTGCTGGATACTTTTTGTACCTCTAATGGTTTAGGTATTCGGGGGTGAAAGGTCAATTGTGCACACAATGGTAGAAGAACCAGGTACTGAGGGTAAAGTCTTACATTACAACTTGGGCAACTCTGAAGCTGAAATTTATCTAGACTTCATAAATTAAATTGCCTGGGGGAACTCTCAAACTAACTCTATTGGGTCTTGTGAGTGATCTCCTTGTATAACTGAAATTCTGAGAACGGTTTTGTTCTGTCTGGGCAGTAGGGGGTGACATGTAAATAAAACAAGTGCTGTAGCATTCATTGTTTATCCCAAAACAAAGGTTAAAAACTGAGCCAATTGGAGTAGCTGAAGTTGTTTGTTGCTGGGCGATTGCAAGTTGCTAAGCCCAAAATCTTGGTTATCTCTACAACCATCTGGATGGAGGGGAAACAAACCGGTTTTTCTACCTGCTTAATCGGCATCAGGGTAATTGCAATGCATTAAGCCATAAACAAACAAAATGTATATCTGTATATACATGGTCCACTGACCAGAAGTCATTATCACCTGACACAAGGAGGGAAAACGTAACTGGCTAAGGAGTCAAAAGTCTTCTTGGATAAAATGTAATTCTCTACCCTACGTGAAAATCTAGGCCCCAATCAGGTTGAATGGAGATTACCAGACTCCACACTGCTTTAAGTCCAGAGTCAATGCAGTTTAAAGTGGTTTGTGTACCATGTCTTCTATTGGATCTTATCTTTGGTTCTATCAGTTTATTACCTTGCGTGTTTGGACCAGTGTGATTTGGGGATCTGAGGGCCTCTGTCCATCAGACTAAACATTAAACTGAAATGTAAAATGCAAATTTGTAACACACGGAAAATATTAGGCTAACATGATTCCATCTCAAACATTCCTTTAGAACTTGAATTTTGCACACTGATTTTGCAAACACAATATTTTCTGGAATGCATCACGGTGTCTTGCATGCCCTTTAAAGAATACAGTAACTCTACAGTAACAGTCTTATATCGGCATGCCATCCAATATTTAACATCTCTGTGAAAGTGGATACAAAACATACCAGGACAATCTTCTGATCATTTCCTCCATATGCACACATGAAAGTCGAGGCCTAAAGCAGTTGGATGTCATATATATATATATATATATATATATATATTTTCAGTTTATGGATTAAATGTCCTGTTTCCTTGGCAGCTTCAGATACACGATAAGCAGCCGTTCGACCATTTCTGTCAGAAGCTTTCATATTTTCTTGTTCGAACAGGTTTTCTTTGTAATTCCTCTGCTTTTCTCCCACCTTCCTACAGGGAATTCCTGAAAGGTTAATAGGTGATGGGAAAGTGAGCGAAAAAGTCAGCTTGCTGCAGGATTAGTTTTACTCCTGAGCAATCACTGATGTGTAATCTTTAAGTTTGGTTCTGGTCCTTTCTCTGCAGCTTGTCCTGTGACCACCTGCAGACCCCTTTGGTCTCTGATCATGTCTTGACTTAAGCTCCTCCAGTGGGAGAGAGAACTGTATATATTTTACCCAAAACTAATAATCCTTTAGTGTAAAATGCGAATCTAACCTCAAATGCTCAAAAATGAGTTGTTGGGGTTGTAATTATACAGATAGTTATTTCCTTTGAATATATATATATATAATTTACAACTACAAAATGACTTTCAGTCAGCTGGTGTCTTACATTTATCTCTGTCACCCCCACAGAAAAACAACAACAATGTGTTGACTTTCTTCCCAACAGGAAGGGGGGGGTTAGCCTGTTGGCTGCTCCACAGCCTCTTCCCCGTCAGCCCCTCTTCCAGGAAGACGGTTCACAGAAACTCCTGGGTGGCTCACTGCCGCCTCTTTCTTACACTCTCATACTGGGGAAACATGGCTGTGTTGAAGATACAAGAGCAGGTAAGCCCGGGTAGCTCACATCTGGCTAGCTAACATCTGGCTGTCTGAGGGGAAAGTCGTTCTTCAACTGATAATATTTTATTTTCGACAGTTGGTCAAAGTGTCGTTTAAATTATGGATTTTTTTAAAATCGCCATCATGTATTTAAATTATTTTTTTCTGTGGTTGAATATGAATTTAAAAAGATGAACTTCTGAGAGCTAAGCTAATGTTGCATTGATTTTAATATCTGACATGTTAGCAAACTAGCTAGCGGCAAAAGTAGAGACATGCTAACATGTTGTCACCTGTTGCCCTAGATTAGCCGAGCTTCCAATGTTTCCTCTCTCATGAGTCCAGGTTTATTGTTTAGTGGTTTTACACTGTTGATGAGTGTGTATTGTTTGTTGTAGTTGTGGTGCTGATGCTCCAGTGAACACAGCTGGATGTGCGACTTAGCCTTCCTGTGATGCTACATATCTCTTGGTTTTTAGCGCAGAGTTAGCGGATCTCTGCTCCAGCAGGTTCCTTTGTGTTCAGTTCGCTTTGCCAGCTGTCTTTGCTTTGCTTCGTGGCCAGTCGGTCACCTGTTGCTGCTAAGGAAGGCTGTCAGCCTGAAATAGCAGGTGAAGTAGATCTGGACGCCACAGCTGCTCTCAGAGCAATGCTACCCTAGCTTATGTGCTGTTAAAGTGGTGGATGACTCTTTATTTAATTTAAATCCAAACTTCTATGAGAATTGTTGTAAATGTTGAACATAGTGATGGAGACGTGCCAATTTATAGATAGATGTGTACACATGTGTATATGTATGTAGACTGACAGATATTTATAGATATTTATGTATAGGCCTTATATCTTGTTTTTCCAAATTTAACATCTTATGTAATTGGTTTTTGCATAGCTGCACATTATTTTATAATGATCGGCGACAATAAAATTTAACAACCCATAAGAATCTAGAGATCTTTTTACATAACACAATAAACTCATATCTTACTTAAAATTGGAGTACAAAGAAACTGCAAGAAGTTTTAAGGTTGTATTTTATTGTTTTTCTTTCCTTTTCAATTTTATAATGTTGATGTTCTCTAATGCAGTTGGAGAAATTGTAGATGTTTGTAACTGCAAGCAGAATTAAGCTTAAATGTAGTAGTTTTGTAGAAAGAAAGTTATGTTGAAGTGGTAAGACTTAATGTAAGCCATAAAAGATGATTTAATAGCTTGAAAGTTATTTCTTTCTTTAAAAAAGGCTTTAGTGATGCTTCTGCTACAGAAATCTGTTGTGCAATTTAAAGTATAGATTTCAATCATATGACTATATATGGTGACCTCAATGAATTCCTGTTTTCCCATTTTGATGAATAATATGCGATCGAAGCTTTTTCTTTGTGTTGCTTTGAAAAACATGGACATCAGATTTTCTGTTTTGTTTGCATTTTCTAAACTTTATCAGACTTTCTGATCAATCTAGAAAAAAACGTTTTTGAAACAGTTTTATTTAGGTATTTAGAGAAGCAAACAAACATTTCAGGTTTGGTGTGTTTAATAACTATATCGATAAATACAATAGAGAGGAAAGAACAGGAATAAAAGAGTGGGATTGTCAGCTGTAACCAGACGATTACTGTAAAACTATGAACCCAGTTCGATCACTGGCTAATAGATTTACTGCCTCCCTAATGAAACCACACCATTGATCCCTGGTAGTGATTGGTTCTGGTGCTGGTCTGTCCTGAGCTGACCAGAGTTTTAGGCTTTGGGTGAATGGACAAAAAGGCCATTACAGTTCCACAGAGGATCTGAGCTAGAAATGTGTCTGGCCTCTAGAGGGCAGCATATAATTAACAACAGACCTTAATGTTTTAAAAAGGTGAAAGGTTGCTTAATTTTGATAAAGTAATGTTATAATGTAATTTAGCACGTTATAGTGTATAAATAGTGTGTCAAATACTATGGCCCTAGTGGGAACATTGTTATAAAAATAATTGCCCCATCAACTAAGGGTGCCACTGTTTTGGGGTCTGTGCTTAGATTTATGCTGATGATGCAGAATAATGTTATTCTGTAAGTTTATCCACATATGATTGACTGAAACTAGTTTCATGTATACGTTATCACCCTTAATCAGGAAGTCATATTAAAACAGACAGCAATAATCTTTTTTTAGCCTATTAAAAATGTTATTTTGATTTAGTAATTTATTTATTAATTTACTGTAAGACCATTAAAGATTGTAGCATTAGAACATAAATGCTTGCATTAAAGAAAATACATATTGATGAAGACTACAGCTTGAGTGAATCCGCAGTCTATAATCCAAACAGTGTTGGGACATACAGTTAAAGAAATAAATGGATGTTCTCAAATATATACTGCTAAAAAAATAAAGGGAAAACTTAAATAACACATCCTAGATCTGAGTGAATAAAATATTCTCATTGAATACTTTCTGTGCTAAATAATCAAATTTATTGACCAATGGAGGCCTGGATTGGGAGTCACAACTAAAATTAAAGTGGAAAAACACTACAGGCCTATCCAACTTTGATTTAATGTCCTTAAAACAAGTAAAAATGAGGCTCAGTATTGTGTGTTGCCTCCACGTGCCTGTATGACCTCCCTACAACGCCTGGGAATGCTCCTGATGAGAAGGCGGGATCTCCTCCGAGAGCTGGACTAAAGCATCCGCCAACTCCTGGACAGTCTGTGGTGCAACGTGACGTTTGTGGATTGATGCCCAGATGTGCTCAATCGGACTCAGGTCTGGGGAATGGAAGGCCAGTCCATAGCTTCAATGTTTTTAATTTGCAGGAACGGCTGACACACTCCAGCCACATGAGGTTTAACGTTGTCCTGCACTAGGAGGAACCCAGGGCCAACTGCACCAGCATATGGTCTCACAAGGGGTTTGAAGATCTCATCTAGGCACCAAGGGGCAGTCAGGCTACCTCTGCCGAGCACATGGAGAGCTGTGTTGCTGTCCAAAGAAAAGCCACCAACACCATTACTGACCCACTGCCAAACCGGTCATGCTGAAGGATGTTGCAGGTAGCAGTTCGCTGTCCAGAGCGTCTCACGTCTGTCACATGTCCTCAGTGTGAACATGCTTTTAACCGTGAAAAGCACAGCCGCCAGTGGCGAATTTACCAATCCTGGTGTTCTCAGGCAAATGACAATGCGTCCTGTACGGTGTTGAGGGGTGAGCACAGCCCCCATTTGTGGAAGTCGGGCCCTCATGCCATCCTCATGAAGTCGGTTTCTAACCTTTTGTGCAGACACATGCACATTTATGGCCTTGCACAAAGACGGAGGTAGCGGTCCTGCTGCTGGGTTGTCCAGGCTCTGGACGCTACGCTGACAGACACAGCAAACCTTCCTACCAAAGCTCGCATTGAGTTGCCCTCCTGGATGAGCTGCACTACCTGAGCCACTTGTGTCGGTTGTAGAGTCTGTCCCATGTTACCACGAAGGTAAAAGCACCACCAACATTCAAAAAAGACCAAAATATCAGCCAGAAAGCATCGGTACTGAGAAATGGTCAGAGGTCCCCACCTGCAGAATCACCCCTTTATTGAGTGTGTCATGTGTGATGCCAAAGATTTCTACCTGTTGTCTTTTCCATTTCCACAAAAGCATGTGACATTTATTATCAATCAGAGTTGCTTCTTAAGTGGACAGTTTGATTTCAAAGAAGTTCGATTTAATTGGAGTTATATTGCGTTATTTAAGGGTTCCCATTTTTTTTTTTGAGCAGTGTATTTGAAAGACTATTTGTCACAACACTGGAATAACTCGATTGATTAAAATTACTAGCGAAAACTCATACTTGGAAAAAATCTGGTACATTTAATCCTTAATTCCAGATTTTCTGGTATAAACAAGCTCCTATGCTTTCGCTGAAAAGTTACTTGTAAGTTAGTTGTGTCTTATTTCAGGTGTACCAAGAGCTTTTCACAAGAAAATAGACAAAACTTCTTGTCAAGCTTTTTTGTTATCACAGTTTTTTTATATACTGGATAGCCCTGAACATCCTCGCCATGACGCTGTCGTTAAAAAAACAGGGTCTCTCCGACAGTCAAAGGCCTTTTCACCTTAGATATAACATGGGCCGCTACAGAATGTCTCTCCTGCCCCCTTTGGGATAAATAAAGTATTGTTTTGACCCCTGAGGTCTGTAGAGGGCTAAAAGGGACAAAGGTCACAGGTAAACAACTCCAAAGCCTATTATTTTTCCAGCTTAGATTAAAGGTGGGCTCTGCCAGAATACAATGAGACTTTAAAATGGTTGAACGTTTATTTTTGGGGAGAGGACACTAAGTGTACCAGCAGACACAAACACACTGGCCGACATGTGCTGGCACAAGCACACATAAACACACACACCATCGTGTGGCAGGGTCAACCCAGAGGTCAGCATAAGCCGTGCAAATTCCTTCTCTGCGTGCTCTCTGTCACGTAAAGCCACACGTGACGTGTTTGGTGGCTTGATTGCATTTATTCCCACCTAGGTTTTAGGCTTTTTTTCTCAACAGGGAGCTTATTAGAGTAAAATTTTAGGCCCACTGAAACGAGTTAATGTGATTTTGGTGCCTGGCAAGATTGGCTCTTTTAGGATCTGGTCTGAATGAGAAGAAGACTAATGCACGAATACACACACACACACACAGTCCAGCACACACAGACTGCCGTTGTTAACTACCCTCACATTCCCTAGCAAAGCCTGTTTGTTCCAGTTTTCTGATGAGACGGGGACTTTTGAAGCCGCGTCACTGAAACACAAAACAGGATGCCGAACCACACAAACAACAACTACTACTGACTGAAAGCGAGACTGTATTTGGATCAAGTTTCAAATCTGTAGACCTTACTGAAATCTTGTTTACCGCATTGTTGTGTAACTATTTTTACCCGCCAAGCTCTGTTAGTTGCAGCTTCCTAAACGCCTCCAGCTAAGGCACGAATCGCCTGTGAGGGCTTCAAATCTGACTTAAATGTTAAACAATCGCCACTAAATCCGTAAAATGAGAGCCAGACAGTTAATATGTTCCAGCTGCAAAGGTCTGAATATTAATATGGATCAGAAAAAGAACATAGCGATTGGTTGGTTTAGAAACGAAGGCAAATACTTTAGTACATTTTATTGGGAGTTAATGTGACACAACAACATAAAATGGTGCAAAATCATTTATTGGAACAAAACAATTGAAAAAGAATGAATATTATACAACTGAAAATGTGGCATGTGTTTTTTCACGGTTGATGTCACTCTTAGGGTGCTGCTTTGACCACCAGGAGCCAGATTTTTATTTTATTATACACACCATGAAAATGTGTCTGATTTTTTAAAGCAAAGTGAACAGTGGCTGAAGCAAGCAGTGCAGAGTTTTCCTTGCTTTTTTGTTGGCCTCCTTCAGCTGGATATGATGTTGTGAAGATACGGTCGGTCCACATCGCTCATCCACTTTAAAATCCATTCACCGACGGCATACTTCTTTAAACATTAAAACGATGTGTGTTCTTCTTCTTTTGGGTCTTAAACCGTTCTCACAAGTCTGATGTTGGTCGGGTTTAGCTGTGTGAACGAATGACTAACAAAGATGGCCGGTTGAACTGAATTTTGTTTATGTGAATTGGAGGAAACGGGGGTTATAGCTAGTTTAAGTAGTTCGTTAATAGTTTAATTTAAAATATATATATTTGTAGGCGTCGATATGATATGTAGGCATCAGTTTCAGTATTGGTTCAATAAGTCACACAGAGCTTATGTTCATTTCTATCTCATTGCTGTTTGTATTGGCAATGTAAAATGTATTTGGTTATGTGAAGGTGATGAACGCAGGATTGAATGGTTATTAACTAAAGCAGAGAAGTATTGTAGGGGCTGTATTTGTTTTCCTAAACATCGATTATTGGTTATAACTGCAATATTAATAATAACGGTCTTGATTTTCCTGTCTGTACATCTCTAATAATATTGGAAAATGGCAGTTATCGGACCAACTTCTCAAATCCGTGCATCCCCAGTTATTTTCCAACTATGCGATAGTTTGTGTTTTTTAATCTCATAGAATCCACTCAAAATCTGTATATTGAGTAAATTATCTAATAAGAAGCAGAAGTACAATGATAAGTGAACTTGAAGTCGGTAGGCAGTGTTGTAATGTATTTCTTGTCATAATTGATTTTGTACAATGAATGATGTTTGAAAACTGTCTGAATTTGTACTTTTTTCTCACAGATTGTTTTATTGGAGGATTGATGAACAATCTATGATTACATTACAACTTTTAATCTCGTTTACCATGTGAACGCTTACCTATCAACCCTTTCCTGCCTTTTTCTTCGGCCATCTTTGCATTTCTTGGTGTTGTGTTATGTGTTGCCTACCATTATCTCTCACCGTCCTTTCGTTTTCTCTCCCTCTCTCTCTCTCTCTCTCTTTCTCTCTCTCCACCCTCCCCTCGTGCTCTCTCATGAAAGAGCTGGCTTCAGCAGTCTAGGCTGAAGGGAGCGATGCGCTCCCACTCGCTGGGCAGCTATCCGCGGGCGCTGTGTGTGTATTTGTGTGTGTGTGCGTTCCCGGGATATGAAGCTTCCTGCGTTCTGCTAGGCAGCACAGACTCATTCTGCCGTATTCATGCCTCTCAACGCCACCATTACCCAGAGGGATCCCCCGCTGCCTCCTTGCTCCTTCTCGCAGACGCGGTGAGACGCAGACAGATTAAAGGACAGAGCCGGGTTTTGTTTTGGATTTCACTTGAAGATGCTCGCCATTCGTTGATGGGGGAAAAACTCTGAGGAATTTACTGCTGACCTTTGTGCTATTGGACTGCGCACATATGCAGGAAAGAACAGTGTGTATTCGCGTGTGAGCGTTTGTTCCCGATGCGGTCGGAACGGGCCAGCCGTGTGTGTATCGTGGTTCTGGAGGAGGTAGAGGAAGACGAGCTCGCTCCTTCATCCCCCCCTCTCCGGCCCAAGTCGCCTCAGGAGCACAGGTCTGGTCCCGTGTCTGGTAGGGCTGTCGCGCAGGATGACAAGGTGAGACAGGGGGGCTTTGCTGATGTATGATGCAGGCGACACAGCTTTAAAGATGCGGGTTTATTTGCATTTCTCAAACGTGATCTGATTTCAAAATATTCATGTTCCCTCATATGAAACTACAATGGACCTGCAGCACCTGTCCTCCAGCACTGAAATAGATCCAGTGTATTCCTGGCGCATGAGAACAACTCCGGTTTCTATAGCTAATCACTAAAGCCCGGTCTGTATAGCTATGTGTGTTTAGAGGGAAAGGCTAACGTTGAAAGTTGTTGAAAAGCCTTTTAATGTCACTCTTTGAACTCTGAGAGGAAGGAAGACAGAAAAGACCAGGATGGGTACGCTGGATCATTGTTTAGCAGCAAACAGATGCTGACTGGATCTTTAGGGTTGTGTGTCTGAAAGGAAGCTGCACAGAGCAGCAGGATTCCTGGTGTTTTTTTCTAACTTTATTTAACACATTTCGAAACCTAATTGCATACAACTCTTTTACTCCTTTCTTTTAATAAAAAGTCTTTATTTGGTATAAATATATCAGTGGAATGAAGATGTTTTGCCGGCTTATCGCTCAGATACCATCCATTTAAGTTAGATTGAAGTTTAAACATTTCAAACCAGTTTGAAAGTAGTTTTGTACAAAAAAAAACATCTTACCAAGTATTTGGTCTAGTTATTAGTGCAAGTATCTTAGTACAATTGAAACGGGACAAAACTAACCTACAAGTTACTTCAGCAAACTATTAGTTTAGTTTAGTTTAGTTGGCAGATATTTTTTACTTGTTTTCTATATTTTTCAGCTTGTTTTATATGGGAAAAAAACAGCAACTTTATATCAATATTTAAGAATTATTGACCTAAACTCGTACATCTTGCTAGCGTTGTTTTGTTTCAGGTGTACTAATGTGTTTGTTCTAAAAACTTGACAAAAAATACGAAGAAAGATTTGATAGTGTATTGCCAAAGTTATCACACCTGCTGTATTTTTCGCAGTTTGTCACGTTGCTCCTCTGTGAGACGGGTAGGAAATTACGGCGTTCATTCATGCCGCTCAATCACGAGTCTTCTAGTATGTGTTTAGAGGCGTCGCTGTAACAGCTGCAACTTTTATTGGTGTTCCTACCAGCTTTGCACATCTGGAGACACTTTCTGGTATTCTTCTATATGAAGTTGCTTCTCCACCGTCACAGTGGATGGAGACCATCTGTAAGCGGCTGCTGCTTCGTATCGTCAGTGATGTTTTGATCAGCCCGTATCCTGCATGAATCATCTCCACAGCAGGGGTCTGCAACATTTACTATCCAAAGATCAGTCTTTACCATCACTCATGCTAAATAAAACCGGTTTACAGACACAAATATTTCATGAACAAAATGCAACCTATCATTATTAATAGATATACGATACAAGAAATAAAAAAAAAGATACAAATCCAAAGGAATCTATGGGATTTTTGGATATTTGCACATAGTTTTCAATCTAAAGAAAAATGGGCCCTAAACAAATATTACTGGTACTTTTAGAGTTATTCTGTCCTGGAACCTCAATACAAACATTCCCATGAAGAAAAAAAAACAGCAACAGAAAAACATCAAAAACCTGCCTTTGTTTTCATTTAATTGCATTTCACTTCTAGTTCCTGAACTGTCTCATTAAATTCTAGTGAAACTCATTGAAATGTGTGCTTTAGATGAGAGGTAAAATAAGAAATACGGTTCCACAATATCAGAAAACATTGCGATGACGATGTTAGGTGGGATGGATGTCTGTTTTCTATCTTTCTAGTTCTATACGACCTTCATTGTTTTTGCAAATGTTTTTTGTGTGACACTTTGCTGCCAAGATTTTGCCGTTCAACTGGCTTAAATATTGCAAAAGCATTAAAAAATGCAGGTTTTTGAAATATGCTAGCAAACGATTATTTGGATTCTTCGTGATATCAATATTGCGCTCACTGTAAAATATCGCCCCTGTATTTACAATTAAAGCTTCTCCTTTAACTTGAGGTGAAGCGAGTGTTTGCTTCAGGTTCACTCCAGGATCTCTGGGAGGTTTCTCATGACTGCAGGGTAAGCTCTGTTTACGGAGCAGCAGCGTGCTCGAAGCGTGCTGCATGTTTGTGCAGTTTCGGCTTCCTCTTGTCTAGTTTGCTACAAAATGTCTAGATTCTGCTGGGCTGTCATATTTGTTTTCCAAATCAAACAGGTTTTGCATAGTATTTCCATAATAAATTGTGGCTCTGCGTGCAGCCGTGTTAGTCACAGACGGCCTCCGACCACCATAATGTCTGGTTTTTCATGTGCTGCAAAGTGCAGCTGTCGCCAGTGAGGCCCAGGGCTTTTTTTTCTGTCCCTTAACTCACTTCTATGTGACCAACATGTCTTTTTTTTAAATGAAAGCTTTCTGCTCCGCGTCTCCGCAGCCATCCCTGCTGAGAGCCATCTTTAATGTGGACCCAGATGAAGTTCGCTCCCTCATTTTTAAGAAAGAGGATGTCAACATTCAGGTAAGTACTGCACGGTATATATATACCTTCGCTTTTAAATATTAATGAACTCCACTTGCCCACAAAGCCGTGACCTTCACCCACTGCCCACTACCTTTTCTCTGCTCTCAATCTTCCCTTTTTCCATTTTCGTAGTTTATGCCCCAGTATCTTCCATTTATTGTTCCTGCATCTATATGTCAGAGGATATTGCTGGTGTCATCACGGCTGAGCTCTCCAGACTCAGCAGCACTGGCCCAGACCACTTTCAGTCACGTGACATTTGTTTATAGCCCCACTTTGCTGATTGCTCTTCTCTGCCCTGAGAGAGAGAGGAAGGGAGGGAGGGAGGCGATGATGATGATGTAGCAGCAGGCTGTGATAGAGCGCAGTAAAGAAAAAAAGTGAAGATATTTTCTCCTTTGTGGCTCCCGTCTCATGTTTCCTGCGGTCTGCAACAGTGTTAGGTCTATAGATTTCACCTTCACAGCAGAGGCTTTCCACCGTACCCTATGTTCTCAAGAACAATGAAAATATTGCATTTGTTTTGCTTTATGTATTTACCTAACCTTCTCTTTCTGCTACTGTCTCCCCAGGACAACGAGAAGCGGACGCCGCTTCACGCAGCAGCCTACCTGGGAGACGCCGAGATCATCGAGCTGCTCATCCTGTCAGGTGAAAACCAGAGCCGTGCTGTCCGACATGTCAAAACTCTCAGCTGTCAAGTTAAACCATCCGTGGACTTTTTTAGGTGTCAGTAGGCGCTCTGTTTCACCTCGGGACCATCCCTGTCTCTCTTCTTTGTGGAAACAATTTCAGCCAAATTTATTCACGTCTCCTAACCCTTTTTAAAACCAAAGGTGATTTGATGTGGAGAGCCTCTACAAACAAATGTTATGAAGTCTTGCCACTGATTTCCAGTTGACTTTCTGTTTGATTTAGATATAAATTATTTAATCGTAGCCTTGACCTCTGGACGATGAAGCTCCTACATATTCAGGATAACCTAGATTTATCTCTTCCATCATGTCTGAAACATCCTTCCTGTTCCTGCTCAGGGAAGTATTGCTACAGCATGATGCTGCCACCACTGTGTTTCAGCATGGTTGATGTTCCTCCACAAAACACTCATTGAAAAAGCAGATTTTAATTTGATCTAATCCAAGCACTTCCTTCCACATGTTTGCTGTTTTCTACACATGCAGGGTTCCCACGTGTCCTGGAAAACCTGGAAAATGTCTGCCCAATTTTCTAGTCATGGATAACACATGGAAAATGAGAAAAAAAGTAAAATGTCCCGGAAAAGCTTGAGTTGTTGTGGAAAATTATTTTTCCTCCCTATGGTTCTCTCTGCCTTGAGGGTAAACCCAAACGGGTTAAACATTTTCCGCATGTATGTCTGTTTTTAGCTGCCTTTAATGGGCGACATTGAGCTTCTAGCCGGCACAGCGGCCCACGTGACGCTACCAACCAATCACATTGCATGTTCCCCTAGCGCAGTTCTGCTGCCCAGTGTTTCCATATGACTTTGTTGATAGATTTACCGACGTTTCAGACTCAAGTAAGGATTCATTTTCTCCAAAGAAGCACCAAAACTAGCAACTTTCAGTTCAAGAGTATTGCTGTTTTGCTGCATATCGAGTGTGAGCTTTTCTCCCTCTCGCTGTCTCCTGTTGAGTGACAGAGGAGCAGCGGAGACCTGTACTGGGCGTGCCGTCACTTTAGGCTGTGCGCTCTGAGATGAAATCCATGTCTGGTTTTAGTAGAGCCACAGCGACCAGGACGACCGCTGAAAAAAAAAACTTTATTAGGAATTCAGCTGTA
>JAVLVB010001216.1:140513-183650 GCA_032876305.1 Orestias chungarensis | reverse complement strand
CCCCCCTCTCACTCACTGTCACTCCCAGAGGACTTGGCAGCTCCACATCAGACTGATGCTGACTGCATGTTTCTGCAGGGTTTGTCATAGACACCCCCGATGACTTTGGAAGGACCTGTCTGCACGCGGCGGCAGCTGGAGGGTGAATATGACAACGCGACACACCATACAGCTCGTGATCAACGTGAATAAACATACAGAGTTAAACATAGCTCTAATATGGAGATATTAAACTCACCTTCTGACATTTACACAAAACAGAAGAAACACAAGTAAATATCATCTTTCAGCTTCTGCGCCCAGGAGAAAAAAAGACTGTATTGTCAAACACCGGTGGTTACTGAAAGGGGAATTGCAAAACCATGAGGAGTTCATGTTGGACATTTCAAACTTATAAAGAAAAGAAAGAATTATTATACTATAGGCTGAGCATAAACAGTGATGGCTTTTTCCATGTAACATATTTTAATAATATATGGGTCAGTTTTCATCATACCTATATTTATATATATTTATCAACCGTATATTTTCTCATTTATTCAAGCCTTTTCTAGCATTCCACACTACAAAAGTAACACCAGTAGATTCACACTGGTGTCTTATTAAGCAATGCTGAAATATGCAATATAATCTACCCTGCTATTGTGTTTTTGCACAGAAACCTGGAGTGTCTGAATTTGCTGTTGAACACAGGACCCGACTTTAACCGGAAGGACAACTTCGGAAGGTGAATTCAAAACTCTTTAGCAGGTCTAAGTAAAAAAAAAAAAGAAAAAAAAAAAGAAAGATGGAAAATATGCTTCGTTTTCTTGAAAAAACTGTTTGATTTTAATTGTGTAACTCTCCCAGGGCACCGCTACACTATGCATCTGCCAACTGCAACTACCAGTGTGTGTTTGCTCTGGTGGGCTCTGGAGCGAGTGTTAAGGATCTGGATCACAGCAGCTGCAGTCCTTTGCACTACGCCGCCGCTGCCGACTCGGACGGAAAGTAGGTGCAACTTTACGTTTAACCTCTCGCCATCACCTCGGAGTCTTTGCCTGAACGCGCGTGCTCTTTCCTCAGATGTGTGGAGTACCTGCTGAGGAACGATGCAGATCCAGGGATGAAGGACAAACAGGGCTACAACGCAGTGCACTACGCCTCAGCCTACGGCCGCACGCTCTGCCTGGAACTGGTGAGCACAAAGTCCCGCCGTCTCGAGGAAGACTCTGCAACTTGGACGTGCACGTCAACAACCGTTTTAATTTGTCTTCCCCTTCAGATTGCCAGTGTGCGACCTCTCGATGTGGTAAGAAGAGCTTTCTGGGTTCTCAACTCGCAGAATAACGCCATTATGTGCGTTTACAGGTACATCTCAAAACATTAGAACGTCGCGTGAAAGGGAAATATTTTTGGCCCGGCATCTCAATGAGTGAAATGGTTATTTTATACAAATTCCTCACATGGAGCAAAATGTTTCAAGCTTTTTATTTTTTGACAGTTTTAATGTTTATTACAAGTAGAACCCAAAATTAAGTGTCTTGGAAAACTGGATTGGACATATTAAAAATTTCAAACATTTTAAATTTTAAACAAATATGTCAATATTTTTCCCTGTGTGGCGCTGCTTGTTTGACAATCTTGTCATGGCTGCAGTTCTTCCTTCCACTCGGTTTTCTGTTAATATGCTCAGCACTTTATGAACAAGCAGCTTCTTTGTTGCTGATTTTAGGTGACACCATTTTTTTCCTTACAGCTTTCTAATAATCATTCACGATTCTAAGATCCAAGGGCTTGAATTATATCGCTCTATGTGTGATTTATCTCTATAAGATATCAATTTTATTTTCTGAGATGACTGGCAAAAAAATAAAGCACTTTTACACAATATTCAAATTTTTTTAGATGTACTTGTCAGCTGGCAGAATATGTCCTCTGTCTGAGGAAAAAAAGACTATTTAATGACATGATGAACATGTCGCCTTGTTTAAAGAGAGTGAGATAATCAAAAAGCACTTCATCATGTTCCAACTCTCTGATTGAAATGTTAGCTCAGCCTTTGTTAACCAGTGAGATGGTGGCAGCGTTAACAAACGTTTTCTTTGAAGTGTTCATTTGTGATTGGATCATCTCGGGCTACTTTCACACAGACGTAGCATAGCGCTTTATTGAGATTAGGATGTTTGTATTCATTTGGAGAGTCATTTCTTCTCTGGTGAATGAGGTGAACACGTGTTACACAAAAACCATTAACACAGAAGTCTGAATTGGATTTCAGCAAAAGAATCGCTGCATGTTTGCATGCATGGTAAAGAAATGTTTGTTTCAAACTAAATAAAGCCTTCTACGTCCTCTGACGCTCGTCACCACTTTTGAAGCTAATTACATTTCCTTATTGATCCAGTGAGCCGTTTCTGTGGAGTGTAAACCGCTTCCCATGTTTCAGCTAATGGAGACATCAGGACACGACATCTTGAGGGACTCGGACACCCAAGCCCCCCTAAGTCCTCTCCATCTGGCGGTTAGTTTACAGATTACAGAGAAGCTTGTTTCCTTGGGTTGTTTGCATCCTGTTCTTGTCCCAAAGCCAACCATATGTGTTTAACCAGGCTTACCACGGACACTGTGGCGCATTAGAGGTTCTCCTGGCGTCCCTGCTGGATGTGGACGTGCGCAGTCCGGACGGACGGACTCCGCTGAGCTTGGCCTGCTCCAGGGGTCATCAGGAGTGTGTCTCCTTGCTGCTGCACCATGGAGCCTCCCCCATGACCCGGGACTACATATACAAAAAGACAGCCTTGCATGTTGCAGGTAGCATCATCAATCAGAAGTTGTACTTTCTAGCTTAAAAGGGAGGATGAGCTGATTTTGGAAAAGTATCTCATGTCTGTCTGCTGCAGCGTTGAACGGCCACCCGGAGTGCCTGCACCTGCTTCTGAGTAGCAACAACCAGCACATTAATGTGGACGCACAAGACAACAACGGGCAGTGAGTCTGCAGAGAAACCGAACTGATGTGTTGTTAATAAAAATGAATGGAAAAAAATGAACAGGTTCTGATTGATTTGTGCCGTGTTTTCCCCCTTCAGGACTCCTCTGATGCTATCGGTGCTGAACGGACACACAGAGTGCGTTTACTCACTGCTAAATCAGGGAGCCAGCGTGGAAACGCAGGACCGCTGGGGTCGGACAGCGCTGCACCGTGGGGTGAGACGGTCACACCAAAAGATAGACGACACTAGTGGTGCGTTCGTTTATCCGAGGAAAATTTCCGATTTGGGATTTCAAGATGTTTGCTCCCAGTGTCACTTGCAAGTATGGATTTTCACTACGTTTGGACCACTGTGTTGGTTTAAACGACGATTTCAGTTACTCATGACTTTTCTTTTTCTTTTTTAATATTCTGCGTCCGTGCTTGCGGCGATAACTTGTTTAAAACTGGTGTTGCCAAAGGATTGCTAGCAAAAGATAAACAATGAAATGAAGTGAAAATCGCATGGGGAATAAACTAAACTGGAGCGCCTGGTACTCGGCTAGTGCTACCGCAATAACAGCTCCTTGTTATTCATTTCTTCCGGGTCGGACGTCGGAAAGTTTAATAAAATGCTCGAAGTGGAAACGTGACGTCATATCCGAGTCGGCTCGGAAAGGTTAAATGAACGCAGCATTAGCATGTTCTGCAGCTGATCAAGACAGGGTTTAGTTTAATTAAGCAAAAATATGTGTTAATTATCCAAAGTCTTGGCGCCTGAGAGTGAAAGGCTTCATGAACATTGCCTTGCAGATGCATCCTTGCTGCTAAAAATACTTGCTTTTTCTTCTCCCCTTAAAGCAAAGCCTCCCTGTTGAGTAAAAAGTGTAGCAAATATGTTCTTCTTTAGAAAAGGCTCCCGTCATAGATGGCTAATACATAGTTTTCTAAATATATTAATATTGCTTCAAAAACGATTAATGAGTGTTTATTATTCATTAATGTAACGCGAGAAAAAAACAAAATTTGACAGGTTTGTTGACAAATAGTGAACCAAATCCGTTCGCCTATATAAATAATCAGTTTTTATATTAAACATTTCAGACTAAGCAGTTTTTTTTGGCATACTGAAAGATACATGTGATGCATTTATGAAGTAAATGACGTCAACACCAAGTGAGATATGTGAACAGATTTGTTGGTTCTTATGTCGTGGACCTCTATGCTCTATTGAGAGCTGCTGCTGTTTAAACGCACCAGCTGTAACAGCAGATCCTTGTATGCTGCAGGCGGCCACAGGCCAGGATGAGTGCGTGGAGGCCCTCCTTCAGCGAGGGGTCAGCGCGACTGCGAAGGACAACCGGGGCCGCACCCCGCTGCACCTGGCGTCAGCCTGTGGCCACGTGGGAGTCCTGGGGACTCTACTGCAGACTACCCCCCCAACGCTCACTCACCTCACGGACAACCAGGGCTACACACCTCTGCACTGGGCCTGCTACAACGGTACTGGAGCTCAGCGTCTCTGCTCTGCCTCAAGCTCCTGCTGAATGATAAAATGTATGTTCTATTGTCTCACAGGCTACGATGCATGCGTGGAGGTTCTGTTGGATCACGAGGCGTTCAGGAAGGTTAAGGGGAACTCCTTCAGCGCGCTGCACTGTGCCGTGTAAGACCGCCTGAATGCCGTTGTGAGGCTGGATGTGGTCTGAAGGGGACTCTTGACTGTTTTTGTGTTTCAGTATGAACGATAACGAGGGCGTGGCGGAGATGTTGATCGACTCCTTGGGTGCTGACATCGTCAACGCCACGGATTCCAAGGGGAGGTGAGATGATCCGAGGCGCGGTTGAGAAAGAACAGCGTCGTTGTTTGTCTCAAAAGGAAAATGTTGCTGTTGCAGAACCCCCCTCCATGCTGCTGCGTTTTTTGACCTTGTGGAGTGCATCTCGCTCCTTCTGAGCCACGGCGCTCAGGCCAATGCCGTCGACCGTCTCGCCCACAAAACCCCGCTGATGATGGCAGCTCTGAACGGACAGACCAACGCCGTGGGTGCGTGCGTTTCCTGCCGTCTTTAAGGGCAAACCCCAGGCGTGTGTAGCATGTTTCGGCTTACATGTCACTGTCCTTTCTCTTGTTGTCCAGAGGTTCTGGTGAGCAGTGGGAAAACAGACTTGTCTCTGCAGGATGTGAACAGAAACACTGCTCTGCATCTAGCCTGCAGCAAGGTAAACACCATAGTTACTTTAAGTAATACTTTCTAAATGGGCTTCATTCTTACTGGATGGTGCCCAGATCCAGGAGGAGGTTGTTTTAAACCATACAAATAGATTATTTATTGAACTTAATTAAACCAGAAAACAAACTTTATACTAAGGGTGTCCCAATCTGGTACTAATATTTGATATTGATCTACTTTAATCAGTTGTAGAACTTTCTTTTTTGAAAAAACGTAAAATTTTATGTAATCCATTGATTAATAGTAAATGGACCATTTTCTTAATTAATACTGTTGTTAACTGTTGTTCTCTGGGTAATAATATCACTTAATAAAGCCTCACCCAACATGCCACACTGCAAACATAATAAAAATCAGTATGATTCAAGGTGATGTCATATCGGATCGATATCGGGCAATACTGAAGACGGAAATATCAGTATTGTGTGGGAAATGAAATAGTTGCATTGAGGCAACTGTATTATAGTATACTACAGTAGCTAGCTTTTATTTTGAAGGTCTTGAGGATTTATTTTTGCAGCTCTAAACATATTCTGGTTCGTTGGAGGATGGCAGAATTATCTCTCTCTGAGACTCTAGTGGTGCTGTTGTACTTAAGCTGAGCTACTGAGCAACAAAAGCAGAAACATGAACAGCTGGTTTTACTTTTCTCCTGCATATTTTTGGAGAGCTGGATTGCGGCCGCACATGTGTGTCGATTTAAAAATGCTGGATTCAGACAGGTTCATCTATAAAGTGTTAAAGGGAACAGTTTGAGACTTCTCTCTGGTTCTGCCTCAGATGAGATGAGTTTTTGCTAAGTTTGAAAACATTTAGCGCACTTAGCTTCTGCTAAAATATGTCCGTCAATAAATTCTAAAAACGCTTATTTCTAAGATAGTGACATTGTGGAGATCAAGATACAAACATATATAACATATCTAAGGGCAATGTAAAAGATAAACTTGTTAGAATTATATAGTAAATAATAATTTTGTGCTCAGCTGAATAGTTTTTCAAGGGCAGATATGAGTTGAATACATTTTTAACCTGGCTCTAAACAGACTTCTTTTAAATAACGGTTTACCGCTTCAACATAAGCTGAGTAAATATTTCTGAGTAGTGTTTTAGTGAAACTAACTTTTTTAGGTTCTTGGTGCCCACCGCTTTGTTTTATCATCATCATTTTACCTCCGTGTTGCTTTTTTTCCTCTTGTCAGGGTCATGAAACGAGTGCCTTGTTGATTCTTGAGAAAATGAGCGACAGGAACCTGATCAACTGCACCAACTCGGCTCTCCAAACGTACGTGTTTGCCAGACGCCGTGCCCGGTTGAGCTGGAGCCGGACATGTTTAACCTGTGTTCCTCCGACAGGCCGCTGCACGTAGCAGCCAGGATGGGACTGACGGTGGTGGTCCAGGAGCTGCTGGGGAAAGGAGCCAGCGTGTTGGCGGTGGATGAGAACGGTCCGTGTCCACCTTTGTGAGATCATGAACTCAAAAGGGCGACGCGTTAAATTCACTATCCTCCTTCTCCCGGATATTCTCAGGTTATACTCCAGCTCTGGCCTGCGCCCCAAATCGCGATGTCGCCGACTGCTTGGCCCTCATCCTCAACTCCATGATGCCCACGTCCCCCATGGTCACGATCGCCGCCATACCCGCCCTGTCTCTCGCCCAGACGGTCATCAACCACCACTCGACCTCCAACCACGTCTCCAAAGGTGTGGCGTTCGACTCGCCAACGGCTCTGAGACCTGACCGGGTCTCGTACTGCAGGCCAGAAAGGCCGCTGTCCTCTGTCTCCGCAGACGATGAACTGAACGACTCGGACTCGGAGACCTACTGAGGACTTTGGGAGAAAGCCTCATGACTCTGGTCGGGCTAGCAAACCACTCAGGAGCCTTATTAGATAACTAACTCAAAGATTGAGCGGGTCCTTTTATACAAACCACAATAGAGTCTCGCAAAAGTGTTCCCACCACATAAAGTGTTCAGATCGTGTCACGTTACATCAGCAAACTTCATTTTATTGGTATTTATCATACTTCAATTTACTGTTTTGGATAAATGCACTTAGATCTGAACAGCTACAGCTGAGGCTGTTTGGGGTCAAAAGGAACAACGACAGGCTCAGTTAGAGCTGTCCGTAGTGGCGAGCTAACTGCGTCTCTAACAAACTACTGAAAACGCATTTTATTTCCTTCTACTTCCTAATAAGTTGAAACACGTTGACAAAGAGAGACAGACTGCAGTTCTTTCATCTCATTACTTGGATCAAATCATGATAAACTGCCTTGTTCTTCCGTGCAAGGCAGAAGTAGCTATGTTGTTGGCACAGATTTGAGCTATAAAGTCTTTATCTGTCACGACCTTCAACCTAGAGCCTTTTATAATCACAAAAGGAATGTGAGTACTTTTATAGAATAACCCTGGTGCTTTAAAGTTTAAGTTTCATAAGGTTCATTCACCTTTTTCTATCTACTTGTAAATTTGCTCCATATTTTGTTGTACTTTTTTTCAAATTAAGACTAATTACAGAAAGAATCACAGTCAACCGAGTATGAAGAAATCTATAGATACAAACCAGACTTGGATATAAATTAGGCTTTTATTGGGGGGGTTTTATGGGTTCTACTAATAAAGAAAACTTTAGTTGTATTTAATGTGCATGAAACAAATCATTGTAAGTTCTTCAGATGAACACATACAAACCTTTGATGTGCAAAAAAAACAATTTTAACTACCGTACTATTAATGTGACTATTAAATACATGTTAGCCACATCATTTAAACCAAATTAAGTTATCCAGTATAATCTTTGCAACTGTGTCAGATGCTGAATTGAACGAAACATCTTCATGACGCTACAGCTGGGCCTAAAGATTTTATTATCCTCCTTGTGTTGGTAAATAGGTTCCAATGTCCACCTGACATGTTTAGGTCGGCTGTTGTAACGTGACATGTGCTACGAATGCTTCTGCATAGCTCTGATGGTTACGGTGCGTACTGACGTGTGGCAGAAGAAGAATAACATACACTCTACGGCCGGTATGTTGTAAAACCTAACGGCAATATTTTCCTGTTCAGGAGTTAACCTCCCACTGTATGTGATTTTAACACTCACGGGACCAGCTGTCGTATCTGAGCTAACACGGTAAACGATCGTGAACATTAATAATGCTGTTTCCCTGGAGGATGACGTTATTGAATTGTTTTGTATTTATTTTTTCAGACCTCTTTACTGTTAACGTGAGTAAGACGGGCCTTTGGACACGGTATGTGTGCGAGCGTGACAGAGAGCGAGAGATAAAGACTAAAGATTGCCTTTCTAGAAATATGCAACACCCAGACAGGATGGATGCTGTTTGGTGTGTTGTTTGTAAACATGAAGCAACGGATGAATAAACAAGAGTTTTATTTAGTTTGTATATGGGGATGTGAATTCTGAGCATCATCCACGATTGCAGCTTCAGCCCGACTCGGTCACGCCGCCGCCAGGCCCTCGTTGTCCAGCTGGTACATCCGTCCATAAAGGCAGGCGGTGATCAGACCCCCCCTCAGGTTCCTGTGCGTCATGGCCACCTTCCCGCCTGCTGCCCTCCCCAGCTTGTCCGGCTGCTCCAGCTCCATGCGGCTCACCAGAACCGAAGGGTAGACGTGGTCCGTCTGGAACGTCGCTTCCAACAGGAAGTCCATCTTAGACTCCGCCTCCTCCACTTTCTGTCCACAGGAGCTGGCATCCAGCCCAGCGCAGCGCACCACTGCACACACCTGGAGGATGGAGGAGAGGGTAGCACGGCTGAAAAGATGGTTGTAGCCAAGCATAGGAATGAATGGTTGAGTTGAAGGAAAAGCTGTGGCCTAAGGACCAGATAGTAAGTAAATATACCGTTTAGCCTGAACATCAACAACGGCATAACATGACGTCTCCTTAGCCAGTGATGATAAGGGGCAATCGGACCATCTGCAGCTCTTTATCAAGTGCAAAGTCACTTCCTGTTCCTCTCTGTCCATAAACTTTATTGAGATGCTACCAGTTCCCAGAAGGACTTAGCACCTGTTCTCACTGCTAAAGTACCAAAACCTGCTTTAACTTCATGGTACGACTGCGCTTGATTGGTCCCAGTGGGGCCGGGTAAGACAGCTTGACATCCGATTGGCTGCTTTGAAACAGCAAGTTAAGGCAGCTTTGTTCATGATTACTTTGACTCTAAGGTCAATATGTTCCTTGGATGGGTGTAAAAACCATTGATACGTTTTTGAAATGTATTTATAGAAGCTATGGGTGAGCAACTCCAGCCTCTTTCTCTCTAGCTTGGTCTAAAATATTTCAAATAAATTCACAAGACACTCCTGAGTGACGGAAGCGGCCCCAGACCCCGCCCGCTGTCTAACATTGGCTAACTCCTTCTACTTGACGAT
This sequence comes from Orestias chungarensis, assembly GCA_032876305.1. Lineage (NCBI taxonomy): Eukaryota > Metazoa > Chordata > Actinopteri > Cyprinodontiformes > Cyprinodontidae > Orestias > Orestias chungarensis. The sequence goes on along the minus strand of JAVLVB010001216.1, from coordinate 174,061 downwards.
ACTTGCTATTGTTATCGCAATAGCGCAAGATGTCTTTCTAACAATTTAAATCGGAATTGCCCACTGCTACCGCCTACCTGCAGGGCGTAACGTCCGTTCAGCGTGTGCACTCCGGCAAAAGCTCCCAGAGCGTACAGCTCCTTCCTCTGGTCATGGGCGCTCCACTTGTACTGAAGGTGACAGCAAAACCCCCCGTCGCACACCGTCAGGTCGCCCCCCGTCCCTTCTATCAGGACGAATTTAAACGGGTCGTGCATCATGGAAGCGGTGAAGGTGGGGTTTGAGAAGGCAGGTGCAGGAGAACCAGCGCAGCCGTCTTTGTGGCAGTGAGTGAACGCTGGCGACGAGGATTCGGCCTCAGCCGAATCCAAGGCTGGGACTGTGGCCACCAGCAGCCGGCCCTCCTCTGGGTCTCCCTTCACGGCATGGTGGAAGGTAGCGGAGAGCGGGGTGAAGATGCCGCTCCCTGTCATGATGAGCTGGTCATTTCGAATGTTTGCAGAGAGCACTGTAACGTTGGCCCCCAGACTGAGGGCCCGGTGGAACTGGATAGAGTCTAGCAGGGGGAGCTCATTCATCCATGCCGTGGGGAAAATCAACTGCCGCACACCCTGGGGAACAAGCAGAGGGGAGGTACAGAGTTGGACACATCTCAGCATTGTAAGGGGTGATGGTTGGGGGGTCCCTTACCTGTTTCACCAGGGCAATGGTGGGGTCGTGAAACAGGATGTCGAAGCAGATGATGAGGCCAAACGTCCCAGCAAAAGGGGTATCGAACGTGATGAGCTCAAGCTTGGGAGGCGTGTCGAAGGCCTCCTCGAAGTAGAGGTTCTGCTTGTGATAGCGGGCCACCAGCAGCCCGTCAGAACTGGGAGAACAGAGGTTAGCACCAGCATGAGTTACTCTACTTCATCATTACTGTGTGGAAGGTGTTCGTAGTACCCATAGGTGCAAATATCAGGGGATGAAATAAGGACCCCCCCCTCCTAATCTTATAAGGCCGAAATAATTAAAGGAGTGTTGCATTTAAGCAATAGAAGTATAGAATGGCAAAAATATATATAAAGAAAGAAAGAAAATTGACATTCATCTGAGAGAAGAATAAAGATGTTTAGATTTTTGGTTGGCATAAAGCTTTAGTCCAATGTGTGAGAGGACAAACAAACTCATGGAAGTTGCTAATTAAAACAAGAACACATTTTATTTATGCCAATAATATTTAGCAATCTAGCCGACTATTATGTTCATAAGAGGAGTTTGAAACAGAGTAAAGAGGTCGTAGCCGAGATGAGGCAGAGCAAGTAACGGTTGACAGAAAGAAAAAAATAAATGCCTTAACCTCTTTCCATCTTTACAGCCTTTTATAACCACAAATAACATCTAAGTCTTTTTTTTTTCTAGTGGTTTGACCGTTATGTTTATCTTATGATACCAAAATTTGTGTATTTTAGTTTTTTTTTCCTCTTTAACTCGTTATTTATCTTTATCAGCTTGGGATTGCTGCTCAATTTCGCTGTACTCGGTATAATTACAATAAAGCTATCTTGTCTATCTTATCTACTTCCCGGGTTCATTAGTGATTTCCACATACTCTTAAAATAGCTTCCATAAAAGTCTTAGAAATTTTTTTAAATAAACAAAAATAAATATCACAGTCAACCAAATCGTGACCACAGAAATCTAAACATCCCAATCCAATTTAGATTTCAACATATTTGAATTTAAGGTTTCATTCTACCGTGTTTGGTGTGTATTTGATCGGTCCTGCAGATGAACCCATTATAAACTGTTTATCTTTAAGTTAAGGGACTGATAAGACACACTGCTGTAATCATTATTCCTATAATTATTAATGTAACTATTAAATACATTTTAGATCATTACCAATCATTTATAAATCTCCATGCAGTACAAATCTCCCTGTTTATTGTCTCCCACCCCAAAATACATTGTAGTTTCCTCCCTTGCCAGTACCTGAAGACCACGTTGGTGTTGAACTGCCAGTGTCCATCGGGGGGACATGTGGACGGTGCTGTTTTTAGAGGACAGGGCTGCAGATCAGGCATGTTGGCCACCAGGTAGAGTTTGTTGTGACGGGCCATGCAGCTCAGTCTCTGGACAACCTGGAACGAACCCACAGAGCTGACACAGACGCCACTGAGATGAATGGTGTGAAGACAGAGGTTCATGTTAAAAATGAAAAACATGTGGAGAGCTGCAGCCATGCGTTTTAACCTCTGTGTTGTTGTATCTGCCAGGCTCGGTGCATGGGTTCCAGCTCTCCTCTTGAGGGTCAGGAATGGTTTCCAAGTACCCGGAAATGGATGAACGGGTGAAGTTAAAACCGTGAATGCCATCTTCTGGAAACACCACGATCTGGACCCCCTGAGAGACAACAGAGACTGATAAACATCAGCTATCTTTATTTCTTCACAACAATAGCACCCTCTTCTGGGGACTGCTTAAAAACATCATGAAATTCAGAAAATTATAGACCTCTTCCTAAGACTGCTTTACAACAACAGAAGCAAATTCTGCTTCTCTGTAACACTGACCTCTACAGAACGTCAGAAAGTCCAAGGGATTGAATACTTTCACTAATTTATGAAGTGGCAGCATTTAAAAAAAGTATTCTAAGGTTCAGATTAACTAAGTACAAAAATGTTAGATATCTGTCCCTTCCAGCTGCTGGTTTTATTCTTGGCCTCTCATCTGGATCTAATGTGGCTTCTCAGTCCAGCCTACCTGCTGGGCCGCCCTGGCAGCCTGCTGCTCATAGATGTCCAGGTTCTTGTTCATGTGGACCAGGGCATCGTGGCGAGACACCGGGTCACGAGGGTTCGGGTTGAGGATGACTCTGTGCTCGTACACGGCGGCCTTGTATGTTGAACCAGTGGAATCTGTCTCAGATAGACTAAACAGGAGCAGGAGGAAGAGCAGCATCTTCTCCTGCAGCAGATAAATAAATGCCAATGGAGCCGCTGAGGGTCAGAAGTCCAAAGTTGAGTCACAGCTGAGTCAACACGTTGATTTGTTCCTTAACCCTTCAGAGACATCTCAGCTTCTGGGCTCAGATGTTTTAGTTTCTTGACCTACTTTTTATTTATTTATTTCCTGCTTTTCTTTTACATTTTCACTACAGATCGTATGTAGAATTTAGTCAAGTAAACGTAAATATGATCAATGTGTGATCTCCGGTTTGTGCACTTTTGACATATTTACTGACATGTTCGATACACTCGTACATGCATTCAGACAAGACTCCTTTGCCAGATTATAAGTAATTAAAAACACACCTTACGTTTAGACCACCGTTTCTATACATCTTCTAAATTAATGTTAAATTTTAAATGCAGGTGCAATCACATCACAGTTAACAGAAATTAAAGCTTTTAATCGTGCAAATAGGAGTTGTTAATTGATATATTAGGCTATGTGTTTCAGCAAGGGACAAAGATCCTGAAACAAATGGACTTTTAAATAATAAATATTCTAATTTAATCTGTACTTTATGACTGCACCAGTAGATGAATTGGTAGGAATGCTAATATTTTTTACAGCATCGAGTTAAGCCCATTTTTTTATGTTTATGACATTTATATTATAATTTAAAGTCCCTCTAAATTAGGGGTGACCTTGTGTGATCCGAGGGCCATTTGTGGCCCCGCATTTACAAATCTGGCCTGCCAGCAAATTATATTATATATGACAATGTATAATCATCTTTACAAACAGGGAATAAAATCCAGCTGGTATTACTGAGAAAAAATAAAAACGATGATTTTTCGACCATTTTCTATAAAACAAAATAAAAAAACTCACTTTAATTTAAACATTGATTTTCGTGTAGGAAAACTATCTTTTTTGAGCGTGTTTTAATTATTATTTTTTAAACATTTATGATTTGGTGCAAATATTATAAGGTGCAAAAATCTTTTATTTAGAAAAGGAACGGAACCAAAATAAAGCCGCTCTATGTTTCACCCGGAAGTACTTTGCTGCATCGCCCATTCGTTCGTCATGTTTTCACTCTTTACAGAACATTAACGCAACGTTTGTAGACAAGTTCAGCCTTAATCTCCCGGGTTTTATTTAAGAGGATGTTGAGTCCGACACAGCGGTGACGTTTTAAACTTTCCTCACGGTCGTTTTAGCCTGTTAGGGTTAGCATAGCCTGTTAGCATTAGCATAGCCTGTTAGCATTAGCATAGCCCGGCGGCTCGACGCTCACAATGTCAGCAACTCCTGAGCCTGTCAAGGCGTCCAAGGACAAGGACTGCTGGGGCTGCAGGGCCGTGGGAGGAGGGGGGCTGATACTTTCTGGGGCCTATGTGTTCAACGCTGCTCTGAGGGCGATGAAACAAGGAGCAACGGGCTCCATGGGGCCTGTAGTCCAGATCGTGTTCGCTTCGAGTGAGTCTTTAAAATTGTCGTTTTATAAATCCGCTACTGAGTCTTTACATCAAGCTAGTTTAGCTGGTACTATCTGAGGTGCTCAATGTGCTGCATTGTGTCCGCCAGGTTTGGCCGCCTGGGGATTTGTGATCCTCACCGACCCGGTAGGAAAAGCCAAGAGTTAGATCACGTGAACGAAGAGCTCCATGTTTACCTGGGACAACACTCAGATCTGGACATAAGGAGAGACCCTTCAGAGTACAACGCTGCAGAAATGTTGGCCACTGTGAAGCTGAATTACAGATTTACCTTCAGATTAAAGCTGTGGCGATTATTTATCGTGGAGCCACTTGGACAGCTAATAGAGGTCCCAGATGAAAGATCAGTTTGGTCCTCCATAAAGATTATTGCTGATAAAATAGAAATAAATGCTGCATTTATCACATGTGTGTAAAAGAATAATTGGACAGAAACTGAGTCATTGGTGTTTTTCCTCCAGATGTTTGTGTTGAAACATCCAGTCTAGGCACATACAGAAACAAGATCTAAGTCAAAAACGTGCCTAAGATTAATTTTCAGCTCAGTCTTCCACCGTGGGACATCATCGTGGAGGATGGCAGTGCAGTCCAGGGCAATGTTGCCATGAGGTTTCTGCAGTGAGATGCAGTCCCTGTTGTGCACAAAAGCACCCAGAGACTTTAGTGTGGGTTGTATTTGACAGCATTTTAAGGTTTACCTTAGTGTTTATTGAAGGATTGTTTTCCCCTGAAGCAGGTAAACCTGCTTAATTTAGCCCTTTTCAAAGCCTAAGAAAGGCTACGAATGTATGAACTGAAAAGCGACATTTAATATTTGGTTTAGCAGCTTGTGATCTCTCAGGATTTGATAACTTTGTCTTATTTAAACATATATAACAGGATCTGTTTGGTTCAATGGAAACAGAATTTTATACTAACATATAATACTATAGATTTGTACTTACAGAAAGTATTTTTGCAGTTTATAAATCCTGATTAAACAGAATGAAGGTTAGTCTAAACACATTGGTGTTTAGACTTGGAAAACATTTGGTAACCTTTCAGCAAGCTGACCGGCAGTAACGTGTTACTCTGGAGGCTCAAAAATACAAATACAAGTACTTTAAAACCTATGGTGAGACTAGATCTGCCTCCTGCATAAAAAACTAATGTTTTTCCTTTCTGATCAAATTGTTTTTTTTTTTTTAATGTTCAGATAATCAACATAAGATTCACTAAATGTAACATCTGATATTTTCTAGGATTAAAACACAAAAATCGAAGCCCAGGGACTGAAAACGACCATAAACAGAACTGCTTTAGTCTGAGTTAAGTTTTTATTAGTGTTATACTGATTTTAGCACGAGTACTCTCCAGGAGAAGTTTGATTATGATGCCAACAAACCTAAAATCCCCAAAGCTTTTGTCAGTTGAAGGATGTTGACGTTCTCTCTTTTTCTTCTTGGATAAAGAAAAAAATATGAAAATATAGTTGACGGTACATTTAGGCACGCTATTAACACATGATGTACACAGATATGTTCTCACTTCTGGATTCTAAGTTCATATTTTACTGGGGTAAAAAGAAACAACAAACTCTTCCTGCATGGAAAGCTAAAAGTGACATCCTGCCAATCAGAGTCCACAGGGGGCCACACAGTGCAACAAATCAGCAGTGGGGGGAGCCGGGGGCCCGGACTCCCTCGGTTGCTACAGTAAGTGCTAATTAGCAGTGATCCCATTGGCCGCGGTCTCTTCTTGGCTCTAGCCGGGCTTCACATGGAGGTGGTCAGGTCGCAACATGTCCGCCTTTGGCATGACCTTCTTCTAGCCCTGGAGGAGGTTAAAAAAGAAGCACCACCTCTGAAAACTAGCAGTAGGGCAGGAGCTGATCGACCTCTGATTACTACTTCAAACCCAGAGCACATATTCTGGGATATGTGAACAGATTATGCACGCTTAAAAATAAAATGATCATAATAAAAAAAACTCAGACTTATGAAACAAGTCTGTAAAATAAAAATCTTTACAACAACGGAATGTCGAGTCGTTGGAGTTTGAGGAGAGGTCTGGATAATTTCTCCCAATGAAAGATTACGAATGAGCGATTTCAGCACACCATGGATCCAAAGTCACATGCGTTACACAAAAATATATATTGCACCAAATCAAAATTCTCTCGGGATAAAAGTGATGGGGAGGGATATAATATTTCATGTAGTCCAGAGCTCCTCGGGCTACACCGTAGAGATTTAAGGCTGGTTCACTCGCTCACACGGGCTTCAGATTCTGACGTTTTCCAGCTCAACACATACACACACACACTCCCCACCTTTCGTCTCATTGAATGTTACTTTTTCTGAGTGACGAGAAGCGAGGACACACACAAGCAGCAGGAGCTTTGGTTGTCCCGGGATGACAGCTGCGTTAAAGGGGGCATGGCGAGTCCAGGATGGAGTGGAGTTGGTAAAGCACAACCGGCGCTCCTGACCCACTGGTCGTTTCATCCAGTGCTTCCGACATTTGTTTGGAACGTGTGCTTCTCTGCTGCATGATGCTTTCCTTATTACAGCTCTGTGGAGGTCCGAAGCAGGGAAGTAAGGCAAGGTGTGGGTCCTGAAGTGCTCGTCTAAATCACTAGGGAGCAGCATTGGCCGATGTAAAGCTTGACAAAAGTAAAAGAAAAAGAAGAAACTAAAATTAAAGGCTGTCATGTTCAGCCTACTTGGTGCAAATGATTCAACTTGATTTGGAACGACTCCTCAGAGCTGCTTATCCTTCCCTTCGTCTCCGTGGGAACAATGCAGAGGAGTGTTTTCACCCAATGGGAGCATGTCAGAAGCTCCCACCTTCACCCCCAGTGTGTGTGGCCGGTTTGTGTCCCGATGCCGCCCGGCTTTCCTGTCACCTCTTCAGCGAGGCGCATTTGAGTTTCTGGCTGTATCGGTGGATGCGCGGCGATCGGGAGTGCAGCTTGACGAACAGCTCAGGGAAGCGGTATTGGGGAAACATGGTCTCCAGGAAGCCCTCCAGAAACACGTACACCAGCCGCCGGTTCATCGGCTGGTGCTGAAACATGTCAAAGACGCGCAGGATGCCCTTCCTGGTGGTGTCGGCTCCGATTATGTGTTTCAGCTCATCTGAGGGGAAATAAACATGATGTTGTTGTCAGGACTGTAGGAAGATGAACTTAACGGGGGCAAACTTAAGTTTTATAATTATTTTGTGTTAGTCTCACACTACAGAAATAATGATAAATATTAGCTCTAGTGAGGCTAAAGTGCTAATAATGTTTATATCAATATATATTTTACCGCATCCAGGGGTAAAATATATATCATAAGGAAAAGCTAGAAGGACATGGCAAAGCTTTCATTAAAAAAGGTGGAAAAAAGGACTTCTGGCTTCTTTCAAACACGCAAATTCCAGATTTGAGAGCACACTAAAGAGCTCTGCATGGTTGGGCTGAATCAGTTCCTATCGTCTTAGCTGCATGAAGTAAATTGCACGAATTTGTTCTCAGCGCCTTGTTGTCCGCCTCTTCTCGTCTTAACCACCCCGGCAAACCTTTTGACCCCTCTGAGTGCAAAGCATATGGTGCGACTTGTTGTGTTTGTTTACAGGACAGCATTATCTAAACGCTGGGACTGCTCAGCTTCCATAAGCCTGTTTTCAGCAGGAGGTTTGGATATGTTTGCATGCTTTTAAAAATACATCTATATGACTCAGAAGTAGACAGAATACAAGTACAGATTCGTTTCGTTGTATCAAATGAGGCGAAATGATGTTTTCATTTAAAACTATTCAGTACAACATAAAGAATAGGACATAAGAAAGAAGACTTTGTGTTGGACTTTTGTGTTGGAGTGTGAGTTGGCTTCACCTGGCATGATGCCCAGCAGGCTGGTCTTGGCAGCTACTCGTGTCCTCATTCGAATGCACTTGTCCCGGCGCGGTGGGCTCTCAGCTAGGATCCCGTTAGGCCAGTAGGAATCCCTGAGCAGGCAGGGAAACACTCAGTTACTCCAAGCTGCTCTGAGTAAATAAAATCAGCAAGAATGGGAGGAGATTACCTGAATTTCTTCACATAATCTACCACCTGCTCTGGGGAGGTCATGAAGTCGACATGATCCACAATTTTCCTTCAGTAACGAAAGGGAAGCTGTTGGAACCCTCAGAGCGAACACAAACATCTAACTAGTGCACTTCTCACCGGTTGATTGTGTCTCCGTAGGTGGCTCTGATGAGCTGCTGCAGCAGATTCTTGATGTTCCGGCGCAGCCACTGGTTCTTCTCCTTCAGATCAAACACCTCGTCCATTAACAGCAGCATGACTCGCAGGGGGATGTTATCGTCCACCTGGAGACGCAGTGACAGGTTCAGGGTCGTGTCCGACGGAGACTCTGCAGATGCTCGACATCAAAAAGACTTACGTTGTCATCCAGCTGGGCTGAGACTCGGCAGTGTTCTGGGTCTATGTCGGGCTTAGGAAGGAGAGGAGGGACCTTTAAAAACAGGCTGTCGTTAGAAACCTGAGGCGGCGGTCGATCGCTGTCGGGACCTCCGCTAACATTAAAGACTTTTAGGCAGCAGATTTATAAACCATATATAAAAACTGCTGCTTGGATTTCATCTTAATGACCAATAGTGTTAAGTCGGTCTAGAAATTCAAAAATATGAAATCACAATCACAATTTATTGTTTATTTCAAACCAATAGTCAATAGAAAACTTTCTGAATAACTTCCACCGCACATGTAGCGTTGGATAGAAGCGATGTCTAGTGGATAGACTAAGAGTTTTCAATGGTGCAACTGATGTTTTTTTTTTTTACAGGGCATTAAGTACTAATTAAAGACTTATTTTGAAAAAAGTGACACTTACTGCTGCTTCCATTCACAGCAGCGATCTTTTAGAAAGCTACAGCATGATGCTGATGTCTGTGTACCTCAGTGTGATGACGAGGCTCAGAACTGGCACAGAAGCTAAAACATTTACGTACACTTGACAGACTTAAATAGTTTTGGTCACCGTGGTGATTCACAGGCGTACCAATGTTTAGCACGGTGTGGTTTTAAAACCTCATGATATTGTCCTGGTCTGTTAGATCTTTAGGCTACCACCACCTTAAGGCCCCAGCGTTGTCGGGTTGATGTGCCAAAAATCAATTCCTATTATTGCAGCTGCATGACGAAAATGTCTTCATTTTGATCCCAGCTCTGTGTTTTTACCTCTTTCTTGTCAAAATCCACCTGTGGATATGAAGCATGTGTATTGTACGGACCTTAAATATGTTCTGTTTGATGTCTTGACCCAGTCTCTCCGACATGCGGCCCATGTTGTCGGAGACTTTATTCATTCCCTCAGCCAGACTGTCCGGCAGGGACTTCACTGCGTTGGACATGTTCCTCATGGAGCTCCGCAGAGGGTTCACAAATGTGTCTATCTGAAGAAGAAGAAGAAGAACCAGCAAGAACACAACTGTTCGTATCAGAAAACTAAAACTTGACATGTTCTTGTGATAAAACGTAGATACCTTCCGTGCAAACTCTCCTTTGCCCTTGCTGTAGGCCTTGTTCTCCAGGAAGTCAAAGACGTAGGGAATCAGAGTTGGACACGCCTTCACCATCTCTGGGTTTAGCAGAAGCTGAAACACACACACCCTCCTTATACATGATAATATGAATACAAGTAAAGCAAGTGAAAACACACAAATCAAAGTTCCTGTTTAATGTTTTCAGGAAGAAATGGCACACTAGGTGAGGACAAGAGGAAAGACACAAGGAAGGAAAGGAATAAAGGACAGACAGAAGAAAATGAGATACAAAGCAGGTAGGAGAGATTTAAGGAGGGAAGAAAAAAGGTTAGACCAAGAGAGCGATGCAGGACAGAAGGAAGAGACTGCAAAGAAATGGGAAGTGGAATAAAGTCTGGATATATGTTTGCATACTCTTACTTTCTTTTCCATCCTCATTCAGATCTAAACAATTCTAAATTCACCCCGATAATTACCTGCAGGTAAGCATTCAAGTCTTTTTTCCTCTTCTCCAGGAACTCTCTGTCCATGTTGTTGAAAGTTTTCTTTCCTGGAAGCTTGAGGATGGACGTCAGGTTCTCGAACTGAAACAAATGTGCAACATTTTGAGCCAAAGTTGCCGCTGCACGTTTATAAAACCCTGCAGAGGGCCGCTCTAATCACCTGCTCCGTTATTCTCATGTGGAAGTCGTGGAAGTCGGAGTATCGGCGGTACGTCTTCCAGCAGTCCTCGCTGCCGTCAGGATTGCGTCTGATCACGGTGATGGCGTAAAGTGCGTAGGTCTTACCGTGATCATTGCAAACCCCTGTGGCACCCCAGAAGCCAGGAAGAAAAGAATCAGCTACTCCGTCCAGGAAAAAGGAGAAGTTGGAAGATGAAGGAGGAAAATTTATGTGGGCAAAAAAATAATAAAAGGTGTTCAGGATGTGAGCAGAGAAAAAGGAAACGGAAAGAATAAAGAGCAAAATGTGTGGAAATGAAAGAAGAAATGAGAGGGGGGGAGGGGAGGGAGAACAAAAAATAATGAGGGCGATGGAATTAAATAAAGAATGATAGCACAGCGTGAAGTGAGATGAACATGCAGAGGAACGAAACTCGGGAGGAAGAAACTAGGAGGAGCTTAGAGAGTTCAGGTGATCGGAAGATCATTTCCATCTGAAAGGTTTTGCCCCTCATTCATCTTAGATTTCTAAAAAAAAAACAATCCTAACGCAGAGGAACAACGACGAAGCGGCACCATCGGCGGACATACCCGTATCAGAGACGAAGGCGTGAAGCTGCAAGAACTCGTCGTGGCAGGAGTTGCTCAGGTCATCCAGAGACTGTAATCAGAACCAAGTGATGAAAAGTCTAACACGGCAACAAACTACCGAAAATAAACATGTCAGCTAATAATATTTACAACAAAAGCTCTCGTGTGTAACATTGTTTTAATAATTAAAACAGCCCGATTGGTTTATCTTATCGTAAAGTGTAGCCAGAGTCCAGGATTTTGTTTAGCTTGTTAATAATTTAATTTCTTTTTGGAACATTCTTAAAACAATAATTACGTACTTTTAAGAAAAACATGAATTAAAGGGGAAGAGGGAACTCGTTACCAGGTTCAGGCTTCCTGTAGGTGAGCCGTTAAACGATTCTCCGTCACCATCATCCGATCCTCTGTAGCTCGGCTCCTTCAACATGTCCAGCTCGGCCAGCATGCGCACATACAGAGGACTCTGCTTGAAGGACGGGTAGAAGCGCTCGTCGCGTAGCATCATGTCATACACCTGTGGTGGCAGGGAGTTGTTAGCAGGCAGAAGACAGCTTATAAAGTCTTTGTGGGCCCGTGGGCTTCATGTTTTAAGTACTTTTCTCTGAACTTCATCAAAAATTTCAGGTGTGGGATCTTCTTTCTGCAGCTTCTCTCCCAGCTTTGCTACCAACTCTTTGTCCACCTGAACCCTGGGAGACGCCTGTTTGGAGTAGATCACATGTTATTATCTTTCTTTTGTTTTGTTTTTTTATTTAAAGATGTATGCAGATTTATACACGTAGTTCCTACCTTGTCAGACAGGTACTGCTCGTAAACCCCCAGCGCCGCCGCCTTCAGCAGCCCCTTTGTGGCCCCAGGCTGCTTTTTGCCATCTTTCTGCCAGCCCTGCATGGCCTCCAGCTGCTGCTGAGCAGTTACCCTGTAGCCCTCCACGGTGAGCCAGAAGAACAACTCTGCCTGAGCCTCTGCTGCCTGCATGTAGTCTGGGTGAATAGACAGAAAGAATGCTCCGACTGCTGCATGTCTGCTACTGTTACACATGCATGAACATGAAAACTACAAGAACAACCGTTGCTGCAGTGTTTAAACAAGATCTACTGAAACCTGACTCTCCTCCCTGTACACATGCTCATGTGAAGATAATCTTATCTGTAACTGGAAGTCAGGATGGAGCTGCAACATTTAAACTGGGATGAATTGAGCGGTGATTTAACATCAGCCTGTGGCATTTACCCATGAAGAATTGCAGAGCTATGTTGTGGACGAGGATGTGATCCAGAGGGATGATGCACAGCTTGCCAAAACTGGCTGCCAGCTTCAAGGAATCCACCTCCTACATCAAACAGGGACGGGAAGCAAAGCTGATGATGCGCGTTACTTCAGTATGTACACGGGAATCATTTCAACATCATTTCACTCTGACGTTATTCATGTTTTCACAAATTATTTGCATTAAACAAAAACCTTCCACCGCAGCCTAGTGGATTCACCAGCTTCCACTAGCTTCCTGCTTCGGAAAACCATCCCCACAGCATGAACCTACCACCCCCATGCTTCACCATTGGGGGGATACAGTGTTTAAGGCTTCTCAGCCACAGCTATCATAATATTTTCAGCTGTAAAGCATTTAATAGATGTTAATAGCAAATCTCTAGATTTAGATGCTGCAGTTTCTCACCTTTCCTGACTGCAGCCTCTGGATCCTGGTCTCGCACACCTTCTTCACAAACAGAAGACTGTTGATCTGGTTTTTGATCACATTAATGTCTAAAGCAGAGAGGAAACAGAAGAACTCATTCATTGATGGTATCCATAAGGTTGTTCACTAAATCGCTATGTTTTCTTGCAGGTGTAAGCGGAATAGGAAGCTACCATCTCCAGCCGTGTCCAGCGAGCGTAGATACTGCAGCTCCTCCACCACCTTGTCTTTGACGGCTTCCAGCTCGGCGGGCTTGTCCGTCAACTTCAAGATGTTCAAGAAGGCTTCGTAGTTGCAGCTGGAGTCCCGAATCTGCGAACGCAGATGTTAACATCCGTTGAAACACTGACTTAAAACTGGTTCTCAGATCAGCTCTCGGCTGGGATTCTTACCATCCAGATGACAAACTGGTTGATATAGTCCGGGTCACTCAGCTGGTTGATCAGAGGGAGGAGCACTCCGTATGCCAGCACTTCCTACACAGGAGAGGATTTCCTCACACAATCAGCTAATTACACAACAGAACCGTCATCACAGACACGATGCAGCACCGAGCTGGAGCTCACCCTCAGAAAGTATCTCATGCTTTTATTGTGGAAATCTCCAGGAGGTAGTAACAGGTACAGAAGCAACTCACACAGGTCGCGAAGAAACCCTGAAAACAAATTTTAGGCTAACTGACACACCCTGAAACGGACTCATAGTCATTGATAAAAACTTTACATTTAAGATTTTTTACCTTCTTCGTCTTTATGGGATGTGCAAACGACGTCTCTGCAAATTTTTCTTTCCATCTCCACTTCGGCCTCAAAAAATGAGTCGACCAGCTCATCGGTTACGTCTCCTGGAAAGAGATTTCTCTCATTACTAATCAGTAAATCAGCAAAACCGTTCTTAAATGGTTCAGTAACTAAGAGAAAAGCAACTTTTAGGAGTAGTTTTACAATTCCAAAGTTTTTAATTTTACTTGAGTAATATTGTTGTATGACATTTATTTGAGTAATATTCTTAAAAACTCAACGCACTGTGGGTTACATCAGTGAATGAAAAAAATTTGCACATATGTGATCATACTTTGCTTGTCCTCTCTGTCAGCCAGGCGGTCCTGGGCTTTTCTGAAGACACGTAAGTGCGTGGCGAAGTCGTCCACCAGGCGGGTGGTGAAGTAAGGCTGCCAGTCAACCTCCTTGGACCTTTGCACATAAATATGTGGAATGTATTTTAAATTAGAGGCCTTAGGAAAAGAACAACAACAGCGAATGTCCTTCAAGGTGCGGCTCGTACCGTGTGGAGAACTGGATGAGGGCATTCTGCAGCGTTTGTCTGATCTCCTGCAGAAAAGACTCATCCTCGCTCAAAGTGTAATACCAGTACTGGATGTAGTCTCTCAGCGCAAACTGGATCACCTAAAACAAACATATGGAGATAATAATAGATTTATTTTACATATTAATCTAACTGGGCTGTTTTTGTAAGACTCTCACATTTAGTAAAGAAATGTTTCGACATTCCTGACTAACAGTAACAACTTGGCTTGGATTTCTCCAAAGTGAGCTGACATGAAACTTTATAACTAACATGTTTATGCGAAGACATGGTACTGGGCGCGTTTAACCCAAGCTCCACGTTGAGCTAAAATGCCAGATATGCATTTTTAGCGGCGAGGAGCAGAGAGACCCAGCAATGCACTGATGGTCCAGTCATCGTCATCTGATCGCCACGGACTGCTGAGTCTGCCCTTTACCGAGAACAACATGCCGTACGATTTTCCTCACAAACTGCAATTCTTAAAACCACAGGATGAACATGGAAAGACGACCAAACAGAAACTGGCAAGTTCACCAGCAGCAGACTAAGCGTAAGCTTAATTCCTCCTGCTTAACTTTAATCGTCTGGAAAGATCCACTTCCCCTTTTATCAGGTTTCAATAGGATCATCAGTTTTTACTGATATTTTTATTCTATTAATAATTGAATAATAGGAGATCATTTTAGCTAAGAGGAACTCCCAGTAGCAGGAACATGCCTGGGTTTAAACTTTAAATCTTCACTCGGGGTCTTTCTGCATAGAGTTTGCAAATTCTCACATGTGCAAGCAAGCATTTTCTCTGGGTACTCCAGCTTCCCCCAAAACACAACTGGTGACCCTAAATTGCCTCTAGCTATGAATGGATGCTAACATGGTTGTTGGTTCTGTATGTGTTGCCCTGTAACAGACTGATCTGACATCCCTTAATGCAAAAGCCTAAAGTATTTTTATATAGTTTCAGGTCTAACATCTTGGTGCAAACAAGATAAAACTACCTTACCAGTAACTTTTTAGCAAACTACAAAAGCATGTTTTGTCTTGTTTTTGAATATTCATTGGAGAAAGATATAATAATATAAAGGGCTTATGGCATTTAAATATTCTTTTCAATGAATACTTTTATTTAATTTCCACAAGAGAACCATACTTTTTCTTTTACTTTTAGTGAAACACAATTTTACAAAGACTAGATTAATGTTTCTAGAATTTCATTTTGTTACTTATGACACTTCTCTGCTTACAGCTGACAAAGACATCACATTTAAGATAATATTACATCAAATCAATAAAAAAAAATAACTTTGATAGGGAAACATTGGCTTAATAAAAATATGTGAATTACTTACAATAAAGGTTTTTATTTATAAAGGTAATTTTAGTCTGACCAATGTGGCTTGTACAAATGTATATTCTGGTCTACAGATTTTTTTTAATTGTAGTTTTTTGGATGTTTAACATAATTTTTCACGGATAAAATGTATCCAATCTCTTTTTTAAATTTTTTTATGCTTTTCTTAATGTTAAACCCAAAGTTTTTTTTAACAGTGATTCTTAAAAAAAAAAAAAACACAAAAAACAAACACAAAACAAAAAAAACCAATAAATTAGATGTAAGAAGGTATAAATTGTCTTCTTTCAAAAGGTCATAAAACATTTTAGCCTTTAAATGAGTTTCATTTAGCTGGAAATAGCACAAAAATGGTTACACACTGCAGACCACAAGTAAATGGTTACTGTTTTATATTTCCATGCTGCTATCACTGATTCTAGATTAGCAGGACGCTAAAAATACATTAAAGACTTGAACCCACCTGCTGCAGTGGTTCATCGATGAAACTTGAGCCAGTCAGTCTTCTGTCAATCTTTATCGGCTTTACCTCTAGTTTCATGTCATCAAGTGTCTGAAAGAGTCAAAAGGCGAGAATAAAAAAATAAAAAACTGTCCAGCCCTCTTTATCAGCACAATAACTTGATTTTTACCATGGATGTACAGGTTAGTTAAGGAGGAGTCATATCAAGTGTATTTATGTCGTGGCTCATACCTTTTGTATACCAATCTGTGAGGGTGGCAAGTAGGAGTGTTCGCATCTTTCCAGGTGTTTCTCTGAGTTTATCTTTCCATAAAGCAAAATGACTGCAAAGCCACTGAAAACCAGAAATCAACAGATGAAAACAGCATGTTTTAGAAAGTCTTGGCAGTAGTTGAAAGGCAACATTCGGGCCATGTGACTCACCCTCCGATGAAGCAGAAGATATAGAAGGCCAGGTAGAATATGGCAAACGGTCCAAAGGTGACGAAGAACAGCACAACTCCAAGACCCCCCCATCCCCAGACGGACAGACTGGCCTGGAGGACAGAAACAAAACAAGCTCCTTTATCCACTCGACTCTGCTTGAACATGTAGGAAATCAGGGGAATCAGAGAAATGAATTCTTTATGATTCACGATAGAGAGTCACTAACTGAGACTGAGCAGCTAAAATATCTCTAGCACTTTGATAAATGTTTTCTATCACTTCTAGATTTGAACTTCTTCCAACCTCAAGTTTTACCAATAATTAGCTAATTAAATAATTGACAGAAATAAAAAAAATAAAAAAACTACACCCAATATCAATCTTTCTGAAAGCAGAAAGTGTCCTTGGTGACACTTTGAACATCCATTTAAAACAGTCTATGGTCCATAATCACGCTTTCACACACTAACAGCTCTGTATGCTGTAGAAATTGGCCCCCATACAGTGTTATCTGGAGGATTTTGGTTATAGTACAACAAAGCTACGCCTGTATTCCATCATATAGCTAAAGTAAGTGGTTTTCCCTGAGGAAAGAATATTTGACTTTCTCATTTGATTCAACGAAGTTGAATTTCAAAACAAGCATACCCTCTTATCAACTCATTATAAAGATACACAAATGCGACGTTATGTTTAGAACTGATCTGACCGAAGCTGACTTGGCGGAAAAACCTCTGGATGCCATGTGGGTAACCAGTGAGGTCGTCAAATTTCCATCCATTCCTGTGGGGTGAAATGATCTCAGATCTGGCTTTGTTTGTTTGCTACTTTTTGAAAAGGAGTTTCATCGCCGTGCGATCATTGATGTTCGCGGCTCGGCATTGATTATGCAGTTGACAGAGGCTAAGCAGAGTTGGGGATAAATCACCAATCAATGGGCTCTGATCAAAGGGAGCTGCAGCCACTCTCTAAAATACCCCAATCATTAGAATAAACTTGATTTTAAAAAAAGGACACTAAATGTAGGAAATACACAGGAAAAGAAGACAGACAATGCCGTGTTAAGGGAGTATCGGACAGAAAGTGTGATAAAATTGTGATTCTGATTGCGACTTCCAGAGGGTTTCCTGTTATTGTCCTTTCAGGACATCACTGGGAGCTTTGTGAAAGCCGGCACATGAAACAAAACCGAAACACCAGGAAATGTAGCTGCTCTTTTAATAGGCACGAGAAGTACATGAGCACAAAACCAGGGGCTGGCAATATGGATTAAAAATCTAACATGATATTGTTTTGCCACTGTTGCGATAACATAATATTGCTCTTGAAAATCCTATAAGTTTAAAATCGACTGCTTTAGTATTTTTTAAATAATACTAAACTGCAAACAGAAGCTGCATTTATTTTTTTTATTTTTTAAATATTAATCCTCTACACTATTCAAATGTATCATAATAAAAATAATAATGATGATAAACCACATGATAAATGCTTTATATTCTTCTTTAAGAAAGAACCCCTGTATGGACTGTTGTTTTTTTAAATAGAGCATTAAACACAGGCCTTCTAAGCATGAAGCCACGTAGTGTGCGGCAAACAAAACGATCAGTAGCCACGATCTTCAGCTGCCCTACATTCTCACCACAGTTCCTCAGATTAGAAGCTGGGTCGGTGGATCCGACAGGACTACTTCCTCGAGACACTGACCCATTGTTCTCAGCTGCAGCCAGTCGGATGACACGTATTAAACAATCTGCTAACTGTTTCCCACGTTGAACCGTGGTCCAGTCAAGTTACTGTCTACGCTACGCACTTCAATTTAGTGCCTCTATGTACTGAAGGAATATTACATTCCCTAGGAAGACGGTGATCCAGACTGGCTGTGTGTCAGAAATATTTTAATGGAACGTTCAAAATGTAGAACGCATGTTTTTGCTTTGTACAGACAGTCTAGCTAAGAGCAATACGAGAGAAGATCACATGTTGACACAGAGCACAGATCTTTAAAGTAAAACCATTACAACCTGATAAGTCTTCACATTGCACAGAAAGCTATTATTTTTCCAGAATTGGACTGTAACTTTGCTCACAACATACTGGAAGTGAGCAGCAACAAATATCAGCTAATCCTGCACAAAGCTCTGTCTACGCTATCAGTACATTTAGAAAAATACATTTAATGTAATGGCTTCGGATATAAACTGGTAGTAAAGTCCTTAGGGTTGTGTTACAAAGGAAAGACGAAAGACATCATTACTGTTAAGAATTTGACTATTTAATTTGAGCCACATTGTTAGGGCGATGTTCACCATTATGTTGTGTTATACCTTTTTTCTAGTGACCTGCAGCTCTGATGTTGTCCACAATCAACCATCTGCAGATACGTGTAAAATATAAAAATCTTCACAGCGGATTCATATTTATACAGATATGAATCTGTACATGTAAACACTAGTTCATTATGAACATATACTCTGATGTGTGACAAGCAAAATGAAGAATTTGTTTAGGGCTCGGATTTAGCTTATCGTTTATTGTTACTCTAAAACATTTCTTGTCATTATATGAGTTGCGATTTATTGCCACAATGATAAATTAAGATTAATGTTTTAAAAACTGCAAACTGGATTGCTTTTTTTTATTATTAATAGTTTTTGATAAATTCTCAAACATTATTAAATACAGTTATTTTGTACCATTAAGTGATAGCAACCACATTTCTTTATATATTTGGTATTATATTTAAATTAGCGCGTTCTATAAGAGCAGAACTAGTGTTTATAGATTTTTGTATCATTTTCGTGATAGCGCCACAATGATTAAAATTTGAACTGGGAAGATAAATATGAATGACCATGTCGTCGTGAAACAATTTATAACAAACTACCATGATCCCTAAATTAAAGGCACGATCCTTAAATGAACATCCATATTGTTAGCTACACTAATTGAACTGTATGTAGAACATTGATGGAAAGGTAGAACTACAGGAACACCTTGAAATACGTGTCTTAACTAAACAGAACATCAACATTAGTACTTCCCGTCTGGGAGCGGTCAGGCAAGCCTTCGCATTCATCAAACTTCAGCATGGATCCCTTTATAACACAAAAGCTCTTTCAGAGATGAGATGTGTAGCATTAGGAGCTTCAGCAGGTCAAGCAGTGATTTAGGCATACTTGTAAAAACACCGGCCAGAAAAACGGACTTATAAAACCTTTGGGAGTATTTAATTTGTGGAAAAATAATCACTTTTCTATAATCACATGTCTTATCTCAGCATTTTGCGTGATTTTAACCTAGGAAAAATATTTTGACAATTACTATAGGAAGAAACTAGCAAAATCTGACAAGGTGACAGAAATAGATGAACATATGCTTAAGGTCACCAGCAGGGGCAGCAAACGTGGAAAAATGTTTAGTAGATGTTTAAAATAGATATCCACGTTCGCTCCTGTAATTATTTTTATGAAGTTTTTAAACTAACACATGTCGCTGGGGTCTAACGGTGTAGAAGTGTTATCAAAAGCTCCTCAATTCTGTCCTTTATGACTATACATGTATAAGAGCCGTAGTCTTCTGTTAATTTTTTGTCTTGTGGTAAAAACAAAATAGCCTGAAAACATTAAGCATATTTAAATGATTATGTTCAAATCCCGACGGGATAACAGCATTACTGCTATTTAAAACCAGTTTGATGATTTGTTGGCCGGCAGACAATGGATTTTCACCAAGAAATCACAAAGTTTTAAACATCTCTAATGTAAAATCTTGTACAACATTACTCAAGAAAGCGGCTGTACGTTAAAACAAAAAGAGCTTTGACCGATGGTTGGCCACATTAACGTGAAGCAGCGGTGCTGATTACGGATTCTCCACAGGTAGACCCACAGCTTTGTTGGAGGTTAGCAAATCTTGATAAGTACGTCCAGGAAACCATCTAGAGTTGGCAAATTATCAGTGAACAACATTCCAAAGAAATGCTTTGACCAACTAAAGGATGGTTGACAGTTTTTTGTTTTAACTTTCCACAGGAAACCAGCAGCAGTTTTTTTCTTCTCATTTTGCATATTTGTTTGCAGCAAAACCTTTCATGCTCTCTAACCTTCACTGTTCGAACGGCTCCGTCAAAATCCAGAAATGGATCCAATTCGGATTATTTGTTTATTATTTGTTCACCATGCAGCCTGACTGTATTGAAGCTACTCTGAAGACTAAAGACACTTCAAATAGTGACGTGAGGGTACGCCAGTCTGCAGCTAAACACAAAACTGCCTCTGTAGCCTGAATAATCTCAAACAGGATTGCATTTTGGCTTTATTTTCCTCTATCGCTCTGAGCTCCGACCACAGGTATGCAAACTGTTTATTTAAATGCTTCACTATTCGGTTCGACAGCAGGCCTGTGTGATAAACATTAGCACAACAGTTCTGTATTATCGATCAGTTTAAGTTGCAGTTTGAACATTTCTAAACTAATGTACTTTACTCTGTCAAAATGTCTCCCTTCCTGTTTGGCTAATTTTTTCCCATCAAACAGCTGCATGTGTGTAAGAATTGGATCAGTTTGTAAGTTTTACAGGGTGACGGAAATTTACCCTGCGCTCAAACTGATGATTCCCGGATAAACTCACTGAATCAAATGAAACCCTGCTTTTGTTTGGCATAATCTGTGACTTTGATCAGCCCGGAAGGTGTGGGCCATCAGCGATGCAGCGACGCCAGACCGCGGAGGCGCTAGCTGACACTCCTGAGTCATTAAAGCTTACACAACTTTAAACATGAACCACCTGTCGCAGAGATTATCGCCCAGGAACCTGTCAGGACTCCCAGAGAAGCAGCGCAATTCGTTTTGCAAGCCAAATTTTAAAACACACAAACAACAGCAACAGAACCCTTTCGTGCTGACATGAACAAAGTTTACCCTAAAAAGCTAACCATTATTTTCATAATCGATATATCTGTCGATTATTTCAACGACTAATTGCTTTTTATTATTAAATTATTTAGCATTCACTTTCCCATATAAGCTATTTAGAACTAATTATCATTAAGAAAAAGGAAAAGACAAGACAATTGTGCCATTCACTGCAATTTCTTTAACTTTATTTAAAGGAACAAATGACCATAGCAGTGTAAAATATTTGTTCATTTTTAGGCATGAAATTAAAAAATTAGGTAAGATTCCATACAACCAATAGAGTTTGCAGTAAATTAACAAAACTCTCAGCCCTTAATTTGCTGTACATATAAATTCACATTTATTTTTCTTTATTCTGGATGTTCAGCAGGAGGCTGACTTAGTTGGACATTATTTTTTTAGAAATAATATGAACTGCTGTCTCTACCAGCATGTTTAGAACAGCGTTTGTAAGTGGGGGGTGAGCGTCTTGATCCACATGTATTCCTTTTTTGCCGCTTGCTTTTTTTTAATGCACACCTGTAACTCTAAATTAATATTAACGTTATCTATCGAATTTATTTTCTTAATAACTATCGGTTATTTTACAGTGCTGGCTCTGCCTCTACTGCTTCAACTCTGACATGCTTTTGTTTCAGATGTTCACTTGAAGATCTTGTACATTTTTCCGCTCCGCCATCTTGCTTATCGATTAAATTGATATCGATTAAATTGATTAGTTGTTTCGGCTCTAATGAGATGTTGAGTGATGTTTTAAATATTCAACGAATTTGCAGTTTCTTATACTAAAAAGTCGAGCTATTACAACAGAACGCAGCATTTTGCAAATAAATACTATGAGGTAATTTAACAAATGCTCCAGGTAATTGTGAAATATAATTACTGAGCTATATCTCAGTAATATATCTATATCTTCCTGAGTCATTCAGTGTAGATCAACTAGAAAGTAGTTACAGGTGGCTTATTTTCTAGTGGACTTTCTATTTATGTGACTCAGCTGAAACCCTGATCCGTGATTGTATTGAAGGTGATGGTAGCTCACAGTGGATAAGTTTCAGGCAGAGTAGAAGAGGAAGAGGAAGGGGTGATTGGCCGACTGTAGATGCTATTAGACCTAAGAATTACCATTTCAGTTAAAAAAACAACACCACCACCAAACAAGGATTTATATGCATCATTATGGTTCTGATTATACAGATTTGATCATTTTACAAATGTTTTATACCGTTTGAAAAAACTGCAGAAGTCTGATTACCCCGTGTAAAAAAAAAAAAGGGAACAAGATATTTATGACTCAAATGTGAGAGCGTAAAACTTTACCTAAAAGTAAACACCTCTGATAAAATTGTTCAGCCTTTAGCTAAAGTCTCATCCTGGGCGTTTTTAACATTTTTCATCATCTAAAAAGGAGCCGGCAGAAAAACACCACAACCTCAGGAAAAACAAGGAAACTTTGGTTGGATTTATGAAAATAATAACGTGTAATATTTACATCGTATTACAAACCAAAAATTTTTTTAACCTATTTTTATATAGAGTAAAGGATAATATTGAATGAAATAGTATTCTATTTTCCTTTTGACCGATCTGTACCCCATATAACTGGGTTTGACATGTCGGTGACTAAAGATTCATAGAGAGCCTGACACGTTCTGATCTCAACCCCAACAAAACACTTTTAGTTTAAATCAGATTGGAGAGCGAGAGCCAAGCCTTGTTGTCCAACATTGTCTGACCTAAAATTTGATTTTTACGACCAATGGTTCAAATCTGTTCAGAAACACACACCTAATGGTTAGAAAAAATATTTCCAAGAACAGCTTAAGCTTTTAAACAGCAACTAAAAATTTTGCCCCTACTAACCTCCAACTTTTCCAGTTTCTTTTTTTGTGTGTCAAACTGAGTAAGGCATTATTTTATAATTTATCATCATCATAATCAATTTCTTATCATGGTGAGAAACGTTATTTGTTTTCACAACGATAAATTAAGATGCAAACTCCTTAGGCTGTATTGTTATTTTGTTTTTCCTCACCCTTTTTTCCTTTAAATCACGGTTCTTTAACCTGCAGCTCTTTGAAGCTTTAACAATTCTTTTGTCTGTGTTTAAAAAATAATAATAATTGCATTGAATTCCTAAAATTACATAAAATACATAAGACTGAAAGTACCAGTGATACTGCCTTAGATCAATTTTTGTTGCCATCTTTATCATGTTGTTGTGTCTGGTACTCAAGATGTTTTAAGGGATTCTGAGGTCAAATTAAGGTCAGCCTGGTGTCTCCTCTAACGTTCAGCTAGTCACTAATGACTTCCACTACAACCTTCCAGGTAAAAAAACGCACATGGAACAGGTTGCTGTATATGTGTTTCAAAACAGCTTGTAGAGATAATCTGATAATCGGAGCAAACCAGAACACACAACCGAGAAAGAAACGCTCGACCTTATGTCTAGCAGGTAAAGTGAAAGACGATAAACTGACGAAATCAGATGAGGGATGATGGCTGGTTAATATTTACTATGATTAATTAAGATCTAAAATTACATATCCATTAAAAACATAATTTAACTAGAGCTGGGTGATAAAACGATAAAGAACAATATACATCTTGAAATATATTTTGCTTCCTAAACCAGTGATTATTGGATGTGGCTGGAATAGAGGCATGCAATTTTAGCTCAACCCAGGCAGCCCAGTAGCAGCCACACAAGCTAACGGCTAATTGTTTCTCCAGCTGTAGCTTCATGTTTCAGGGCATCACTGAATGAGAACCCAAAAAAAAAATTTTAAATAACATTGTTGGCAAAACTAGCCTGGATGGTTTGCTTGCGTGGATATCTTTTGGCTACCTAAAGTGGGAAAAAAAACACTGATCTGCTTTACCACCTGAAGCAGCGCCACATCTTGATGCATACAGAATGTAAAACTAGAGGTTGGCAGAATGTAAATTGTAATGGCCATTATTTTTAATTTCCAAAAGAATATGTTAGTTTTTGCTCTGTTCCACCGTGATGCCTGATTATAACTTAAAAAAATGTATCCAATACAGTTCGATACTATTTAACACTTTTGAAAAAAAAATCTTATTTAAAATAACCTTTAGACATCTTCAAATATTAACGATTGACAAAAAATATTAACTGATAAGAAAAATATTGCTGCAGTAGGATTTCTTTCCGTATCGTCCAGCCCTACAGAAACCATGATAATAACAACTCAGATGCTCCTAATGACTTATCTCCAGCATGTCATAACACTGTGTATTTTTAAACACATTTTATGAGCACAATTAGTGCCCAAAATAATTATGATAAATAATACAGTTACATTCCCAACTGTGACAACTTTTAAATATACTGTTTTGTTTGTTGTTTAAAGTCCGAAGTGGAAGAAAGCGGGAGTGGTAACAGAGAATTTCGTCCTCTAACTTGATGCTGGGCACGGTCAGCTGGCCGAAACGAGAAAAACTACAAAACTACACCCGACTTACAAGAAAGAGAAAATGAAGCTTATTAAAGATATTACCTCCTGTGAAGCCACAGGCGGTCATAGAGTCTATACGTCAACAGCATGACGTATAGAATCGATAGCTGGCAAGCAAATCAAGGTGTAACTGCATTATAGCTGCAATAAATAAACAGTTACAGCAGCGGTTGTCCTTAAAATAACTCGATCATGTTACAAATTCCTGTTAAACATTTATGTGTAACGAAAAGGGAAATGTTTAACCAGAGTTTTTTTTTTTTGGTTCTACTAAGTAACAAGTGTTATTTTTCGTTTTTAAAATTTTTATATCTCAAATGGAGAAACGTTTTCCATCACACTCCTGATATAGTTCAAAGTCTATTTATTAAGATGCCAACTGGCAGTGCCGGTTGCAGCCGGTCAGCTGGCTGAAAGACGGCAATTGCCATTTTGAGTCGCTTACAGAAAATGCACAAATTGGGGCGTTTAAGAAAAGACTTCCAGTCTGGAAAAACAAACAGGGTGGATGAGAAGGGAAACTGACCCATCAATCTTTTTTAGATGGTTCAATCTCAAAATGCTTAAAAAGAAACACTCAATAAAACATAAAAAAGTAAATATTCATTTTATGCAGTAAAAACTTTCCTCTTGCCTCAACCCAGGTTCTGTATGACTTGGCCACACCAGTGGCTACAAAAAAACAAAAACAAGTATGAACAGGCAGTTTAGTCCTTAAGGTGTCAGGTTGTTTGGCAAGTTACCTAACCTTAAATGAAAAGAGGAGGACAGGCCTATCAATGTGAAAACGTAGGCCTGATGTGACAGGAAACTGGCCTCCATGTCGAGCAGGCTTTTGATTAAGTCCGCTTAAGGAGGTTTAGCCAGCTGTAGAAAGCCACTGATAAAACTATGCACGCAACATCTAAGCCATGGAGAGAAAAGTTTAACAAACAACTCCTTCATTAAACAGAAATAAGCTCACAGAAAAAGTGTCGAAATTATTTGAATGGCAGCACACCTTTTCTTCTACCAGGAAGAAAACAGGGATCACAAAAAAACTAACGAACATGCAATTCCACATCGAGAAGAAAATCTGGGCACCTATTTACCAACAACAACAACTCAAGTCACTTATAACACATCAACGCCTTTTCCATCTTGGGGCCATTTGATTAGGACTGATGCATTTCGATGGATTCAAATCAAACATCCCTTAAATCCAGACGCAGACATGCAAACGACAAGCCGCCCGACCGAGACCTCCGTATAAGAGACGACGTCCACAGGGTTTGATCGGTCACAGCTGTTTCTGCATAAACCAAGCACAGGCGGCTAACGCCCAGCTCACCTGAGCCCGCCGAAGACACGCAGGAATCTCCCGCACAGGGATCCTAAACACAGTCTAACCGCAGACGGGACACCGACATTCCCCGGTGTCCGGGCTAATTCCAGCGCCGCCTCGACGGGGTGGATATCTTAAGCCTCTGGTGCCGACGCGGTGTTATCTGTGGTAATCCCGGGCTGACTGTTTACCTGCTGGGAGCCGCTGTCAGCTCCGAAGCTAACCAGCCGTTTGGACCCCTTAAAAAAAAACAACCCTAAAAAACAAACACACCGCCGTAACGAGACATTGCCTCGTTTCACAGGCGACAACTCACCTCTGCGAACATGTTCTAGTGTCGCGGCTCCGGCTAACCCCGCCACATCGTAACGGCCGCCGCTGAGCTTGTTTTCATCGGTTAAAAGGCGCTCGTTGCTCCAGACCGTCCGTACTCTTTTCGGAGCGTCGCCATGTTGGCAAGGTTTACGTCGTCGGAGCGTCGTCTCGTGACGTCGCCACGCCATTGGCTAGAAGGCGATGACGCAGGAGGAAACGCTAATCGTGATTTACCTAGATTAAAAAACAATATATATTTACTATACTACTTGAATTATACTTGATAACGGTGATATTCTTGTTTCAGTTGGGGAATAATTGAAATCTGTACAATGTTACATGTAAAATAAAAAAGTTTTTTTTTTTTTAACCACTGACCTGAGACATGAGAAAGGTCAACCATACTTTTCAATAGAATATGTTTGTGTTAATAAATCTGGTTTATTTTGGTCTTAGTTTTGCTCTTTTATGGAAACACAGTAAGAAAACCATAGTCAAGTAGTTCAAATAACAAATATTGCAACACTATTCCCAAAGATTGTATATGTTTGATATAAAAAAAAAGTAAAAATTACATTTTACTCGAATACACTGAATTGTAAATACAAACACTGTTATATGTACTTGTAGACACAGTAGAACAGAAAGCTTTCATTTCTGGAACAATGGTTTAATAAGCCCTAAACACAGCTTGGGTTAAGCAGCCATTGAATAAAAAGAATTCACATTTACAGAGATTTAGTTTGCATACAATTTGGCCCTGGTTGGCAATAAAGGTGCAGAAAAGGTAACCTTTGCATTAAAACCTTTAACATAAACTCAAAAAACTAAAAGGCCCAATAGAAAGTCTCAGAACAAACATACAGTTCACATGTGAATTCACCCAAAAGCACAAAAGTAAAGATAAGATCTGCATAAATGATCCCAAAACCCCCCAGAGCTGAATACTGTGTTTAAGCAGTGAGGATCTGATTTACAGCCGCATTATCAAAGTTTTTTCGATTCAACTGCTAAACAAGTGTTTCTCCTGATGTACCATTACTCTATATTGTCTGCAAAGATTTAGCAAAACTTACAAAAAGCTTTAAATCAGTGATTCAAAACAAACCAACAAACTGCAGTCTGAGTATTTGGTTCACTGGGCAACACTTGCAGAACTGAAGTTAATGTATAATCTAGTGACCTGGAGGGCCTTCATTAACCAGGGCTACACTTTAAACTGCATATCAAACAGTAACAGAAAGTGGAGGTAAATCTCGTTGTTACTATTGGAAGCAAATCGTTACCATAATTCAAATGAAAAAGCATTTTCAGAAATGCTTTTTCATACTTAATTAAATTTAAAATGAAAAAAACGTTTGAGATTTATTTTTCAAAATATTTCCCTGCAAACAGTTACCAATTTGAAGATTTGAAATGTAAAATTTCAAAATGCTTTTTAATTTTAAGAATGTAGCTGCATTATTTCACTCATAAATAAAATTTGTTATCAATCAACCTATTTGCATTTGTTTTTTCTTCTACAAGACCGCACATTTTACGCCATAATCAAAAAGAAAAAAAACGGGCATTGCTTTTTCGTTTTCTTGGTCTGCCCGCAAAGTCCTGACCCTTAAAGTCCTAACCGCAAAGTCCTGCCCGCAAAGTCCTAACCGCAAAGTCCTGCCCGCAAAGTCCTGACTGCAAAGTCCTGACCGCAAAGTCCTGCCTGCAACTCGAAAACGAAAAAGCATTTCGGTATGGCAAGCCGCTTTAACATAAATTCGGCCGTTTTGACATAACTTCGGTTTTGCCGCCCTTACATTCCAGATATCTCAAATTGTTTTATGACGAGACGTTTTAGCGATTTAAGATATCTCTAATTATATTTTGACTAGACAAAATTACCTCAGATTTACCATTGATTTGTATTGAGACTTCAATTCAAGATATCTACAATGAATTACTTACTATGTGAAATACACATTTCAGATATCTACAATTAAATTATGACTAATCAAAAAGTAAATTTAAGACATCTTGATTCTAGTTTTGATTAGTCATAATTCTAATTAAAGATATGTGTAATAAGTCCATAATTCAAGATATCTTAAATGTATTTTTTGGATAGGAGAAATGTAGTTTTCACAAGTGGGAATTTAATTATAGATATCTTAAAAGCAAATAATGACTAGGTAAAACTAAATTACAGATATCTTTAATTATAATTTTGACTAGTCAAATTTCCTTTGAAGATATCTCTAAAAGAATGAGAGATATCTTGAATTATTCAACTTTTCTATTCAAGATATCTTAAATTAACACTCTGACTAGTCCGGATGACATTACTGATATCTTGAATTAACACTCTGACTAGTCCGGATGACATTACTGATATCTTAAATTAACACTCTGACTAGTCCGGATGACATTACTGATATCTTGAATTAGCATTCTGTCTCGTCAAAACGTCACAGATTTACGCTGCATTTTGGCGGCCCTGAACTGGCGGGAGCTTCGGAATATTCCCCATTTCCAGCTTGGACATGGGTCGATGATTATGGCAAGCCATTTTAATTGAAATTCGGTTTCGTCTGACTATCCGTAATTACATTACGATAGTAGCGCTTTCAGCTCCCCTAAGCCGTTTTTCAGTGCATTGTGTTTGTCTGCAGAAAGCAAATCAGAAATGCTTTGCAAATTTCTTAAGCATTCTTCAAGTACACGATTTTCGCGCTCTCCGCATATCCCATACTGAAGAGCTCTTTCTATATTGTGGCCTTTTCTCACAATTTTGTCCACAACTGCCAGCGCCATTGAATGTTCATGCAATTGTTTGGACAGCTCAGTAAAGCCAAAGAGGGGCTTACACGCAATCTCTTACTTCAGATATCTAAAATTGTAATTCTGACTTGTCATAATTACGTTCGAGATATCTTAAATTATAATTACTGATGTGTGACCCTTCCAATGATGAATCCGGTGACGTCATTTGATATTTCTTGAAAGGAATTTTGACTAGTCGAAATGTAATTGAAGATATCTTGAATTATTATTCTTACTAGTCAAACATGCAAATACAAATATCTTAAATTACAATTCCGGATAGTCAAAATGCAAGTTTAGATATCTGGAATGTAATTACGGATAGTCAGACGAAACCGAATTTATGTTAACACCACTTGCCATACACAGAATGCTTTTTTGTTTTCTAGTTGCGGGCAGACCAAGAAAACGAAAAAGCAATGTCCGTTTTTTTTCTTGTTGGTTATGGCGTAAAATGTGCGGTCTTGAAGAATAAAATGCAAACGCAAATAGGATGATTGATTACTAATTTTATTTATGAGTGAAATAATGCAGCCACATTCTTAAAGTGAAAAAGCATTTCTGCAAATGCTTTTTCACTTTCAAATTTTACATTTCAAATTGAATTTTGGTAACTGTTTGCTGGGGCATAGTTTTTTTTTTCATTTTAAATTTAATTAAGTGCAAGAATGAGCAGTCTTATAGAAGAAAATTAAAATACAAAAAGAATTATTGATTACTAATTGTATTTATGAGTCAAATAATGCAGCCACATTTTTAAAATGAAAAAGCATTTCTGAAAATGCTTTTTCATTTGAATTATGGTAACGATTTGCTTCCATAGTTACTGGCATTCATACCTGTTTTAGAGCAGTCGGGGTCTGAGCCAAGTCACACTGCAGCAACAGCTGAAGCAAGATAAGCCCTCTGGCTCCTGCACGGATAATACAGCGCAGCACACACAGCAAGCTGTCCATTTGTTTAATATCCAGAGTCATGGGAAGAAAAAGCTCCCTCATCTCTCATCTTGCATTTTCTGTTTGGTTTATCCCAACACACCCAAGCTCTCATCCACATGAACACACCAGAGTTATCAACAGTAGACTTTATACCCACTCTTATGGTTTACAGCTGCAAAGGCATGTGATGGGATAATAGTGGTTTCTCCATCTGTACATTTAAATGAAGTCGTTATTTTAAATACGGTGAAAAAAGCTAACTAAAAGAATCCGACCGATCAACCTGTTTGGTAGGACAATTTATATAATTTCAGACTGACTTTTGAAACACATTAGCAAAAAAAGAAAAGGGTCAGTAAACTACTATGTGGGAAATCACACACTCCAAACATGCAGTTATGTATCTTGAACACTAGGGAGAAGTGTCCGACAACAACACACACACTTGTCACATCTCAAAATACAGCAACGGCAAATGAAGACAAGAAAACGTGGTTAAATCCGTGTGTTTGCTACTCCTGTTGGTCAGTTGGAAAATTTAATCCAAAAGTTGATTTTCTTTTTTTCCTGACATTTTGAAAGAGATTTGAACTGTTTTAATATGTTTAACTTACCTAGTCGAACCCGTTGAGCAGAACTCTAACATGCAGAACATTATGAAGTTTCACAATTTAATTTCTGTCAGTTTTTTAATTGCTGAAACATTATCAGGAGAAATCTAATCAGAAAACACTGGGGGACCTCAAAACGTTTCACATGGAGTTCTGTTAGAATCATCAAATCATTGACAACGCCAAGGATGGCTAGTTTTGAGTCTTCGGTCGGATTCCTTCAGATTTTAATTTAAAAAGTAATTATTGAAGTTTGAGATTAACTCCAGTCAGGCAATTTTGGCAACACACCCAAATCATCACAGATCCTCCACTTTTCTCAACAGTGCACATGACAAACTGATCATTTTTTATACAGAAGATCTACATAGTTGGACTGTTTGTTACCAAAACCAACACAATCACAGTGTAGTCTGAACAAGTCTCATTGAGCAGCATTATTTATCTTACAGTTTGATGATAGAACAGAAAATATCTTCTAACATCATCATCAAACAACCATTTGGCAACTAATTGCTTAAGGTTTTCAACCTGGAATGCCACTCCTGATTGAATTCTGGTACCAAATTTACCAATCTGAAGGAAGTTAAACTTGCTTCCTTGTTATGGATGTAGTAGAGCAGCTATTTTGTTAAAATCTCTTACTAAATTAACGAAAAAACATCTGTCCTCCAGTCATTCCTAATATATAGAGTGACATAGATTAAACAGATCTCTCTCCACATTAGATCATGTCAAATTCTGTCTAGATACTCTGATCAGCTGTAAACAATAAATGATAAAATACAAAAAACACTTCAGTTGCACTGAAATAATGGATTTAACTATGAGCCCAATCTAACTTTGTCTTTATCACTTTATAAATAAATATGTAATTTTTTCAGTTAGCTATATAGCTCAGCATTTTTAAATCCCATTTTTAATTGATGGATATGTGACTATTTTTAACCAATGCAATCATCTGTTGCTTTTTGTCAGGAGACATTGTGTGACCCGAGGCAACAGTTGGGTCTGCAGGAAAAGAACCGGTGTGTCATAGTTCAGAGGTCAATAGGTGGAAGGTTATTGCCAGTGGTTAATTTAATGAACAGTGAAATTGATTATACAACACCAAAGTTTTTGGAGTTGGTTTCTTAAAACGAGCAGCATCTCTGAAAAAAATTAATTAAAATAATGAAAATTGCTATTATTGATCAATTGTCAAGGTGTTTGCACATAGAGCTATATTAGCTCGCAAATGGAAATTTTACCAAAGCCTTGTTCAGACAGACATGCCTCATATGTGAGGGTTTGATTGTCCCTTTTTTACAACGCAAAAGCATTGTATTTCCATATTTAGGACCATAGGAACCCCCAGCTTCACAGCTGTTTGTGTTCCTGCGGAGTTTTCTGTGACATGATGGTGACACAAGGCAGATTAGGGGGTGGCACTGGCTAAATGTTTGCAGATGAGAGCTCCTAATATTTAATCACCACAGTTACAAGGGTCAATGGGGTGGGCCAGAGAGCCAAGTAGCCCACGGGTGTGATCAAGACTGAGATGCTTGTGGGTGAATGCTCTTTATATTCCTCTGACCGCTAATCCCAGGAAGAAGTGTGCTTGGTCACTCAATGCAGCGGCAACAAACCTTACAGGAGGCATTGAAAAGAGAACATGTCCACATCATCTCCACCTGTGGAAGATATGAGAGTTTACTGTTTTCATAGTGCATGCGTGGAGACTCGACCAAACTATCTATAAAATAAAGAAGTGAGGATTTCAATCTTCGGCTTTTTAAGTAACAAACTGCCTAAAGGACACAGTCTCTTTAGTAGATACTGATTCATATCCAGAGATTGGTGAATAGCTTTAACGTATTTGTAAACTAACTCTATTCTCATTGTGTTTCTGGAGAACCCTGGAAAGGCCCTGATGCTGATGGTGAATCTTCCTGTTAGGAGAGAGCCAATCATGCAGGAATCAACTCCATGTAGAATCAAAATATCCTAAGGAAAACTGACCATAGATGATTAATATTTTACTTAGTCTGATAAGTTTTTAAATGACTATTGTTGATGTGAATCAGTCAGGGTCACCAGGGACTGTTACTGCAATTGCAACAAACCTCTGGTTCTTTCTCCCTCAGCTACCCTGGAGCTCCCTGAGGGTAACCATTCTTCTTGCTCTCCTTTACTTCTGTGTCTACTGGGTTTAAGGTCTGAAAGGTCAGCAGGAACCAGAAGCTAACTTTGTCTAAAGTGCTCGTCCCAGCAGTTGTTAGAAACTAGTGAACCTTTAGTGCTACTTGCTTTGTAAATGAGTTAAGTACCGTTGCTTTCAGAGCATGCCAGTGGGATTGTAGAAACAAAAAGGTGTGCCTTACAGCTTTGCAGCTTTCAACTTTGCTGACTTCAGAAGATTTAGCTTTATATTTAACAGGCCCTGTGAGATCATCCAATATTATTGGTCTGTCTTTGTTTTGTGCCATTTAACAAAGCTTGTGCTGACCAACTGGCTCCTAATATTTCAAAGATTTTTAACGAGTCACTGGAGCTGTGTGAAGTACCATCCTGCTTGAAACGCTCCACCATCATCCCAATTCCCAAGAAACCCTCCATCACAGGACTTAATGACTATAGACCGGTTGCCTTAACATCTGTGGTCATGAAATCCTTTGAACGACTGGTCATGACACATCTCAAGAGCATCACTGGCCCCCTGCT
>JAVLVB010001216.1:102653-140413 GCA_032876305.1 Orestias chungarensis | reverse complement strand
GACGGTGGATTTTAAAAGGAAGCCGTTGACACTGCTTCCCATTACCATATTCAACAGCACTGTGTCTACCGCGGAGACCTTCAGGTTCTTGGGAACTACCATTTCCAATGACTTAAAGTGGAAGGCCAACATCAACTCCATTCTCAAAAAGGCCCAGCAAAGGATGTACTTTCTGCGTCAACTGAGGAAACACGGTCTGGCACAGGAGCTGCTGAAACAGTTCTACACTGCAGTCATTGAATCTGTCCTGTGCACATCCATCACAGTGTGGTTTGGTTCAGCCACAAAACAGGACAGATGCAGATTACAAAGAGTGGTGGATAGAGCAGCAAAAATCATCGATGCTCCTTTGCCCACCCTCCAGGACTTATACAAATCAAGGACCATAAACCGGGGAGAAAATATTATCAAAGACTCCTCACACCCTGGTCACAAACTCTTTAACCTTCTACCCTCTTGCAGGCGCTACAGAGCCCTGAACACAAAATCAAACAGACACTGTAACAGTTTCTTTCCAAATGCCATCAAACTTATTAATAGCAAAAACTAAACTGCTGTTTACTGTTGTTTACATGCCACACTGCACTTTATACATGCTATATAATACTGTAACTGGACCTTAACTATTTATCTTACACTAGTTTTATATTTTCTGTACATATGCAAACTCTGCTGAACATGTAAACTTGTACATTGTCTACATAGTCTTGTTGTATATGGTATTGTTGTAAATTGTAGAGAGCTAACACTAGCCGGAAACAAATTCCTTGTGTGCGTAAACATACTTGGCGAATAAAGCTGATTTTGATTCTGATTCTGATTCTGAACCTCCTTCTGATCCCAGGTACAACTCTCATTCATGGAGGCTTTGTGAATACCTCATGTGATGGATCTAGGGGATCCGTCAACGTTTTCCTTCAATTCTGTGCCTCAGTTTGCCGATTGTTGCTGTATAAGGGAATGACAGCGACACAACCTTATCCTCTGAGCTTTTGGTGCATATTTTAATAAACACTGGCTTCACAATGACGCCCGTCTTGCTACAACTGCAAAGGAATGTGCTTCATTCGTCTGTCCCTTTTTATTATTTTCCTCCCAAGCCAACTGGCTTTGCTTAGACTTTTAAAAAAAGCTCTTTATGGGGTTCAATGTTTAGGAGTTGCAACATTTTGTTGAAATTTGAGCAGGCATTTCACTCGGGCACAGGAGATACATCCTGGTACACCCAGTAAACTGCATCTGGCAGAACGAACCGTTTGGATACCATTTGGAGTTACGTCACCAACCAAACATGAGAACGGAGAGAAGACTTGAAAAATTACATCACAAGGGTGCACTATGGTCTAAAACATGCTTTGTAAATCACAAAATGTATGATAAGATTTATAGGCAGAGGTAACAGAAAGGGAAAGATGTAATTTTACTGGGGAAAAAAGGAATTTCGTCTTGAAAATGTCTGCAGTTCGCGTTGAAGGTTCACCTTGGCTGTTTTCACTGCGCTGGCCTGAGCGCTCTGTAATAGGTCTTACAGTCACAAATCTATAACTCAGGAACACACCTTACTTGTATTTGTAAAAATAAAAATAAAGCAATTAAAAGGGAAGGTCACAGAAAGCATTTATTTAATCAGATAGGAAAACCAGGCATGTCAGTTAAATAAATTTTACATTGTTGCTTTATGCGTCATCCCCGATAGTTTTATCATATTTTCTGTCCAACGCTAACTCAGAGTAATGTTTTGAGCCCTTTTTCTGAACCTGTTACATCACTATTTAATCTGTAAAATGACACAGCCATCCAGATATGTGCTAAAACACTTCAGAGTAAACCTGCTTCACCTCCATTTAGGAGATTCCACAAAAGTGTAGCATGGATACCGAGGGCAGAAATATTTCAGGTCTTCTGGGAGCGAATATTTCACTGGAATTTGGGGGCCTGTTTGACCGCAGCGGCTGCACTTTCTGGTATATTTTTCAAAGCTTAAACGCTGCTCACTTTGAGATAACGCAGAGAGAAAAAGCTTTCAGTGTCCCAATAGTTTCATCCCTAAAGGGCCTGAACTCAAACAGCCAACGAAGAGACAAAAAACATACGTCGTGAAAGGAAAATCTATAGAAAAATGAAAGAGTGAATAAGTTGCGTCTCCTGATATGATGCAGCGCAGGACCACTTCCTGTGGCTCAGGTTTCACTGTGTGTGAGGGGGATCTGCTTCAAGGGGTGGGGAGGTGGGGGTGGGGGACTTCCTGCTGCAATTCAGGATTCTAGGGATGTTGGATTTGCGCAAAGTTTGTAGGCCCAGCAGGACGTTGACGAAAGTCTAACAGAGAAGTGAACACTTCAGAAAATATGTAATCATAGTCAACAAACTACTGGTGATTATACATTAGAGGTACTGGTAGATGAAAAATAAGGATGTTATATATATTCTAAAGATCATGCCTCTTGTTCCCTGGTTGATAAAAGCTGATTTACATTGTGTATGCAGTACACCTGGAAAATGAAGTGCAGACATTATACCTGATAAATTCCTGTTATGCATTTGTTAATCATTTCTGTTTACCTTTCAGGGCTCACTGTGCACAAGCTCTGATGCTGAGTAAAGCTTTTGGGTTCTGATTTCAAACCAGACATATTTCCTGCTTTACTTTCCTTTGCTGTAATGTTTGTGCTCTGCTGCATGTTGGTGTGTGCATCTGCAGGTGGCTGACCTGTTCACTTAGAAACTGTACCTCTAATGTACTCCAGATGAGCCCACTATTTATAACTTTCTTGCATGCATGTTCTAACTCTCTCTTTGCCTCTTCCTGGCTACTTTATGATGTTAGACTGCAGGTGTGAGCTAAAAATGAAAAGAAATGATGTTTGAATACATTCAAGTCTTTACATGAAAGCTGGAAAAACTATATTACACAAATAAAAGGGGCAAAGCATTGCTAGCAAGATGTTTATTATGCCATTGAATTTGAACTTACAGAGGGGTTGTTTTTCTCTACCTAACATTCAGAGCTAATGCTTTACACTCAAGACTTATTTTTTGGAGAGAACATTTTTCTGTCTAAATATTAACCAAAGCGATCAAAGGGAAAACTGATAGGGGATGAGCACAGTCCAGCTCTGGAGGAAAGTTTTTTAAAATCATTTTGAAACACTAATATGAATCAAGCTCAAAAATATGAACCATGTGAAAAAAAACTGATGTTTTAGCTGCAGTTTAAAAACTAAAACTGATATATAATGTAGATTCATCAAACAGAGAGTGATATATTTACAGTCTTATAATTTGAATAACTTCCAGATGAAAGCCCAAGTCAGCATTTTAAACTGAAATATTACATAAACATTCATTTTTTACTGTTTTTAAACTGGAACCCAAGTTGGTCTTCCAGCAGGACCATGAAAGATCATTTCAGACCAGCATTGGAAACAGATTAGGCTGCTATTTTGTAATAATGACTGCAGATATTTTTCCATCTCTACATAAACTAGTGGAGATGTTTGTTTCAAAACAATTGAAAGGTACGTTTTATTTTCTTCCTGGTTTATAGTACTGGTTTTGTTTCATAAAAGGGAAAATGTGTCTTTGGAACAAAAGACCAAAAGGACAGTTTCACTGTTATCAGCAAAGGTCTATAAGCAAGGCTCTGTCTGAATTGAGTTCCTTTTTTTAATTTTATTTTACTATGTGTACTTTTGGTCTCAGGACCTTTTGGCTTCCTTCATATTTTACAAGTGCAGCGCTACTTTACACTTTTCCTGAACAAATGCCAAGAAAACAGTTAAAATGTCTACATGTGCATGTGCGTGCATGTGTGTGTGAGAAATCTTGGCAGTTGGCAATAACCTTAGCCAGGTACCCAGAGGGAGGAGAGAATTATGGGGTATTTAGGCCCATTTTACAAGAGCTGAAAAAACAGGCAAAACGGTTCAAATGACACCAAACACTGGCCCTATAAAATCACACAAGCAACACCTTCAGAGAGCCACGCAGACAGAAAAACACAAGCCAGAGAAACACATATCAGGCTCTTACATTAAACTTTTTGCAAAGTCAAGAAACGCCCCCACATTGATTCAGAGTAAACCGCCTCTTGCCGTTACCACTGCATCAGCAAAACTTTGTCTTCTCACAGTCCCGACAGCTTACTCTGTGGGTTTCTCCCCGCTATGTGTGCTTTCACAAACGGTTTAAGATAAGCAGAAGAGAAGAAGAACATTCAGGAAAAATCTAAAGACGGGATTGAAGCGGAAAAAGGAAACTGGTTGGGAAGATCGTGTGAGATGATAGAAAAAGGGTTGATTTAGGAGGGGAAGACTGGATCAAGACGGAGGTAGAAAGACCACCTCAAAGTCAGGAAAGAAAGATGGTGGAGACAGAAAATGAGAGAGACCACCCTGCAGTTAACACCAGAGGGAAGACTGCATACTTTTAATTTCTATTTTTTCTCCCAGCGCTGCTCCTTTTGGACCAACACAGGGGCTGGAGTCACTCCGCAGCCAAGACGTCCCCCACTCCTCCCTGATGTGTGTGTTTGTGCACACTCGCTCATGACAGGGGCCCCCGGAACGCCTATAAACTACGGCTGCACTCTTCTTATTGCTTTCAATTGAGAGCGGCTCCAAAACCCTTATATAATCCCAGGATGATGCAACTCAGAACTGACTAAATCAGACATATCAGAGCTGCTCTTAGCAAGGCAGTTTGCCAGTTTCCCCATAGAGTCCTAGCCCAAGCTACAGGAGAACAATGTCCCCTCTTATGTGTCCTGTTGTTTGTGACCTGAGGTCCTTTTCATACCAATAGTCTGTAGATTTGTCTGTGATAAGCAGCCACTGTGGTTTTATAAGATAAACACAGCAAAAACCTCTTTAACCCTAATCAACAGACCTCCTAAAAGGTCTCGAAATGAAACTCTGAGAAAGCTTAAATTTAATAAAGGTGCTTTTTTGAGGGGAGCAGTAAATTAGGTTAGGGGAAAGAGTCCATGTGTTTGATTGAGCTGTGCTGGTCTTTGATACAGCGCCCTGTGTTTATGTTTGCAAAGCGAGGCTGCTGAGATATTGTCTGGTATGTGGAGAGTCATAAAGGTCTTTGTTTAACTCAATCTGCAGGATAAACAGCCGTGGGCAGCAGAAGCTCAAAGGATTCTTATGAGTTTGTTCCCATCTATTCTGAATTCTCTTCTTGTCCTCATTGATTCGCCGACTCGCTGCTTTCCCTCGTCTTTGCCAGTTTGCTTTTCTCTTAGATTATTGAGCTTCAGCAGACTGAGCTTGAATTTTCTGGACGTAAGTACGAAGACTCACAGTCCAGCTGAGGGTCACTTCATTCTGCAGAGAAGGGACATTTAGGAGGTCGAAGGTCAGAACTCATTGATGCCGTTGGCACCAAACTGAGGGGACGTGTGAGAGCCACTGATTGATAGACAGCTGGGCCAACAGGGAAGTTGCCCTCACTTCCTCTGTCAGCAATGGCCCCATTATTCATTCCAACTATTGTTAGATGCATTTTTGGTCTCAGTGTGTCTGAATTGCAAAACTGATGAAAAAAAGAGTTTAGAGATGTTAAACTTTATTGAGAAAACAAATGTTTTAATTCTGTTTAAGAACATATGTCGCTATATTTAACTATTTCTTTACTTCTGTTGCTACAGTATAAAGGAATTTGGGGGTAAGAAAGGGTTGGGATAAGGCTGCTAAAAAACTAAGTGTGCTGCTTCTCCTGCCATCGAATTTCTACTTTTTGCTAATAAAGTCATTCCTCTTGTTGCTTTGGACAGAGAATGAATTACAAAAATTTCGCAAATGCAAAACAAGGCTTTCTCAAAGGTGATACTTTACGAAAGTGTCAAGACCACATTTCAACTGTCCGGTCATTTGTTGTTAGGCATTTCAGACGGTTCATGAATCATTTGGGAAAAAGGAATTACACCAGTAGTAGACAATTACACCTTAAAGTAGAAAATTTCTCTGACTTTCTCAGATTGGTTTCATTGCAGCATTTTCAGACAGAGTTTAAGTCTGGACTTTTACTGGACCGTTGTAAAGCCTTTGGGCTTGTCAATAGTTCTGCTGCAATTTTTTTGCAGAGCCAAGCTAAGCTTTAACTCTTGAATGGATAAACACACATTTGACAATAGAGTTCTGTGGTTAACAGAGAAATCCATGGTCAACTTTTAAGTCCAAAACAAGCCCAGGTTAAAATTTCTCCACCATACTAGACGGGTGAGATTAGTTGTTTCTGCCATGAGCAGAAGTTTGGAAAACTCTGCAACAGTTTTCATTATTTTCCACTTGTTGTGATATTAAATTACCTCAGATTCCTCAGAAATAGTTTAATGCTCCTTCTTCTTCATTGAAATCATTGCTATGGCCTTTCCATCCTGGTATTGTGTTAACACATACCAGTAGCAAAGCAGAAAGCGGTGATAAGCACATTTTCTAGGAGTTGTTACAACTTTCAATCACTTGAATGTTGCCTTTTAAGTGATTGAAAGGTAACATGGAAGTAGAGGTAGTTGTACGGTTTCCATTTTGCTGTTTTAACAGTTATGGAAATGTTCTTCCATGGTTGTGTCTCCCGGGTCCTTAATCCATCATCACGCTTGGGTGGTACAACTAGCTAACCTCATAGGAGTTTTGCTCAATAACAATCACAGCAGCCAAGTCGTTTTAGGTGTTGCAACAGCTACTAAACCACTGTAACCCTGGACTATTTGAAGTTCTGAACTTCACTCTACATTCATCCAGTGTGAAAGTATCAAAGAGCATGGCTTATGTTTTTGTTTTCATTACTTAGATGAAACAATCATATACAAGTGTCTTGAATCAATGCATTTGCATATATGGGTCATAAGGGTCAAATGACCATGATTGAGATTGTGAGGATGATAAGCAATGTTAGTTTTCTGCAAGATTTGGCAGTTTGCATTAATGGCAAAATGTTGCTTTTCACATCAAAAAAGGGATCCTTCCTCTACATGTTTGCATCTTTACCTGTGTGATTGGTGACAGTCTGTGAACTGGGCTCTTTATGGTTTTTTTCTGTGGTATCTGCAGTCCTCACATAAATAGGTTCCTTCATGTGCACACACTAACTCTTTAGATTAAGATGAAACTAAGATAATTAGCTCTAATGGAAACCAGACTTTCAAATCAACTCTGCTTTCTGCGTCTCCCCCTGTCTGTCCCCTCCTCCTCCCCTTTGTGGTGTTGAGGGTTAATGTAAACCAGGGCTTGTTGCCCTGTAATGGGCAACTTCATAGAGACACAGGGGAGGAACAGCGCTGGTAAAAGCAACAAGAGACGCATAGACTTCTCCTGGAGTGTTTAAACAACCAAACACACTTGAACCCGGTGCCGTTTTCAGCGTGTAATTCATTTTTCGCCCACTATGTCACACACATGCCAGCACCTTTGGTTTTTGGGAGAGATATAAAAGCAGTGATTAATGAGCGGGAGAGAGCATGTCAGTCATGAAAGAATCTATAAATCATAGCACACTTAAAACTGGATAGCCAGATGCCTTCACACTGATAACAAGCGGTCAAGCCATTACTTTGAAACATCAAAGAGAGCAGGAGCTGGGTAGCAGGACCCCCTTTTTCTGCTGTCTCTCCTTCTCGCTGTGGAATGTATTTCGCCATTTCACAGGCGTGAGAAATCTCCCTCTTTGTGTTTATAACCTGTATGTGTTTGCGTGCGTGTTTGGAAGCCTTAGAGG
The DNA here is from genome assembly GCA_032876305.1 of Orestias chungarensis. Lineage (NCBI taxonomy): Eukaryota > Metazoa > Chordata > Actinopteri > Cyprinodontiformes > Cyprinodontidae > Orestias > Orestias chungarensis. Next base: position 132,691 of record JAVLVB010001216.1, on the reverse strand, counting down.
TGACATTCCCTCATGTCAGAGCAACAGCCTCAAGTTTAAGATAACACAGCCACGGTAATCTAAGGGTGGGAATCGATTCCCCTCCATTGGTCAGCGGGGGCTTCAGGGTCAGAGCTAATGGCTTTACCTTCTGCACGCAAGCTGCGGCGCAAAAACACAATAATGCCTCCATAATCATCTTCTGACTACCATGCAGAGAGGGAGATTTCCACACAGCATTCACATCAGTGTTACTGTAGCTCTCTTGCCTAATCCCACACGTCATTTTTATGTGAATAGCTGCCCCAAAGGTTTCAAACCTGTATAGTACTTGTCTTCAAACTCAAATATAAGGCACATATTTTACACCTGCCAAGCACACGTATGCCCAGGTACCTGATATGATTGGGTGTTGTAGACGGACTCAAATGCAGCAAGATGGAGGTGGTGAGTAGATGATTCGTTAATGACCATAATAATAAAAATGTACAAAACCAAGAGGCAACAAGAAATGGGCAAAACCAGATCCAGGATGAATAAATTAATAGGGACGTAATGGTAAAATCCAGCAAGGACTGAACAAAGAAGATGTGGTTAAATACAGAGCAATGGATATATAATAATTACAAACAAGGTTCAGCTGTGGGAGGGGAGCAGACAGGTAAGCTGACAGAGAGAAAGAAACAACTGAGGAGAAGTAGGGGAGGACTAAACTGTAACAAAGGAGGAGGCAAACTAAACACAAGGAATAAACTTTAAACTTGATAGCTGCAAACAGACTGATAGGAGAAACAAGAGTAAGGTGGATACAATAAAACAATGGACGAAAAACAATAACTAAGGCCAAAGGATCAAAGCTATAAACACCGATTTGAGATTTGATTTGAGCTGGAGTTGCTGTTCAGTGGGACTAAAGTGACCTAAGTAGGTTAAATTCAAATAAATACTAAATGTTATCTTTTGAAAAAAACTGTTTAATTTGTACAATTGCTATAATTCTTTCATATGATTTGTATTATAGGTTGTTTGTCCTGTTGGTCTCCATGTTGCCCTGCGATGGACTGGCGACCTGTCCAGGGTGTACCCCTGCCTCTCGCCTATTGTAAGCTGGAGATAGGCGCCAACTGACCCCCGCGACCCCACAAGGATAAATGGGTTTGATAGTGGATGGATGGATGGATGGATGGATGGATGGATTCATATTATATTGTTGCATTTTTTTCAATTAAAAATGAATCCAAGATGGCATTTTTGTTAATAAATAGGACACGATAAAGCTAAATTGAACAAATTTATTGGGAAAAAATAAAAAAGATCTACATAATATATTAACAAAAAAGGTTTTATTATAATAAACAAAGTGCAATGGGTCCATCAGATCCAGTGGGAACCCATGTAAAAAAAAAGAATTCTAAGATCCTATGAAGAGAATTTATTAGATTTATTCGATAAATGTCTAAAAAATACATGACGGATACAAAGTACTACAAAGGTATTATAATGCACGATTACACGTGATTTCTGAAGTGTTTGACCACCTTTTTTACAAAAGTTCAACCCCCTTTTTATCACTCAATATTTTTAAGTCACTAAATTGTTGTTTTTTAATGAAAATCGACCACCAATATTAAAACGAAGGTCTTTCCAAACTGCATTGTCAACCACAGCATGGTTATATCTCCAAAACTCTTGACATGTAGCTGTTGCAGCACCTGCAGTGGTCTCCCCACCCCAATGCTGGCCTGCAGCTTGAACAACATCTGGGAATATCATGTATGCCTTCCACTGTGTTCAAACAGACCACTAGATAATTATGGCTTTCCCAGATCCCTGAGCTCATGAAATCACTGCTGAATATGCCAACAGTGGGAGTTGTTTTCTTTTGCCCCCCCCTCTCACTCTGCTTTGGTTCCCTTGGGTTTCATCAACAAGCAATGAAAATGGTGTTTACATAGAACTTAAGATTATTCCAGAAGAGCTCGAAGTTAGAGTCCCATCATTGTCCGGTTTATTTTAGCATCAGGAACACTTAAACAGATAACTGGCAGAGATGAGCAATTGCATATTATCATCTTTATTCAACATATCACCAAATATTTACAGCACACACAAAAAAAAATGTTTATACATCAACACTGTTTGATATCCAGGAAATAAATAAGCTTTGTCATGTAAAAAGGGGATGAAGGAATTTCATACCTGCATACAAAAATAAATACAAAATAGAAATATTGTCACAGGGAATGTAGAGTTGATAGGTATTTTTCTTTTTCTTTTTCTTCCTATCGTGTTTCAAAACAGAACAGTTCGTGCGGAGCTGGTTTTGTTTTTACAACATTCATTGTCGCAGTGGTCTCTCTTTTCTTCATATCCGCCCTGGCAGTCCCAAGTGCTCCCCTTGCAAGCATTAGAGTCTGAGCAAAGGGGAAATGTGGAAGGGCTGTTTTCCTCTGAGGCCTGAAGCAAAGCAACTGATCCCGGACCTTGGCTGTCTTTGGCCTGGTTCTCTGCTTCTTTTAGATCTGCAAGAGAAATAAAATTTTTGTATAAGAAAACAGAGGCCTAAAACCAAATATCATGGGATTTTCTGTACAGTCTCGCTTTAAAACTATAAAACCTTGTGGGTATAGTCGCCTACAGGTTTTACTGCACGTTAAAAGGCTTTTGCCTGCATCGTTATGGAATGCTACAGGGATCTTATTTTGTATTTTATGACCTAAAACATTAAAACCTGATAAAGGTTGCAGTCTTAAATAGTTTGTTAAATGCAACAACTTGCACTGATTCTTCATTTTTTGCAGATAAATTTCTAAAATATTTGACAAAAATTGTATATTACAGTCATTAAACTATAAAAATGCTTTTTTTTGTCACAAATCGTTTTTTATGTGAAAAAAAATATATATACAAACTGCATTGAAATATAGTATCACATTGCATAAAAAAAGCCTTTTTTGGTGGTGGAACTCCATATATTTGTATTCACCTTCAATGCTGATGATATAGAGAATGTGTTGCACAAATAAAGTTTTTTGGTCATAAAAACCAAAATAAACCTCTTCCATGTTTAAGTAGCTGAAATATAAGATGCTGGACCAACCCAGGTTAGACTCTGTGTCCCTGCAGTGAGTCAGCGCTTACCCTGATGTCCCATCCCAGACCTCCCGGGCTCGGTCAGTGGGAGGTGGTGGACAGGGAGCACGCGCCACCCATCCTCCATACGGAGAACGCGTAGCTCAGGCGCTCGTGCGCCACGTAGCTGTAGTTGCTCCCGTGCGCGTCCAGCTCGTCGCTCTGCAGCACCTGGCACAGGAAGTCGATGTACCTGGCCGCCAGCTTCAGAGTCTGGATCTTGCTCAGCTTGTCGGACGGCAGGGTGGGGACGATCTCGCGCAGCGACGTGAACGCCTCGTTCAGCGACTGCGTCCGCTGGCGCTCGCGGATGTTGGCCATCGAGCGCTGCGTCTGCAGGTCGTCGAAGGAGCGCGCGGGGCTGCTGCCGCCGCTGGCCTCGCTGCAGCCGCTGGCCTCGCTGCCGCAGATCTTCCTGCACCTCTTCTTGGTCCGGACGGGACTCTCCACGCCTCCTTCCTCCTCTTCCTCCTCGGAGCTTCTGCGCACCACCCGCCGCTTCCTCGCTCCTCTGCGCGGCGGCTGACGCTCGCTCTCCTCCTCGCTGTTCCCGGCGCTGTCCATAGGGGAAGAGTCGTCTTCCCGCATCTTATTGACTCTCTCCAAACGTATTTTATAGTTTGTTTGTTTTTTCAACTCTAACCCAAGTAACATCCAAAAAACAGCCTATCTATTATGAAGGCGATTTTTAGATGGGAATTGTGCAATCCGGTGCGCCACAAAGATGGAGAGGTGTCTGCCAGGCTGGGACGACCCTAGGCTCTTATAACGAGTAGAAGAAGGGGATTTTGGGGAGGACTCTGGGATCAGGAGAGGAGGGGTGTAATATAACCCCTTCTCAGGCACACAAAAAAAAACACACCCCTCAGAACAGGAGTGGGAGGATGTGGTTGGGCAGAGTTATTAAATCATGCAACTTGTGCAAACACTAGCTGTGTTTTCCACTGTTGCTCAAAACTCAAAAAAATAAATTGAATTCCTTTGGATTACAAACACCCCAATCCCTCCCTGTTTTCTACGCATAAAGGTGATCAGCCTGTGGTTCTGCTATAAGGTTATATTAAAGGCGGCCTTTATTTCTAAATTGCTTACATTAAAACCGGTTCCCTGTGGGTACATAAACCAAGTGATGCTGGAACATTAAATCTTCAGTAACCTGGTAACTAAATGGAACTATAAAGTTATGAAGAGATGTCCTTCTGAGAGCTCCACTGAAACAGACCAACCGTGTAACTGTAGAAACTGTACAAAATATTAATTTCTCTCCATATTTAGACTCAGCTAACTCAATTTCCAAATGAAACGTAAAAATAAGGATGCATAACCCAAGAAATGTGACAGTTAAAGCCCACATCCTTTAAAATCTGGTGGTTTTAAAGCTCTGACTCACATTTTCCTTCCACTAAACCTTCTAGTTAGTTTAAAAGTGACCTGTGGTCTAAGGTTTATAATCATAGGTCATAACATAATCTTACATGGTGATAAATTCTGTTTTCCTTTTTTTTTTTTGTAGATGTTCTTAAAATCAAATGTTGGGTCTTATTGAACTAAGATGAAATCATGACAATTGCTTAAAAACATCAGACTACTTTAGTTTTTGAGCTGAGTCACTGCAATATTAGGTTGAGGATCATGTTTAATTTTATTGAGATGTGCCTACATTAATGGCTGAAGTTTAGAGCAGTAAATTTGAAAAATTTATAATTTGAGGTATAGATAAAATACATAAAATGAATGCTCTAAACAATTTAACACATGTATTTAATTTATTCAGCATTTACTTGGCAAAAAATAAAATGTGGAAATAGAGAAATATATATTATTTTGTGTGTTTGAGTGTTTATTTAATATTTTCTGCTTTGGAGCATTTTTTAAATTTGTTTGTCTATCAGCTTTACACTCAAAAGTGAGTGGGCGGGACTAACATGCTAAATTTGGGCTGCAGTTCAGGGGCAAGGTCACAAGCCATAGTGACATTAAATATCATAGAAGTGTACATGAAATAATAATAATAGTAATATTATTATTAATAATAATAACAATAATAATAATAATAATAATAGTATTATAATAATTAAAATGACTGTATCATTTATGCATAGTTAAACAATTGTGCATTATTGTTTTAAAATATATTGAACTCGGTTTTAAAACTGGTTTGCATTATTTTCTTCTTTTTTTATTATATTACATTAACCGATCCAATTATTATAATATCATTTCTTGTTTTATAAAAAAAGGTGTGTTTTTGGTTTTACTTAAATTATGTTTTCATCTCCTTTCTAACAGTAGAGGCTGTCTCAAAGTGTCTGCAGAGATCTTCTGGATTTAAATTTGGCTTTTCATTTTCTTTACATAGAAAGTAAACACAGAGTAGCTATAAGAGTTCCCAGTAAAAAACAAAAAAACTGCTGGGTTTAGTCGCCTCAGAAGGGAACAGCGCTGGTTAAAAACATCAAACCAGTGAAGCGCAGGAGGCTCTCCCAGCAGGAGTTCTCTGCTCCCAGAAGCAGACCAACGTGTTTGTTTTCCTGTCGGCTGTCCCGCGTTGAGGTATGCGTTTAAATGGGCCCGAGCTCCCCACAGGGAGTCTGCGGCACAGCAGCTCAGGTTTAAAGGGAGATCCGTCCCGTCTATAAGGCTGTTTCGGGGCGGAGCGGGGCGCACTGCGGGGCTCCTATATGGGGGCTGGAGCACAAATAACGCAAAAACTAAAGGGGGTTGAAAGGCAGAGGGATTAAAAGAAGTGAGCTCAGGTCTCTACTGATGGAATGAAGAATGAAATATGAACTTGGGGTGGAGGTTGCTAAGTGATCCTGATTTAAAAAAGCAAAATATAAGATTTACTACGTGAAGCTGAAAGATCATAAGCTCTCAGGTGTAAATTAAGAGGCTAAAATCGAGGCCTTGTGATTATATTTGCTGCTTAACTACTGCTGAGAGATCACACTGACTTATCACCATTTATCTTGGGTTAGAAAACCAAACCAGGAAACTATTTAAGGAAAATAATAAACATGAACAGCTCACCTGCTCTGGAGAGGCCAGGTGAGACGGTTGGTTGCGTAACTCTCCAAGGTGCTGAAACACACATTATGCTCTTCATGCCCTCTTTAACTCTTTGAGGTCCTAAGGCTTAGCAGGAGTTTTCAAAGTTAACTCTCAGAGTTGGAGGGGCTCCTGTTGTTGCCCACTGACCTCACTTCCACGATGAAATGAATCCGATGGCCAGATAACGCTGCAATTCTATTTTGGGTGGCTACTCTAAACTAACCTGTGTATGCATGGTTGTTTCTTTTAGTTTCCCTGTGATTAAGGGGCTATATCAGCGAACATCTTGTCACCTAATTATGCATTAACAAGTACTTAGTATCCCAGAGGCCCTCTTTGCTTTTATCGTGTGTTCGGTTTAGTCCAAACTTGATGATAACCACGACGAGCAACCAAGCGGCTGTCCTTAGCATTGCCATATTGGTTTCCCGACTTCTCCGTCTTAGTTAGCTGTTTACTCTGCTGTAACGTCCCTTTCAGGGTTGAGTTTAAATGATATGCACCATTGGTCCAAGAAAAAAAAATCAGGTTTGTATCTAGAATGAGGCTGAAAAGGTTTACATAGGACACGTTAAAGGATTTAAACGGATTAACCAAGGAACCGTTGCCACAACACAGGTAATTATTTTAAAGTTTTATTTTAATTTGCATAATTTAATGCTGATGCGTGTTCGTTCATTTTTACTCTACACAATTAATCAAAACACGTATGGGGTTTCCACTGTTGACTGTTTTAGAAATAATTTAAAGGAGAATAAATGGATGTTCAAGCAGGCAATTCCCCTTTTGGTTTATTGGTAAACCATCAAATCTAGACCTCTTCCCTGGAAAAAATCAAATGAAGCTGGATCATTAAAAAAAAAAATACACTGCTGGTAATGGTTTAGAAAAAGAAGCTCAAAAATATTTGATCTGTTCACACAGAACAATATTACTGCTACAACTAGTAATAATAATCATAATTGAACTAAACAAATAAACGTCCAGTGCGTTCTAATGGTGCAGAAGTTTAATTGTTCATTTCTGTGTGAATTACGAATGCAATCGCAGCTTAATCCAGTCTGTTTGGAGCAAAGCCCAGCTCAAGACTCTGTCTCAGGTGTTCTCCAACAGGTCCATCATAAAAGAGATGTAGACGATGGCCAGACGCAGCGTATCGATCCGGGACAGCCTCTTCTCGTACGCAAAGGTGGGAACCTTCCTCCTTAGCTCGTCAAACGCCTCGTTCAGGCTGAACATCCTCTTCCTCTCCCGCACGTTGGCCGCCTGTCGCTGGACGCCGCTGATGATTCTCCTCCTCTTGAACCTGCTGAGCCTCGGCTCTCCTATGGTTGGACCCCCGGCGCACCCTGCGTCATGCAGATCCGCGGACGACCGCGTCTCTCTGTGGCTCCCCTCCGGTCCCACGGCGCGTTTCTGGGCGAACCCCATCAGATTCAAGTTTATCAACACAGAGTGGTCCATGGTGGGGTTTTGCAGCTGGAAGTGTGCAGCTGTTGAGCTAAAAGGAAGAAAAAAATCGAGACTCCGGTCACCAAACCACAGGTGCATCCAGCCCTCTGCGCATCCCACCGTGTTAGATCCTCCTTGGCTCAACTCCAAGGGTCTTTTTTCCTGCGGTTTTAATAAGTCACTCCAACCTCTTCACAGCGCCACATCTTTCATGCAAGTTCTGCTTTTAAATCGCTTTCTCCCGTTAGTTCCTAGATGAGATGCGCTCTCCCCTCTCTATAGGCTCTTAATGAGCTCCTAAAGAACGGGGACACTTGACAAGAGGTCAGAGTCTTGTTTGCGCTCTTTCCTCGGCTTGGGTTGCTAAATAATGACACTTTTAACACTTACACTGGCCAGGAGAAGACCAAACAGAACATTCCCTTACAGTCAAAAGCTTTTTTTTCTGTTGCAAATCAAAGCAAATAGTTGCCCGTTCCCATGGAAGGAGAGAGTCCACACTGCAGGATCTGCTCAGAGAATCACTGGGAGCTTTACTGCTTCTTCACTGCAAAATATTTCCTTTTTTACACTCAAAGAATCAGTTTGGCACTATCTGTTAAGTTGTTTTTAGCTAGTTTGTTTTTATATTTCCAGCATAAAAAACGTTTTATAATTAAATTACTCAAATCTTTCTTTTAATTTAGTATTTCTAAAAAAGACATTAAAGACATTAAAAGACAATTCAAAGCAACTCTTTGGCGCTTATTTATGAAATTCCTCATCTGATTGTTCATATTTTTCAATGTGCCTCACAGAACTGCAAATAAATTGACAGTGACATTTAAATAAAAACTATACAATCAGAACAGGAAAACATGCAAGTTCTGGTTAATTCACAGTAAACCTCTGTAAACTGTGAAACAAAATTGTTTATTGTGCTTTTACAACAATGATAGGTGAGTTTAATCAAGTGTATTTAAAACTACAAATAGAGGTAAGGCAAAAAAAGAAACCAAGCAGAGTTTTGTAATACTCATAACAAAACAACTCTGTTAATAAGAGATATGAAATAATAAATATATGAAAATCACTATATATTAATGCTGTACTTTCAAAAAATAGTTTGAAAAAGAAATTCTGTTCAATAATATTGAATCTGGGACATTGTGTATTTATTGGTGAATAACATTTCAAATCATCAGAACGTTATTTATCGATATTTTATTTTTGTCCTAACGTGATACTCATAAGCATTACTTCAACCTCTTCAGTTTGTCACAAATTTAGGCTTTGGCTTGTTTTCAGGATAGCTGTTTTTTAGCCTCGATCTATCGTCAAAATCATCAATTACGATTTGCTTCCCTGTTTGTCCTGAGGAAAATAGTCCCATTGCATGATGCTACGGTCACCATCTTTCGTAGAGAACATGGGGTTTTCTAGGTGTTGTGTGTTATATAAATGAATCAACAGTCAAATTCCAGAGCATCTCTGCACCGTGGTATAAACTCAGCTTATTTTCTTCATAAACGTTAGAATCTTTTTCAGATTCCTTTCTGTATGTAAAAAAAACCTCTGTTGTATAGCAAAAGTGACAACAGTGTATAATTTCGATTTTGTGAGTATTCCTGCATTTTTGAATTGAATTGAATCTTGTGATTCATAGGCCAGTGTCTTTTAGTGTGTTGGTGCATACAGATTCACTGTTTAACCCTCATGCTTTGTTTTAAACAAGAACCTCTGCCAACTATTCGTTATATGCACGAATTGGGTTCTTGTGTATATGATGTTTTTAGTACATTATATATATATATATATATATATATATATATATATATATATATATATATATATATATATATATCAGTACTATCTGTACTTCTGCAACGACAGTAAAGTAAATCCCTCATTCCTTTAGTCATTCATTCATTCATTATTCAAAGTTTTGTCTGTTCATCAGGTATAACAGAGTTGATGCATCTTTCACGAACATTAGCGATGCTTTCTTCAGATGCCTGCGATTTGGCTGCTGTCACTGCTGCTTTTGTTATGCATGCAAAATAGAAAATAGTTAATGAAAACACATTTATAGCCGTTTTGTTAATAATCTTATTGTTAGTTTTACTCCACTTATCTATAGATAGAAAGCACATTTGAACCATTAAATTAAAAAAAATACGATGGCTGATAAGGAACTGCATAGTTTGTTTAGCTGCAGGTGTTTGTAGTACTTTCAGGATTGATTAACCAACATCTTTAGCTTTCTAACAGTTAGGTTATCCTAAGCTATTTCTATAGTTATGCTACTAAAGGCTTAGACTCTGATACTGTTTTTTTCTTCCACTCTCCAATTTGATTTAGTTGTTGTTATTTCAACTGTTGTTTCAACTTTCTTTTTCTCTCCGTGTTTTTCTCTCAATTAAAGCTGACATTTTTCCTCTTCTGTTTGCTTATCTGCTCTGTCTTCTCAATCCCCTGGTCAGTCGTGGCAGATGCTCCCGCTGTGCCAGGTTCTGCTGTAGGTTGATGCTATTAAAAGGGAGTCCTTCCTCTCCACTGTCGCAACATGCAAGCTCAGTATGAGGGATGGCTTTAAAGTAAATGAGACAACTGTCTTAGGATACTGATCCAGGAGGAACGAATTCTGCAAGTCAGTGATCCGATGCAATCTGCTGGGTTTCCTTGGATAGAAAACCTTTTAAACAGATGCCCTAAGATTTTCTGTTGGGAATTTGTGCAATTTCAGAAAGCTTTTGTGAGGATATGTTCTCCATGTTGCTCTAGCTTCATCTTCATCTCACTTTCGCCTTGTGTGTCTTCCTTGCAGGCTGACAGTCATGACTGGACATTCCTACGGTTGTTGTGGATACACTGTGAAAGCACAGCTAGCCCAAAGTATATGAGGTAATCTCACCCTAGGGCTGCTTAGCAAATATTGGTCTTAAATAGGGAGTAAAAGCCCAAAAGAGGCATGCAAACAGAGTCACTCACACATACCTACAGGGGTTTATCCCAGTTTCAGTCAGGACCCAAACACAGACACTCATAATGGTTCATTTCCTGCCCTGCTCTTATTACTGGCCGCACAGATTAAAATTAATGATAGCTCTCCTGTGATGGCGTTGTACATGTAACATGTACCAATTCATTATAAACAGGATCCTTTTAGGAGATCTGGATAGTTCATTAAGGGAATTCATTCTGCTGTGTTGTTATTATAAATTAAGGAAGCAGGTAAAAAAATGCTGACAACACAGGTAAAACGTATCGTAGTTTGTAAAATGTTAAAGGTTCTGGAGCCCCTTGCTGGGGTATTACTGGAAGATTTTCATATTTTAAAACCACAAAATATGCATTTAATTAGGATTTGATAGGATAGACAAACACAATGTGGTGCTAAATTGTAAAGTATAAGAAAAATAACTATACAATACATTTTTATTCAGCTCCCATTTAATTATTAATCTAATTAGAGCTTCAAGGGTTTAGGTGCAGGGCTGGACAACCAGTAATAAATATTTGTCAATATTCTAAATAGCCAGGAAAATCAGCTCTAGCTCTGTCAGATTGGAAATTCAAACCTTTCCACTTAAGAGGAGTCAGATCTGGTTTACTTCTCTTGGTAGCGTTACCTGAAACTCATTTGGAGCTTCTAACAGGTTGTCTTCCAAGATCGTTTTTATCTGGTTCCAATCATCTCCTGTCACTTCCTATCTGCTGGATTCCCCTCTCTGTGCAAATTTATCATATCATGATGCTGCCATCACTTTGTATGAATTATGTATTTAAAGTGTTTGTGGAGATTTCTTTTCCCTGCACGCATAAACATTTAGATGTGGGTTAAAATCATCAATCTTTGTAGGGCATCTAGAGGTATTGTGGCTCTCTTGACTGTTTCTCTCATTAATGCTGTTCTTGCCTGGTCTGTTAGCGGCCCATGAGCACTATGAGATGTTCAAATGCATGATTATTGTTTGATAAAATCATCATGCTTCACAATCATCTCCAAGTTTTCCTCCCTGGCTTGTCCGATGTGTTTCTCGCTCATCGTAATTTAAAACTTTGGAGGGCTTCAAAGAACACCTGCGTGTAAAATGAGATGAAATAACACACAGGAGCTCTGCCAAAAAAACACAAAAACTTTTTTCTCTAGTGTCTAGTGCACACATCTCAGTACAATTGAAAAATCTGTTTATAGTCAACAATTCTTGAATATCTATGAAAACCATAGAAAATTGGATCTGATATTTTGTAATAAGCAGGCAGTATTTACTATCAAGGATGCTTCTGAAGGCGACTGCCTGTAAAGGATTTTATTTAAGGGATATGAGAGCAAAATGAAGTGAATGGTTTCCACAGGTTTCAGATGGTGAGGAATTAACAGCATAATACAAATGTGAGCCTTCAGCCTAGAAAAACAGAAATCTTGTGCTATTTATGGAATCTAAATCATATCACATAGCTAAGCAAGAAAAACCCCTAAATGCTCGCTACATAAAACACAGCTTTTTCCCGTGGAACCTGGAGGTTTTGAATATAGAGATCACCAGAGAGCAGTGTGTGTTGGACGAGCTGCTGCAGAGCAGGCCGAGCTGTTCTCACAATGTAAATCTGTCTCCCAGTGCTCGTCCTCTGGCTCGGAGCTCAGTTTGCTCTCAAACTATGGCCAAACAGTGTCAACCGCCTCCGTTGTAAATCACACTGAAAATGCGTGTTTTTTTCCTTCGTTTCATATCCCCGTCTCTTTATCCTGTTTCTCGTCTAAATTGCAACTTTGCGCTGAATTTCTACACCAACAAACTCCACCTGCTTTTGCAGATCCTGTCATGTGCATATGTTTTCACATGCATAGCACGTACATTAAAACTTACAGACGAGTTAGCAGCTTTTCAAGACATAAAGGCTGGCGTACATCTGAAATCTGAGGAGAAACGAATCAAAGTTTGACTGAGGGAGCAGAGAAGATGTGTGCTTCTCCTTCAGCTCGCCACTTTGAATCCCTTCTCTTTCATCCTACCTTTATCTGCACCCTAAAGCTTACTAATGGTTTCTCATGCTACATCTGTCTCTTTCTCTCTCTGATTGCTGGGGGTACTCTGCCAGTGGCCAGCCATTGGGTGTTTACACAGCTGAGTGGCCGTGTAAAACCAGTCCTCTTGGTTTGAACACACTCCAATACCACATCTTGTATCTTTTTAACCCCCACTGCCCTCTCCCTCATCCCCTATCCACCCACACCACTACCCACATTGATACACCAACCCACACTTCTCCCATTTTAAATAAACATCGCTCTTTCGCCCTTGTGTCACTAAAAAGTGTCGCCACAAGGCTCCACTAACCAACCATACTCTAGTTAGCACCTTCTAACACTCACAAGCAGCAACATCATCCACTCCCTAGCCCCCGATCCATGCACACACACACACATGCACACACCGCACCGACACCCGCCTCTGCACTTCCTCCTGTATGAGTAATCTGTAGGTTATTCTTTAAAAAAAACAAAAAAAAAAAAAAAACTGGGGATTCAGTATTTTCTATTTGACAAACATAACATCTGCAAAGCTTCTGCTGCGTCAGCTAAAAGGCTCAGCTGACAATTAACCATTTCCACATGGACAGGGATTTTCCTCCGCAAGACGTAATTCCAGTAGCACTTTAAAAAAAAAACTGGGAATATCTCAAAAATTTGAAGGGCACAAACTAAAACAAATACCCTTTTTCTAGAGGGCTCTCTGACACATTTATCACATTTCTCCTCTGAAACTTTTAAACATCACCAGAGTAGATTTTACAGAAAGATCATGTCTTCTATGTGGTGTGGCGATAACAGCATGAAAGATGGGTAGTTGTATATAACTGTACAATATAGCAATGATTTAATAATTTCCTTTACTCATTATACTCTGGCAGTTCAGTTTCTTGCTTCCAGGTAAACCAAAATGGCTCAAATAACCTTTCTTGAATCACATTGACATACATTTTGACAAGTGACATCTGTTTATTGGTCAGAAAGGAGGTGTTGGTAGCACTCATTTCAGCAACAAGGTCCTGGATTTCAATCCTGACCCATGCTCTTTTATGTATGGATGATAATCCCTAGCTGGATTTGGTTAATAGTAGAGACTTTACATAAGTAATTAAATTAAAGGCAAAGTTCTCAGTGTGTGCATGGAAAACATATATTTTTGCCTTTTTTTCTAACTTAGCTGTAAATATAAAGTGATAGAGTTAACTGTAATCCTGACTCCTTGCTCTGTACACTCACTGAGGAGAGAGTTTTGTTGTTTTCTATTAATATTTAACGCTACTGTTTTTTCTTGCAGTAAATAAAAGTAGGATATTTGCAAAGTCCGTGAGTAAAGGCGCTTATTTCATGTATTAAGTGCTTTTCCAGATCCAAGCTCTAATGTAGGTTACACATCATTGGCACCGGCCACCCACAGTCCTTTTCATCTCCCTGCTCCTGAGCCTCCAGGTACCCTCAGCTCTGCCTTGTGGTTTGACAAAGTCTTCAGAAAAATATTAGAGCGAAAATATTCAGCTGGGTATTGTTCTGTAAAGTTATGTGACTGAATGTGAGATCATTCTTTCCAGTCCCAGAAGTTTTCATCCCTCCCATTTGGCTTGTTTCTTTTCCTGTGGTTTTGGGAGGTTGTAGCAGCAGGTCTGATGACAAACTGTGTGTTCTTCCCTCTAACCTCTCCATCGCTCTGCATTCTTTTTACTTTGGATTTAATTTATACGGGAAACCTTTTGGGAATAAAAAAAAAACAAAACATTTTTTCAAGATTTAGTTGTTCCAGAGTATATCATCGTAACTCTCCTCACTCTCCTCAGATTACCACTTTAATTATTAGATCCGTCTCCACTGATCTTAATAAGATAAAAAGAATTTGAATTTAAAAAAAACATTTTTAGCTGTTTTATAAACTTTTCTTTTCCTTTTCTTTGCATATTTCCATATTATTTTGGGTTTTCCTAGTTAATTCTGAACTCCGTCTAGACAGCCCAACTCCTCATTACACCGAGGTTTTTTAATCTCACTATCCTGACCTGATCCTTCTTTGGCCAAGCAAAGCAGGCAGAACCAGAGAATCTCAGTAAAAACACATCAGTCAGCGCTTTCACGTGTTTTCTATGTATCTATATTTTTAGGATGTACTACTGGTTTAGTTTGACTTCATATTTCTTTAAAACAAAAGCCTGTGGTGTACAGTTTGTATACTCCAGAATTTCATGCTTATAATATAGACTAAATAGTTCCTATATTAAACTCTAGGGTTGATAGAAGGTGTAACGTCTTTGTTTAATTATTAAAAGGCGCCATTTTCTTTCCATACAGCTCTTTCTCACTTCCCTTGTGGAACTCCTGTACATTCATAGGCATAATAAACGATCATTTTCATGATTTCCCATCCTTGCAGGTTCTTCAATGAAACAATAAGAATAATTTCCTAACTAAAACGTTTGTAGGCCGTCTGATCCAAAACAAAATGTTGAAATATGATGGAAACCACCACTAATCAAAAACGTTAATGTCAGAATACTTTCAGTTGTGGTTCTTTAGAGAACATCAGAGAGAAAAAAACTGTATCATAAATGCTCATTTTAAACACTGAGCATGACACAACTGCCAAAGTTGCTTAAACATGGCCACCCACCAGAGACCTGCAGCTCAGTAACTGGACGGCCTCTGTATCAGTATCTGGAGTTTATGCAGAGAGGTTGGTCACGGTGGAGAACATAATGTTTGAAATAAATAAATACAAGGAAATCATGCAACTTGTTGAAGCCGTGGAAAAGTTTAGACTCTTCAGAGGCAAAAAACATACGGTCAGATCTGCAGTGATCTAGAGTCTGTGGCAACGTTTGACTTGCGATCTGAGTTTGAGATATTTTCTGTGTGACATTTCTGTATCTAAAGATGCAAAAATGTCGAAAAACATATCTTAAGTAAGACTTGCAAATAGAGGTAAGTTCATGCTTCTTTGTTTCCTTTAAAAATGAAATGCAGATACAAATTGCTAAAGTTTTTGGTGCAACATTACAAACTATGTAAAGTTGAGGAAATGTGAATTGACTTTTAAGTGCTCAGTACCAACTATTAATCTATTGAACGAAATAAAAGGTGCATTGCCATTTTATTTGGTGACCTTTTTTATGAGAAGCAGAATCTTCAGAAGATTTCACAGCTGGGCTGTTGGTCTTCATAGAGTGGGCTGACAGAAAGACCTCTACCCAGCCAAGCTGAGAGGATAATGTGGCAGCGGCTGCACGACTCTGACTGGTGGTGGAACACTTAAGGTTTTATGACCTGCTGCCATTTGGGGCTCTGGGATGGAGCGGCGCGCCGACCACATAACTAATTAGGCTTGGCCATCACGGGTGTGTGATGCTGGGGATTTGTGGATGCGTGTGCATGAGCGCACAGGTCAGTGAGCCAGTAAATGGGCGCTGTGGGCCGGTGTACGTGTGAGTCCTCAACCTGGAGGATTGCGTCAGGCCGTCGTTTGTTCTCCACGGAGGCTCTTTTCATGTAGAAGCCAGAACCAGTCCTGGAAACTATGACACAGGAGATAGATACCCACAGCCAACCCAAACACACACACTTTTAACCAGATACCGCTCCTATCGGAACTCCACCAAACACTCCTATTATCGTCTCATTCTTCTCCTCTTCATCAGAGAATGACAGAGATAAATGGCCACGCACAGATATGAGAGCTGGGTGGGGGAGCGGAGTGGCGCGTTGGGTGTTAGAAGTGGAATGTGTGTGAACTGCACACTGCCTACTATAAATCAGGGAGACAACCGGGGAGGAGGAGGAGGAGACAAAGAGGGAGAGAGAAAGCAGAGCAGGAGAGAAGAAGGGGCCGTCAGCATGAGGGAGTGATGGGACGGGTGATAAGACGGATGGGGAGCGGCGAGGGAGGAGGCACAGGTGCAAGGAAGGGTGCAGGCTGCAAGCTGGGGTTGGATGAACGAGAGTGATAACACAGGAGGGGAGGTCATGGAGGGACACATTAGAGAGAAATATCACTACTAAGAAAAAAAAGGCCCAAATTCATTAAGATCTATACGGTGTAGTTTAATTTAGGCAAGACTCATTGATAGCAGGCGATCACATGATCTGTTAATCAGCTACGAGGCTTTAGATACCACACCCTTCATAAGTCACCTTTAAAACAGCTATTTAACATGTCAGCTCCTACTAAATCCTAATTAACTTTTGATTTGTGTTCATATTCAGCCCTGAGCTCTGAAGCACTTAGATGGATGCCAAGCTGAGCATCTGCATTCCTGTTAACCCACCGGCTGGGTTGGTTAGGAAGCAATAGAAACAGCATTGAGATAAGGAAGACTCACATGATGTTACTGTGTGATTTTAGAGAGGAAGCGCTCATGTTTTTTTCTTTTAGACAGAACCTGACCACCGGAGCACTTTACAGCCAGTAATAAGACATTAAATTTCTTTTTTTTTTCATCTATGTTTTAATGCTGGACCTGATGCTGCCAAAAACATTTAGGATAGTGGGGGGAATTGTCTCGCTGAAGCAAAGCCTTTAAATGAAGAAGTGTAAGTGGCTGGCTTTGGTAAAAAAAAGGAAAAAAAAACAAGGAAAAGGTTGTAAGGTTTTCAAACACCAGTTTAAACTATTTGTTTTCATTAGTGAAATGGCAAATAAAATTTGTAAGTTGAGAAACTGATGAAAAGCAAAATTATTTAGGTTCTTGTTGAAAGATTGGGATTTGTGTTCTCACATTTTTCTTTGGGTAAATTATGCTTTGGGTAGCCTGGTTTGACTTGCTACAAACCAATAGACTGAAACGTGGCTATTTTGCTTTTTCTCCTTTTTTTTTAAACCTTGCTGAAACTTTGTACGACAACTGTGTAGAAACATAGATAACAATAAATCCCGGCCAGACAAAATGGCATTTTAATGTTCAAACAGAACAGGAAGCAGATTAGAGAGTAAATAAGAAAACGGGTACATTTTGCATATCGTTTCAAGATTTCCTGATATTGTGTAGCCAATGTGTGGTCACTAAAAAATCTCACTGCTTCATACTCACAAAGGTACCAAAAAGGTAAAGAGAAAAACATTTTAAATGCTTCTCACTGTAGATATCTGTTGTGAATCCAAGGATGGGCTGCAGTGAAAGTGACTGAAGGTAAGGATGAGATCCCAGAAAAGATAGGAAGGGGCAGGGAGACAATTAATAGAAGAAAATAAGTTAGACGCAGCAAAAGACTTGAGAGTAGGATGGAAATATACCAACCTAAAGCATGTGGCTTTAAGGACATAGATCAGGAGCAAAGTAAAGTTTTGCAATCTTTTTAACTGGCTTTAATGCACCAAACATTTAAATGGTAAAATAATGAGACAGGGTTGAACCTGGGAGATAAAGATTTGGCTCCATCCTGTATTTAGGTTTAGAAAAAGGTTGCCTAGACATTAAAAAAAACCGTATAATGTGTTTATTAGTAACTTATGAAAACCAGGCGTCACTCTTTTCTGGGTTCAATAATTATTTTTGTGTGACAGATGGAAAAAAACTAACAGCATCAGACTGTTTTAAGTAAATGATCTCTCTAAAAATCTAAATGCAACCAAAGTGTTAATGAAAAAACGGCCACCTGAAGTTCCTCAAACAAATCTGCCACCAAGGCTGATAGCGGGAGATAAGCCGATTTAATTCAAGCTGCTTATCTTTCCTGTTTTAGGCAGCTCCCTAACTCTTAGCACCTAACAGCTAATTAGGGTCCCGCTGAAAGGCGGCAGGATCAGAGAGAGTGGAGGCAGGGTAAAGAAAACAGGGAGCTTCAGTGCCATCCGTCGACGCTTCATCAACCAACACCCGCGGCTTAGACTACGAAAACACGAAGCATCTGAAGGACGGAGCATGAAGGCTTCAACTGTGGATGTGTGAATGTGAGGCGCCTGATCAAAACCGACATTTTCACTCAACCTCCACTGCATCCTGAATAATCCGGCTGAAAACGAGAAAACACATGTTGGCTGAGAATCAGATATTTATTTTACATTTCTGCACTTCTCGAGATAAAAGCCCTCTTAAAAGTCTCTGCCGCATTTCTTTCAAAGATGATCCTTAAATTTGACTCATTTTCGGTCATGAATGAATGATAACAGTCCGTTTAAAGGGAAGAAGTGACACCTGAGAAAGATGAGCGGACTTTCACACTCTGGTTTCTGCCTGCTAGTCTGTTCATTGGTGGTGGTTTAGCTCCCCCATCAGTTAGTGAACTGAAACTACAACCACTGAGTTGAGACACCGTTGATTATTCTTCTGCAGGAGTTTTTGTTTACTCTATTTAAAATTCTTGAAGCTGACCAAGAAGAAAAGTTCATGTTAAAGGCCTCTCGGGAGCTTCGTTCTTTAGGTCAGCTCCTAAACCTCACTTCTCTTCTTTTTCTTGAGTTTTTTTGGTGACGGATCGTCAACTGTTGGCTCATCACTCTCCAGCTTCCTTTTCTTGCCAGGTTTGTCGTTAAAACTACTTTGGCTCTGCAAGCCAGACACCCCCATCTGCTCCTCCTCTTCTTTCACATGTTTCTCTTTTTTCTTCTTTTTCTTCTTCTCTGGAGTGTCGCCACCGTTTGTCTCGTCTGCGGATCCATTTAGAGCTGGAGCGGCTAGGCGATGCAGCCCTGGCATCCTAGTTATCTCTTCCTCCATCTCCTCGTCTTTAAGTCTTTCCTTCTCTTTCTTTTTCTTCTTCTTCTTCTTCTTGGGCGCTCCGTCATAGCAGTCGGTCAGCCCTGGGACCGGTTCTTGCTGGTCAGTTGTTATGTTTGACTCCATGTTCTCACTCTGAGCCATCAGCTCCTGAACCCTATGATGCACACAAATGAAAACATATGTCATTGGAGCCCAAACAGCAACAGCAGCTTCACATGATGCTTCAGAGCTCCTGAGTTTAGGTGTATTAATCCCAGAATAGTTTGAATTAAACTCTCGTTTAATTCTTTGATCCGTTTTCTACTTTCTAATTTTATGGGCAAAAACTTTTCAGTAGGTGAATCAAACACAAAATGAAATGTGATGGAAGTGCTGGTTGCAAATATTGTAAAATATTCATGTATTTGATATTTACTGCCATTGCTTAAATGCATCTAAACCAGAGATGCACAACCCCCACTATCAAAAAAAACAACAACACCTATTTACTTTATATTATTTAAATATTAAATTATTGTATATTTTGCTGTTTAAGGATGAAGTATAATTTAAATTAAATGTATAACACATTGTTTTTTACTAGTCAGGTTTTGCTTATCTTGAACCCCATCTTTCACTTTTTACTCTAATACTAGACTTTGCAAAGTCAGAAATAGGTTATTTTATTAGCACATACCATTAGCCCATGATGAAAAACTTGACCATCGCAAATCGTAT
Organism: Orestias chungarensis; assembly: GCA_032876305.1. NCBI lineage: Eukaryota > Metazoa > Chordata > Actinopteri > Cyprinodontiformes > Cyprinodontidae > Orestias > Orestias chungarensis. Next base: position 112,672 of record JAVLVB010001216.1, on the reverse strand, counting down.
GATTTTCAGTGGGAGATTTATGACAGGTAAATTTCTGTAAATTTGAGTTCTGTGTGGATCTGGACTCAGAACTGGGCCCAGATCATCACCGCAGACCGAACCGGGGTCAGAGCAGCGGCTCCCTGCCCTTACCTGGTTCGGTCCAGCAGTCCTCTGATTAGCAGCACTCCCACGGCGTCGGCATCCAGCGTTGTCACCTTGAACTCCAGCTCCGTCCCGATCCTCGGCCCGGCGTCCCTCCAGGTTTCCATGGAGACCAGACTTGGTTTGGGGATGCTGGCGTTAAAGCAGCCGTGCACAAGGCAACCCACGTGGCTCACCCCCAGTTTATTCACCTTCCCCTGCAAAAATACAGGCAAAAACCTGAGTCTTGCTAGTTCAACTGCTTCACATTTACTATAAAAATCCTTTATCAAGAAATAAACAAATGTTATTTTCCAACTGGCTACTGGTGCAGTCAGATAGCTTCAATCCAGATCCCAAACCACTGATGTGATTGAAACATCCAGATAGTAACGTCAACCTTACCAGGAGTTTCTGTCCCTTTTTCGGCTGGAACACGATAAAGTTGGCCTCGACGTTCATGTGGATGTAGCCGCTGTCGTCGTAGATGTCTCCGTGCTGGGCAGCGATCCTGATGTTATCGTACGCTAAAGGAACTCCATGCAGACTGGAAGAAAAGATGACCACGAAGTCATGCAGATTAATGATGGGACAGAGTTTGATGCCTGAAGTCAACTTTTTCTAGAACTGAGACTAATTTCAGAACCTCAGTGAAATCTCTGATCATTGATATTGATAGGATTTAGGGTCTAACTACATTTAATAAACACACAAAAAAAACATTTTATTGTTTACTTATCCCCTTTAGGTTCAGCCTGATAAACATTGTTATTGTACTTGTAGGCGATGTTCAGTGACTTTCATGGCGGCCAATGTACAACACTAGGACTTATATTTCATCTAAAATACTTTTGAGAAAATAACTGCTACAGGAACAAAACATTGGGTATAAATACAGGTCAGTTAACTGCAAGATCATTGCAAATGTCACATATATGGTGGCCTAAAGGTGAAAACAGCAACACACTCAATCATAAAAATAAAAGCAACAGAAAAATACTAAAACCATAGAGAAAATGAGCAAAAGAGAAACTGCTGCATATATATATATATAAATATATCTATATATAAAATCAGCAGTAAATATAAAATGCTGCAATTTCGCTCAACCTCATTTTAATGTCATAAAAACCATGAGAAGAATGTTTAGTGAGACATTTATGGATATAAATGTGATGTTATGGCATTTATAATCATGGGGGACAGTGTTCAATCCAGACAAAAAATATATATATTCATGATTATTTTAACTTGTAAACTCTTTTTCCTTCCACTCAACTTTCCATGTATGTGCTTGGAAAAAATATATAAATTTTCATCTGAATGAATGTTTTATATCTGGTATACAAATGTCAGCGTCCTTCAGATGAAGCTGACCAACTTTAATAAAAACCCTCCTGGCGTTCACATCCAGAAACCCCAGAAATGATCGGAACCACTGGGACCACGGTACCTGGGGGAAAACTTGAGCATCTCGGCGTCCAGCTCCTCCTGGATCCCGGTCCTCTTCTTGCTCAGGTAGACGGGCGGCAGCGCGACGTGCCGCCGGTGTCTGCTGAGCACAAGGCAGGAGTACGGAGCCGACAGGAGCTCCGAGGCGGCGGCGAAGGACGGCACGGTCCCCGTGGCTGCGGCCGCCCGCCCTTCGGACGCTTTCGCAGGGCTGTGCTCGTTCTCGGCATGCTTCAGGTTCGCCATGCTTGCAAGCAGACCGGAAGACAAACAAGACAGTACTTCCGCCATGAAGTTAGCTTCGTTAAGACTGTAGTTTATTTTCGGTTGGTTCCCCCTGCTGGTCAGATGGTGCAACAAACATTCAGAGAAAACATGGCAGAAAGTCAAACATGTGAAAAATATCAATAAATAAATACCTAGTAGTGTTTTTAATACATGAATAATACATTAAAAAAATACTAATCAGTAAAACTTTCATGGCAAAATAACGAAAAACAAATATTAATTTTACTTCTACTATATTAGCAAGGATGCACAGTTGGTTGCACTGTTTCCTTCCTCTGGGTTTGATTCCGCCTTGGGGTCTTCATGCAAGCAGTTTGCACGTTCTCCAGTCCAAAGATTGGATTCTCTAAATTGTCCTTAGGTGTGAGTGTACTGTCTGTCTGTGTGTTTCCCTGCGATGGACTGGCGACCTGTCCAGGTTAAACGACTGTCGATGGGCACCAGCAGACCCTCAGGGCCCCCAAAAGAATAACCGGGTTAGATAATGAACGAACAAATGGACATATTAACAAATCCTTTCTGAGTCATTGTTGTTTTTACAGTAAGAACATAGGTAAGTTATTATTATTTTTTACTTATAAAATGTATTATTTACACCTTAATGGAAGTTTGACAGCCTTTTATTTCTGTGACTTACAATTTGCATTGGTCGCTGCTATTTCAACTTTTAACTGTATGTTTTTTCTCAGTGATCATTCTTTTACTTTATAGAAGCTTCACCTGGTCTTGTGTTTATGTTATCTATGACACCTTCCTGGAGAGCGCATCAGCTGAGATAGTGCTTCCAGCAACTCAACATTTTCCTGTTTCAAATAACTTTCAACTTCTCTCTAACATGGAAGGTACCTCTAAGATGTGTTCCTTTGCTCTTTCTTCTTAAACCCCCAACGCGTTGAGGCAGGGTCTGGTTCTGAAATGCATCTTACATACCTAAAGGCTCAATAAATGCCTGTCAAACAAATTTTTTTTTACATCAAAAAAATCTCATAGCAAAGAGTTAAGAAACTAAATTGTCACCAAATAAATACAAGCGGTATTCATTTCGTCCAGTTACATCATGCCCTTCTTTATGTAATACCCAACTTCTGCTAGCCTTGCCTGGATGCTTATTGATTCTGCATCCTCTTCACATTAAGATCATTAGGGTGACCTGGGGTGTCAGATAGTGCAACTAGTTCACCCTTGAATGCTTGCTTACATCCAAAACTATGCAAAGTCATGGGTGGATAAATATCCTGACACTAGGACGGACACAGATCTCTGGTCTATGGTCTTCTGACAGGACAGAACTGCAGGAGGTCAAAGGATTCAGCATTTCTCTCTTTATTGCACATATTGACTGCAGATCCAATACCATCAGTTGCCCGGCTTCATTGTTTTCACAGGAATGCTAACGTGATTTCCGAAACAGCAAGACGTCCCGGCAGTTTCTCGGGGATGCAGTTAACACAAAAAGCCACATAAACACACACGCCTCCTGGTGTAAACAGATATTCATAAAGAAGTACTGAGCAGCACCATGTAAGAGAAACTGAATATCTTCACAAAAAGCCAAGGTGGTGTATGTGTGAGCTGATGTTTTACTATATGACGCGTTTCCTCCCGGCAGGTTTTTACAGGAGCTGTAAACTAAATTTACTGTATTTATTGAGTTTATATTTCCAGTGGACGCCAGATATATGACTGAGGAAGTAAACCTTTCAGAGAGGCTCTTTGGGTGGATATAAGGTTCATGTTCTTCAAAATAAATACTTACCTTGTTTGCTTTAATTAAAGGCATTCATGAAAGCATGAATGCACAGGGTTTCATTTAGAAGTACCAGAGTAAACAAGATAAAATGCTCCACATGTTATGGGTGTAGAGATAAATGCTTAGTAGACGCGGCATTACTGGTTTACAATAATAAAACACAAATTTAGAAGCATGTCTTTCTATAAAGTAAATTTAATTGATTGCTTATACAATACAGTATTTTTTTAAAGACTTTTAAAACATTTAAAAAAATTAGTGAAGATTAGCTATAATATTTTTACTGTAGGTTCAAAGACACTCTAAATGATCAGAAAGGCTCTCTTTGAATTGTTTTACAGCTTGAGTGAAGTTTTCATTAAGCTCAAACTGTGTTTTAAACAATGTCTGCTCAATGTCCTGATCCAGTTCAAGTACTGTTAGTTGAAATAGTCTAGATGTTGAACTATCTATACTCAAGATCTATACTCAACGAGAAGCCTGAAATAATTTAGCAAGAATTGAGTAATGCAGTTGCCACCTTAAGCATAACTGGCAGCAACAAGTTATCCAGATCTGAACCCACACAGGTATCCTCTGTTTTTACTTTTAAAGTTTTGAAACAGGGATTTTAAATATTTAGGGAACAAAACTATCCAAACTAACCTGGCCTTGTGTATAAAATTAATTAATGCACATTTTTTTGAAGAAATGAATCACTTAAACAGAGCCTGTCTCAAAAAATGAGGTAAGTGTAAAAAAAAAGAGGAACAGTTCCAAAATAAAAATCACTAGAAGTGACAAAGAACCCACAAATAAATCTTAAGCATTAACAGGCCAAACTGGTCGATGAAGCCCATGTGGTGACACACACACACACACACACACACGCACGCACGCACGCACGCACGCACGCACGCACGCACACACGCACACACACACACACACACACACACACACAGAAATTAAAAAACATGTGTTTTTGGGAGACAGTTGCTTTTGTGTGTAAAGATGCTGTAAATAATGTCAAATTAAAGGAAATACAGAGCAGGCTGTGTGACGATAATGTGGCAATGAGCTAAAAAGATCTGGAAAGGACAATCATAGACGGATTATTGCAGGTTCCGACTTGGAAAATTGCTTATGGGCAACATCTCTTTCCATTTTTTTATTTGCCTAAGCATTTTAAATCTGCTGTAATTTGAGTCAGACCCCTTCAAACCTGGACTAGATTGTTCTGCACTTGCAAAACATTTAGTTTGTGGAATTTCAATAAAGGGTGAATTTAGTGCCTTTTATGCATCTTGAACAGAGTAGAACAGCTCCAGATCAAAATCAACAATATCTAGACACTTTGAACTTGAAAACATTATTGCGCTCTAATAGCAGAACAGAAGAGAAGGAAAATATTAAATAGCATAGCGGCATTATCTCAATCAATGCTGGCTCCAGGAAAGTACCAAAGTTAAACAGAAGACCAGAGCACATCTTGCTGTTGAGCAACAAAACTAACAGTTAAAATAACAGCCAACATTGGAAATAGGAGAGAAGGAGAAGCTCAGTTCTTTAGTGTTACAGGTGCAAACATGTACCGAAACTACCCTTTAATAGAGTTTTATAAATCAAAGAGAATTAAAAGCCAACTTTAGATTTGTGAGGTATTGCCACATGCAAGAAATGCATATACAGATATGGGCTGGCTCAGGGAAGCAATGACCTATGATTGTCTTTTGCAGCTTTTTTCACCTTATTGACAGTGTTTCCATTCACAGTGCTGTATGTTTTTTTTTTGTGCACGGTCTTCCATAAAATACTTTTTATAAAGCTGTTGCGATCCATAAAAAAGTCTTTACCACAAGTTCTTAAGCCAGTGACACAAGTTTCTTTTCTGCCGTGTCACCAGATAGGCTCTATACTTGATTTTGACGAATCTTTACAAAAATTGCCTTTATAACAAAGTTACAGTATGACCAAAAGGTATCCAACTAAAATTAACCAAACAGAATCTGCTCCTTCATACAACTGGATCTTAATCAGACATGGTTCTTGGACGTATTTAACTTATATTACTACACATTGATGTTTAAGTTCTTTAAAATGTAAAAATAAATATATTAAGCTAATTTTACTGATACTAAATTTGGAAATAAATAATTCTGTGTAATTGGATTGATAAATGATCCAAGTTTTACTGATATGATAAACTAAATGATAAACTAAAACTAAAAGAATCAAAGCAACTCTGTCTTGTACATTAGCCAGATTTTATTTACTTTAACTTCATAAGAAGCATTATAAAAATAACGATTTATAGATACCTGATATACAAGCATTATTATACAGTACACTACAGCTGCTGCTCATCACTGGTATCATGTCATAGCATTCCTTCGTCAGACAATACATGGTTTACTGTTGGCTACCTTCATAAAACTCTTTATTAAACAGAGAGGCTGAAAGGGGATTAGCTCTTGGTTACACATAGATCAGCTGCATGCTAATTTTTTGCTTCAAGGTAAGAACCCACCCGTCCATCATCTAAACCACAGTTCAGCATCTTTGCTTTGGTTTTAGTTGATGATTCTTGAACCTGCGTTTGCATAACGATTAAACGCTCTCCTAAAACTGTCTATCTCTCTCTGACTGCAGCATAGATTTCTAAGTAAAAGTCCTGGTCCACTTTGTGCTTTCAGGATGGGACAATATGTTGTGCCACAAGCTGAGCCTCCGATCCTATAAATAGCAATGCAGTCTTTGTTTTGGTATGTTTGGAATCAAGGTGATGCAGAAGTGTGCCCGTTGTAAGAGACCTGAGGAATGCCGTTACTGGAGTTGTCAAGGACCTCCTGAGAAGGGCATAAATATGAGATGCGTTTATTACATATCCCACTGTGCTGCCTTTTATACGCAGTAGCGTTCTTCAGGTTGTCTTGTCTTACCTTCTCGGTCATCTCATGCGAATGGTGCAGTGAGTGCTCCCTCTCCATGAACATCCTCTGCTGCTCAGAGCTGGCCAGCCGACAGGTGAGCCATGTGGATAAGGTACATGTAGAGATCCCTGGAGAAAACAAGACTTTTCTGAGTAAATTCCCAATTTCTACATAAGAAAGTCTGTTAATTGCTGCCATTTTCAGCTTCCTCTGGTTGAAATATAAGAAATAAGGAATCCTTTTTAAAGTCACATAATGTGATGAAATGTGTCTGCACCGTGAAAATGTTTCTTGTGATGCAAAGATAATCAACAGTTTGTGAGTTTGGGTGTCTTGCAATTCCCTGCACTTGTCAGTTTGAACACCGGCTGTATGTGCTCAGAGCGCCATGGGGAATTCATTTTCTGTCCCGCATTAAAAGGAGTAAATGCATGGAGTTTGCTAAACAGAACGTGAAGCTTTGGTTAAACAATCAGGGGCACCGTGACAAAAACTAAAAATGCTTTACTTTTAGATTTTGCTAATTGAATGTAGTGAAAGTGGCAACATACATATTTTTTTACTTACTTGTAAGCTGAGGTAAAAAAAATCTTTTAAACCATCTATCTTGAAATCCAGACAGTAAGCTGTTTATCATTAACATTATTTTTGATTTTATTTATTTAATTTCTGTCAATAATACATATGTTTTGTTTTGTTGTGTGATTGTAAAAAGAGCAGGAGAGACAGAGAAATCCCCAGGTTACAGCTGCTTTAGATTTACTCCTGCAGATTTTTAAAAAAAATTAATATTTGCTCATTTTTAATTCATCAGCAATGATTTGCGATGGTGAGACGCTGATCACAGTATGAAGGTACAGAAAGTACAGAAAATCCACAATATGATATATAAAACATCTGAGAATCACGGCTATCAATAAAAACCCAGGAAATTTTAAGCAATGGATACAACAATGTCTTTCAATGCTATAGGTTGATACTAACACTAAAGAAGCAGCAAAAATTCCCAAAAGGATTGTTTGTCTCTAACATACAAAACCTTTTTTGTTTGTGTTATCAACATGTCTGGACAGAGCAGCAGGTTTTCAAGGCAATGGAAGACAACTGAGTGTTTTGTCTAATGAAACCTGAAGCTTAAATCAATTTTAAATACACATTTTGTTTTTTTTACTTTGATTTGTCATCCTGTTTGTTGAAGCACGTTGTATTTTTTGAAATACAAGGTTTTTTGAAATTTGGTTTAAAAATAAGATTTTACAGAAAAACAGCCACTTGTGGATTTACAGTGGTAATAAGTCAGATTTTGTTTTGTTATAATATGACTTATAAGTCTGGGGTGAGTTAAAACAGGAAGAGTGCATCCGAGAAGAAAGAGTACCATGTAAAGTTGGTCACTTGTAAAAAAGTTTGACATTTGCTTATTTCCTAGAGTTCACCACTATATCCATTAGTTAAAACTAGCCATTGATATTAACGCTCCAGCAATATAAGATCACTTAATTTAAGGCTTTTTACAAAACAAGTGTACACCACCCACCCCCACCCAGTGCAATTGCTTTCTGTTGCCTTTCGTTGCATCACAACAAGTCGTGTCGTGCAGCTTCCGTTGGTTTACCAAAACAAGCCAGAGTCATGGCTGCCAGGTGGATCGATTGCATCGAGTTTGGCCGTTTGTTCAGCGCCCGAACAAACTGGAAATTAAGAATCCCGGCGATGAGGCCGCAGATGCAGCAGGCTGAGAAAAGGATCATCTGGAAGACACACAGAGTCGTTTTTAGGTCAGGCGTATGCGCAGAATGATCAGTACGTTGACTAAATGTTATTATTTTCCCTGAATAAATGGCTATGGTGATGAGTGATGCAAATCAGGCGACAATAAATCAAATTTCTCACCAGAAAACTGGATTTCTGCCTCGGCTGATTTTATCTTCCAAAAAATATTGCACAGCTTATGAAGACGCTTACATCACTTGCTAGCTGCGCAGGTGGAAGAGTGGGCTTGATTTTTGGGTATTGTCAAATTAATCACTTCATGTGGACGACCCCAGTTTGAACTTTTGAAGGCCAAAGCCAAACAACAATCCCATTTGAGATTTATCTTTCCACAACAAACTCCAACTGGGGGATGGCTGCATCTCCATTACTCTGCCATTAAGGCAACACACTCAATCGCAATCATACTTTCCAATTGATTTAGAAAGCATATGTGTATATGTGTGTGTGTGTTTTGCTTCTGCACTGCAGGTATTGTCTCCTGGTACAGATGCCGCTAGTGCCTTTAACCGCACGCAAAAGGGCATCTCGGATTTCAGTCATTACCCGACCAAGTGTGGAAATCGGCTGGCAGGGGTCCGGAGACAAACTGAGCTAATGCAATCATCACCCCACAGTCAGAGAGGGAGGGCAGGAGTAATGGAGGAAGATGAAAAGGGGAAGACAGAGGAAGCAGGGACATCGAACTGACAGAAACTATGAGCCATAATAGGGGAGGGAGGGAGGCATGCTGGAGTGAAGAAAAGGAGATATGGAGAAAACGGGACATATAGGGCAAGACAGAGAGACGTCTCAGTTACAGCAGGTAGGACTGACATTGATCCATCATTACTGCACTGCCTGCTGGAGACAGTGTCAAAGGGAAACACAAGGACCAACAGACACACTGGCTGGAAAAAAAGGTTGAAAGAGTGACAGAAAGAGAAGAGAGGTGACTGCTTGCCTCCTCTCATTTCCTCAGATAGCCATGTCAGAACTCTTGTTCTCTCTTTCTGTGGGTTTGAATGTTAAATACACTCAAGACATATATATATAATTATATATATATATATATATATATATATATATATATAATTTTTTTTTTTTACTCAATCAGAAAATGTATTACAGCTACCAAGGTTGCATTTGTGAGAATCCAAGTACCTTAATAAAAATAGGTAATAAAAATACTTCTCATTAAGCCCAAATTTCTGTATATTATAAATGTTTTTATTAATCTACAGTAATATTATAATCTTTAAAAAATTGTCATCAGCTGCTGTAAGATAAAGATCAAAACCAACAGAAAAGTTTTTTAATTTTAATTACTAAAATATATGAAGTTATCAGTCATGCTAGTTGTTTATATAACTGTACATCTGAGAGCCTCAATCCTATCTGCACCTCTTATACTGAAATGTAAGTTTGTAGATTATGATCCATCTAATAGACTGAATGAAGAAGTTTTTTCTATTCAGAGATGAGTTGAGTAAAATCAAATATGTGCGTCTCTGGCACATTTTCTTAGCTATTTTCAGGAGCTGTTCCATCGGACTGACAATGATATTTTGGGTGTGTGTGAGTCAGAGTTACCAGGACATTGAGCTGCCTATTGTATATTTTAAATAGTGGGTATTATACAGAAATTGGCTTTCTGAGCTTCCTATCATCTTTTAATGTCACTCCTTCCTCAAAAACATACTCAGCATTGCTTTGACTCATTCATGCATGTTTAGATATTCCTT
>JAVLVB010001216.1:63238-102553 GCA_032876305.1 Orestias chungarensis | reverse complement strand
ATATATATATATATATATATATATATATATATATATATATATATATATATATATATATATATATATATATATATATATATATCTATATATATATTTATATATATAGTTCCTCCTATTTACCTATGGCCATACACAATTCGATGTAGCTCCTGCCATTGACCATTTATCACTGATCTGCTTACCCTTGGAGCTTGTGATCCCAACAGAGCCCCCCCTCACAACTCCACCAGACTAGCGACAGCAGCAATTAGCAAACACTTGATGAAACTGCACAACATCGCGGGTCTCTATTTTGCAAAAATGATATTAGATAATAAAAGAATAAAAGCAGCATTCAGAAACAGCGTTTTGATGACATGCTAAAGGGAAGTGTCTGAATGTGGAGGGGATCTTTAAAGATATAGAGCCAAATTCTCTATGATGCAGGGTTACATTTGTCGCAGTTATTTTTTTATTATATACAGCATTTTCATTATAACTGAAAGTAGCATGGTTAATTGAGTTATAGAATTGCTTTATGTACCTGGAAAATATATAAAACCCTCTTTGAAAGCAAGACTGACTGGTTTCTGCTGCAAGTCCTAAAACTGTCGTACATTCTGTTGAGTTTTGTCCTGGGTTGGAACAAGGAAAAGCTTTTGCTGTATTTAGGTCATAGTCTAGTGGAAAGGGAAAAAAGGGCAAAAAGTTTATGGGACCTTATGGGAAAACTTTACGGCACTTACAATGAGACCTGTCCTCTTCCGAGCACACAGCACTCCGCACATCCCACAGAGCAGAAACTGAAAAAAGGCAACATGTTGATTACCATCTAAAAAAAAAACAAAAAAACATTGAGCTCAACATCTAAAACAGCCCTGTGTGGGAAATTGTATTATATATTGTGGTTTTACTCCATTTTCCCCAAAACTGAGAAGAGGAAAGGAGATCCTCTCATGTATTTACTTACACCTAAAATAATGTGTGGTGGCAGAAAGCCACGTCGACCTGCATGCTGGCAGAAAACTGCAGGTAGTGTTATCCTGGCAGAGCGAGCTCACAAAGAGACAGCTCAGCAAGCTCTGGGCTGGGTTTGTTTTACTGGACAGATTAGAGAGAATACGTGAGCTTTCATTTGTTTAAACGGTTAAAAGGAATTTTAAACAAAATATGCAGACACAAAGGAATTACCCAACTTTCAGCTAATGGTGAAGATTAATCATCAAACTTTAATATTTCTAAGTCACAATTTATTAATTCTCTTAAAGTTTTCTTGAAGAACATTTGCAAATAAATTACATTCTGTTTTATAAAATTTATAAAATTAGATTTGAACATCAAGGGAATAAGTTGTGAACAGAGCTTTAGTGACAAAATAACTCAGCAACAAAGTTAAGATTGTTTATGTCCATTCGTTTAAGGTTGTTTATGTATCCTCAGTCAAGAAGTTTATCTCATTGTATTCCTTCTCTGTTGAGAACATTTAGAGACTTCCACATAAATTTTGAGATGAATGTTTGTATTTCCGTCTGGGACGTGTTACTGCAGCAACTTGATGTAAGTGGAGAATAGTAAAAGGATGGAGGGATTGTTGACGTAGCATAATCTGACAAAAAATAATTCAGTAAAGGTAATCTTAAAAATAGGATGTATATTTTGTAAGGAAAATATACTTTCACAGAAAAAATGTGCCAAAGCATCGGTAACTCCAGTTTCAACCAATTCCAGTTTCTATAAAATCCTCACCACATTTTTGACATTTAAACTTTAATTTTTTGGGTTTGATCATAGGAATGTTTAATTAGTAATTCATGATGCCCTTTTGCCTAGCAGAATTGGTATAACGTATATGCCTGTTCGTTCATAGCTACTCTCCAAAATAGGAAAGACAAGAACATTTCTCACGCAATAAACGCAAATGTATGTTTATCTGCATCAGGATGATTACAAGAATATAACTATTCACCAACAACTGTGGTCTGGACCACTTATCTTAAGGATTCATTCACATTTTACCAGAGAGGCCTGCAATTCAGCAGGAGCCTGAATAAATTCCCAGAATATCAAAGCATAAGTGACTCGCACAACATGTCGATCATTCACAACACTTCAAAAAGTATGCACAGTAATAGTATTAGCAGTAACACTTGTAACTTTTTTTATGCACAACAACAAAACGTATAATAATAATACATAGGAAATTCCCAGACTGAGAGGACAACAGCCTGTAACTCTGACAATTAGCAATGTTCCCTTAGCTGGATCTCTGTTATTGCTGAAAACTTCTGTTTATTTTTCATTTAAACTGTTATAGAGGATTAGCATGAAAACAACAATGCTGAGGGTGCTGCTGTAGCAAGACGTCAACTTGGAGAATGAAAACAAGCATTAAGGGATAAAAACTATCTGTGGCTTTATAGCAGGAGTAAGGATGCTGAACAAGATAACACATGCATTTTATTTTAGCATTAGAAAAGTTTAGTATGTGTTTTGATACATTTACTAATAATCTAAAAATATTTATTTCTGTTTCGTTTTAGTGAACGTTTATAGTCCTAGTATTTAACCATAAACTTTAAGGATCTATTTCAAGTACAAAAATGCATAACGTTTTTTAAATTATCTGAGTTTTAGTTGTTAAAATGGTTTATTTGACTTTTAAAGTTAAACTTATATTAACTGTCTCAAAGAGGATCCCGTCTGTAAAGCCTCCCGGCACCAGAAACGATCAACTGACAAAGCGAGGCCAGCAGCTTGTGGCAACACCTACACAGAGTCCACTCCACACCGGAGAAGCGTCGCCCTGCTGTGGAGGGTGTTCCGCGCGCACCCAGCTGATGCCCACCGCTCCCAGGACGATGCTGGCCACACCCAGGCCCACCTCCACCAGGGAGAGCAGGAGCAGACTCCACAGGATCTTGCGGCTGGAGCACATCTTCCCCCGGGCATCTCTCCAGCTGCGGCAGGAGGAGGCGAGCGCTGCTCGGCGTCGGAGGGCGGGGTAGCTCCAGCTCCTTCCGTCTGCAGCCTGGGGAGGATTTCTAAAGGGTTAGCCGATAAAATCAGGTCCACTCAGAGGGAAGTCATGGAGGAAGTTGTAGAGGGATAACGGAAAACTATTCAAAACTACTGAAAGGCAAAAAGAAATCCTCGGAGGTGAAAGTCCTTCCCCCGCAACATCGACGCGTCTGTGGCGCCTGGCGCTGTCCAAGGTACTGGAGAGTCGTGGGTGCACGCGCCAACAAGAGCACGCGCACGCACGGGAGAAAACAAAACACAGATTTCAGGGATCTCAAACTCCTTTTGATCCAAAACAGGAATTATCTATTTAAATATGACCTTTCTTCTCCTTTTAACTCAGAGGTTTTAATTATTTGCGTTTTAGATTGTACTGCTTCGTGTGATCTCAATAGTTGGAGCTTTGCTGTAAGGAGATGTTCACACTGTGATCATAAGAGGATAGAAAAAGTCAGCGACTTTAAACACAAAGACTGAATTCTTCATTGTGGGTATGAGTGTTCAATACCAGGAGAGTTGGTATGAACCACTGTTACAGAATGGGGAGGTTAGATCCATACTGGCATGTTGTTCACCTGAACTTGTGTTCCTTGCATCTGAAAGTTGCAGCTAAGAAAAAGACTCATCGGACCAGCCAAAGTCTGTCTAAAAAACGTTTTTGATTCAAGTGCAATAGAATCTGCTGAAATAAACATTTTTCAACAGCAGTCACAGTTATATTTTTTGACAAATTACCAAACTATTTTTATATCTCCTGGCTTGGCAATCTAGTGGTTTTTATTTCATCAAACAATAACATGATGTTTATTTTCTGTCTGCAATCACAAAATATTAACTACCAACAAACCATTAACAGGTTTTTTTAAATTAAAATACATGTCTTTCTCTCTTTTGAATAACTGGTTTGAATATGTTCTAAATCTTGCTCCACATATGTTTAAAAAAAGTCAATTTTTACAAGGATAATAAGTTCATTGCAGTTTTTCCATGCACTGTAGTAAAAGTAACGATGCTGATATTGTACAAGGAGAGTGAGTTGAAGTTTGCTAATGCCAGCTTCGCTTACCATGCTGCACCACACTGTAGCAGCACAGTTTATGTGCTTTCTGTCTCTTCCAGGAATAATGGGATGCCTGTAATTCTTAGATGAGCCCAAAGTGACACCTAGACGTACCAACTAGTCCACATCAAGCAGTGCATTTACCAATGGGATTGACTCAGCAGCTTTAGTTCTCAAGATTAGAAACAGTGATCAACTTCTGCAAGCACCAGATAATTCATATATCATAGTTTATTGTAATACCTTATTATTTTTCTGCATCTGTTTAAAATTGTATTATCTATAATGTGTAATATCATGCTTGAATAGTCTTCATGGGGTTGTGCTCAGTTGAAGACTTTTCACAAGGTTCAGGAATGGTTTGTTTTCTCTGGCAACAGCTATTATACCATCAAGCAATTGGATGAACTTACAAATAGTCATTTACATTACTGTGGATAGATTTTCTGCCACGGTTTGCAGAATTGTTGTAATTTAGTAACACTGGAATGAAAGATGGGTATAAACTTGGAGCTGATGACTCCAGTGGGACGAAGGAGGTTTGCAGCAGCTGGGAGGAGGAAGCTCTGATGCTTAGAGCAGAAGAGTGGAGAACTTTTTGGAACAGCTGGTTGAACAGAGAGCAGGTTGGAGGGTGGACAAGTCAGATAAACGATTAAAGGAGAGATAAGAGAAGCCTGAAGATTGCAGTTGGAACCTCTAGAGGTTATAGTTGTCTTTGTGGGGACAACTAAAAGAGAGGCAGGAGACCGAATGACATGAAACGTCGTTTATCCGTCAAAGTCAAGGACTCCTTAACCAGCAACACCAGCTCTATAGTTAAAATAGATGAGGGTGATAATATGGAACAAACATCCGGGTCACGGCACCAATGTAACCGTGCTGAACCTAGCCGTGTTTAAATTCAGCTCGGTCCAAATATTGAGTATGTATTTACAAAGTATTTTATGTCTGCGTTATGTTAAATGAGAGGCAGGAGACCGAATGAGATGAAACGTCGTTTATCCGTCAAAGTCAAGGGCTCCTAAAACAGCGGGAACAGCACCTCATGCCCGTTTCCTTTACATTTTTTGTAACAACATCATCCAGAGGGCGCTGTCCCACTCAACATACAAAATGCACAAACCACATGACAAGTGGAATTATAATCAAACCTAACCCTGTTACACAAGAAGCAAAAGAACAAACGGTGGAGAACACACAGATGGCTTGATTTTGGCAGGGAGCTCCTCTTATTCTCCATATATAATTGAGCTGATGAGCAACAGGTGCGGAGCAACGATTAACCCTCATGAAACATCAACTAAGACGTTTATTTGGAGGAAGTGAATACTTTTTGGTGGGCAGTGAAAAAGGTACAACGAAAACATAAAAACTATAAATCCTACTTTGGTGCCTTACAAGTTTTACCATCTAGGCATTTTATTTATACTATTCTTATAAACATGGTTGCAAATTGTGCAACTGGTAATGTTGAATGCCCAAACAGGGTCTGAAATGTTTCTTTAAATCAAATAAACTATTTACTATACTGTATGCGCCTGTGTTCGTGCAGTGTTGCCAGCTTGGCTGAGTTTTCATGAAGGAACAACATCCTCCGTGCTGCTGCAGTCACATCTACCTTGGCTGCCACTCTGCCCAGTCAGCAGCAGAGGCAGGAAGACTCGCCTGCAGTTCTTAGGTTACAGTACCTCTTGTATAGATCATGTGAAAAACTGAATGGACACTCAGCTCATTTTTGTGAAGTTGTTTCAATAACCTAAAGAGATTTAACTAAAGATTTGTAAGGACAGTTTGTCTAAAAGATGGGATTATTTTAGGTTGTTTACGATGAAGGATCACAGATGAGTTCATTGCAACTACTTAATATGAAATAGATGCTAGAGTTCAGATAAATCTTTCTGTGGCTCCAAAACTGTTTACTGAGTCAGCCCTGATTTAAGGAGATCTGGGTCACTACTGTGCAACTGATTGGTGAAACTTAAACCTCAGGTTATAGGGAAAACAATTTTACAAGTCATAAATCATTGATCCGTCATCTTAAACAATTTGTTTTGCAGCAAATCCAAACAACTCCACATCCAAGCAAGACAAAAAAATGACAAAGACATGTAAACAACAAAAACATGCGGACCAAGTAGGCGTCTTCCTGAAGCTTCAAAAAAAAGTTTAACCACTAAGACGAAGCCACTTCCACCAATTTAAGAGAAATATTAGGCATAAAAGATGGATGCTTCTTCAATATCTTCCAAATACTAGTTCTGCCTCTTCAATCTCATTTCTGTGTTTGCCCAGAGCAACAACAGGGTGGAAATAGATACGTTATATTAGCTGCTAACCATCTAAGTGAGTTGAAGGGAGCTATATTATGAGTTGCCGGAGACGATGACATCCTCAGAGGCCTATATACGTCTCCTAGTGGTGCCCTCTTCTCTAAAATGTCATATGAGTAAATAGATTTATAGACATGCATAGATGTAGCCTCATAATGAACAGCCAATTAGACATCAGAGATGACAGGTTTAATGAATTCATGATAATTACATTTAGTTTGCATCTATTTAAGTCACCTACAATGATTTCTAAATGTAATAAATTATTCTTGCATTTATTTCCAGAAGTTACTGACTCTATAAAATAATTATTCCACAAGTTATTTATTTTAATTTGGCACTGTTCACTCTCCATACATGGCGGTTATGTTTATGTAAAACTCTACAAAAGTAAATTTAATTGAACTTTGTTTTATATATAGGGTTTTAAAAAACAGAAAAATGGTCACTTACATTTTTGATTTGGAAGAAATTTCTGAAAAATGAACTAATTTTGCGGAGACATGAGACCTGATGAAATGTAAACAAAAACTTTGCACAGTCAGCTTTGATTCTGCTTCAGCAAACTCCAATTAGTCATTGGAGATGTCCTTCCAGTTGGACTATAATTATAAAGTCTTGGTCTAATCAAAGGACCTTTCGACACCACATGCAAGGAAAGTTCTTAAAAGTATGTTAAAAATAGAAGTGAAACTTTAATCTCTACTTTCCTGTATAAGCCAGTAGATTTCCTACTTTAATTTAAATGACTTAATAGGCCGCTGTTGAAGCTGACGGTGTGCTTGTTCTTTACCAATTTAAAACAGCACAGCTACAGAGATAGGCATATTTAGTTATAAATAAGATAGCAAGAAGGTAAAACTGATCGTAATTTACTTCTGCCTGCATATTGCTTCAACACGTTTGTTGTTAACACAAAATACGAGACTCATGTATTTTAATGGAGAATAATGATTATTGACTAGGTGACAACTGTGATGAAAATCAAAAAGCAGAGGAAGAGAAGCAGGCAATGGAAAAAAGGTTATGCAATCAATCTAACAATTAATACATTTTTGTATTCAAACATCAATTTCCACTAAGGGGCTACCTGTGATTGTGACTGTCTTTCACATTTGTTTGTCTTCACACAGGATCTTTAGACACTGAATAAATTACTGTGCAGTAAAACGCAAAAACTACAATAATACGTATAGAGCTTTGAAGGTAGTCTTAGATCCAAACAGGTCCAACGTCTGAAGAAGTGTTTGGAAATTTGTAAAGTTATATTTACTGATATATGAATTTTCTACCTACTGGCAGAGTCTTAGTTAGGACTTGGCTTTCAGACAAGGGCCGCGAATTTTCAATACATTTGTTCAGACAAGGCATCCTTTAATGGCTCAGTTCCCTTGCAATGCAGATGACCACCGAAGCAGAGAGTAAAGAAACCACAATATTATTTATTTATCTCTTTATTTATCCCTGCATGCCACAACCTGGGTGTGTATGAATGACCAGTCTTCCATCAGCAACTATCAGTCAGCATGTACTAGCAAACAGACACTCAGTTTCAGGGGAGTCAGCCACAACCCAATTCCTTAAAAATAAAAAAAATAAATTAAATATAAAATATAAAATCCATTCAACAACGAAACATCATTTAACATTAAACCATAGCACCAACATGTGGCCTCTCGCAGGATCTTCCCATCCCCTAACCCCCGAGGAGTAAAAAGAAAATGTCAAACAGCTTCTCATTTACCGCCAGCAGTGAAGACCTTTTTCTTTTTTTGCTGAGGTTTCATTCGCCCTTTTACGGATGCTGTGGATCATTCTCTTAAGTTAATCAAACTGTTGTGGGAGTTTATGTTCATATCTGAAGCTGTACGTATGAGCAGATTTGAGAAAATTCAACCTAAAATCTAAAACTTAAATCCTAGTATTGGTTTTACATATGTAGGATGAATTGTGTGAATCGATAGTTTATCCGCAATGATGCCATACAAAACTTTGAATAATTCTTTAGATCTTTATCAAGAACTGTTGAAGATTCTAGCAGGTACACAAAATTTTTAGCAGCAAACGTCTTGTACTTTTATTTATAGTAAATCTGCTTTCTCGTATTAGACCATATTTCCTCCAGCAGATATTCATGGAAAATAGGAAGTTTCCTTTTCCAAAAGGTCGCGTAAAATGTGTTGCTTAAATAAGTTTTAATTAGCTGCACTTAAGACAAAAGTTACTCTTTGGATTATGAAAGTGGCAGACGCCTGGGGTGGCTCTCCTGAAAAATATCAGATTAGCCTAGAAAATGTAGAAACTCTTGCCAATTGTTTGCAACCTAACAGTTATTCCCATGCCCTGCTGAAAATAATAATAATTTAGGAAAATCTACAGTAACCTTTGGCAAATATATGCCATACTTTAAATGCATTAAATATAACTCAACTGATAGTAGATGTCATATTAGTACCATCTGTACTAAGGTAAAGGAGTAAAGGAGAGAACTGAAAAAAGTTAGCATCTCTTTCAATATATTTTAGTATGATTTTACATCAAATCAAAAGGTGCAGCATGAGTTTAAAGTGGTTGAGGAGAAATTGTCTGGTTTTCATTTATAATTTCAAAATAAATATCTGGCATGTGTCGCAGACGTATATGCTCAGCTGTTTTACCTCTTATTCGCTGAAATCTGAGTTAAGCCTACTCATCATAACCGTGAATGGCTCCAGCTGTTCTGTGGATGACTTGTAGGGTTTTAAAAAAAAGCAACAGGATACAACCAGCATCATTGTCACGAAATGGATAATGACTTAAGCAGAGGTGGATTACGAGAAAAGGTATGGATTTATTGGAAGGATGAATATAGAACAAAACATGAACTGAGGCCGAATGAACAAAGCGGATGGCTGTGGAGAACAAGCCAAGGTAAAAGCGGGGTGGGAACTGGAAAGAAAACAGCGAACAAACCAAAACATAAACAACTGTGAGGGACGTGAGAAAAAACTAAAGGCAACCCAGAAACAAACATGGATAAATAAATAAACGGAGGAGCACGAAGGACAAAAAAGAGAGAGACCAGCACAGAGAACCAGGCGAGGAGAAGGGGGAACTTACTGGGAAAGGAGGAGAACCGGAACGCGGAAGGAGAACAGGGGAATGACGAGAGTTAAGGCAATGAAGCGAGTAGTGAATGAGAGAACTAGGCTCAAGTACTGAGGAGAAGGAGGTGGAGCAGTGCAGAAGATGACCAGAAAATTAGAAACAGGTGTAAGTGATAATAAGACACAGGCTAACGGGAAAACACAGAGAGAGAGAAAGAACGAGAGCAGGAGAACTGGAGGGGAAAACAAGACAAAAGAAAAAAATTACTATATAAACTAAATTACAGCAACCAAGCAGAGATCAAACACAGACCATGACAATCATACGAACCAAGGAACAAAGAAGAGATGTCGGTTTAATTCAGGTTTAGTTTATAAAACGATATCTCAATATTTAACAATAATGTTACTAGAGTGGAATAAAAAGTATGGTGTAATAAAATTACTCGTAAAATGTTTTCCAAATGGTTACTCAAGTAAAAGCAGTTGAGTTATTTTAGCAAGTTAGTTCTGGATGGGCAAAAGAGGCAAATTTCGTTTTGAGTTTAACAGATTTCCAATGAATTACAAGTCTTCCACCAAAGGCTGAATTTTCCCCTGTGTTTTTGTCCCACACGCCTGTGTCAGAGCTAAAACAGAGGGGCTGTCGTATCTCCTCCCTGCTGTCCACTCACCTACTCACTGGAAGCAGAGTCTGTGCAGCTCTACAGCTCTGGCAGCTGCTGACAGCTATTCCAGACAATGAGACGGTGTCATTCAAAGATTGTGCTCAGGATTCCATTAATTAATGCCTTAGTGGTGAGGGAGGTTATGGGGCCAGGTCCTTTCGATAAAGAGGGGGAAACCAGCATCTTTATGGAGTCACTAATTAGTGTGTTTCTGTGTCTCTAAGTGGTTTTGGTTATTAAAAGCCTTTACTTAGTCCATGGTGCTCCACATGTTGAAATCACCTGTCACATCTTCTCAGGAAGCCAGGGGGTGTCGCAGCCATTTCCTGGTACAGAGTGCAACCGAAGCATTTTACATTCCATCTGACACATGTCTGTGCGCTGGCCAGAGAAACCGACAGGCCAATGGGAAGACTTGCAGTTCACACGTCTGAAAGGAGATGTTGTCAGTGCAAGGATGATGAGATGAATAAGGATAGAAAAGACACCCATTTTAACCAGAAGAGAAATGATGGCCATTGTCTTTAACAGCATGTAGAGGTATTATAGGTGGAATGGGTAAATTTTAAAAACAACAACAGAATCAATGTTCAAACATTAAGAGTTACTCACATCTTTATGTTGTGGTAGAATAAGGTCCATTTTACCCAGTTTTATCCAGAGGATATTTAACAATAAAGAGAAACTGTAAATGTCTGGATAACTGTTTCAGTTCTGCTCCTTTTTCCTTACACAGCTGCTTGAAGCACCATTTCCAGCCTTTACAGCGTAAAGATGATATTTAACTTATATTGGACCTGGAAAGCCTAGTAAGTTGACATGACATATCCAACCTGTCAGGAAGAGCCCAACCAGTTAAAACGTCTACATTTGTTGGATAAAAATAACCGATAGGGGACCAAAGTGTAAATAGGCAATATCTCAAAGAAAACAACCTTTAAAAATGTTTCTCTCCCACAAATTGTGCTGGAGATGGATGAAAGCGGTATTTATTTAATATATCAGGTCTGCTTTTAAAGATGTCCCAAAGGATTGGAGCAGGAGATTTATTTTTATAACTGTGGAGGTCAGCGGGGCTCGTCCTCCTCTGAATTTGTCACATCACCTCCTTACTGTGTATTTTATCAGTAAATTCATATAATAAGTTCTGGATTTAGAGAGATGTGGTACTTGTTAGCAGCGAAATGTGAATCAAAGGTGGAGAGTAATGATGCAGCTTCTTTATTAAAGTGTCTCAGTAACACTGCAAGCAGGAAGATGTTTTGAACCATAATGTAAAGCATGATAATCAAGGCTTTTTTTAAACTTGGAGAGGATAATTTTATCATTGTTTGGTAAGAGATGTCTGTACATTTGCATTGAATATGAAATAATATTAGACATCAAAAGGGTAAAATATGTGACAGGCAGAGATAGAAGCTTTTGATTAAAGTAGAAACAGCTTTTTTAGAGTCTAAACCTCACAAACAAAGATCTTTGGTAATAATGTAGAAGGGCATAGTTTTTTCATTATTTTCAATCATCATTATTTTTATTAGTAGCCAGTCAAAGTCAAGTTGAAGAACTGTTGATGTTGCAACTATCTATTTTTACTCGTAGTCAGATTTCCCAATTTCTTTAAAAAGTTCCTCAAACTTGGCTCATCAACCCCAAAATGAATTTGGCTGACATTTCTTCATACCAGTTGATATCTGCAATACCAGTGGCTAACCTGGGTATTTAACACCAGAATGACCAAATATGGTCTCTAATGGCAGAAAAGAGAGTCTTCACTGTAAGTAGGTTGAGACGGCTACAGCTGATTCTAGTGTACAGCTGGAGTATAAAGAGTGCCGGAACAGTCAATTATTCCTCTGTGGTCCCACATTGTTGGTATAATCAAGCCTCATATTCATGCCTCATCAGGTTCAAACCGTGTTGTTGAACTTCAAAGAGCCATGTTTGAGCTAAACTCTTTATTTCTATCAGGTCAAGTAGGAACCACTCTTGGAGATTGAATCATGCCACAGATCCAAGACATGTCAAAGATTGACAGTAACCCACGACTGCGCCATAGTTCACCAAGCCTTGTTGTCCATGGTCTGCTTACTCTCTTTCCTTCACAACCTCCAAGGGTCCATGATACTCATGTGGATCAACACCCCTCCATCAAAGGTGATTTTGCAGCACTTTTGTGAAATCTCCCCTCGCATTGCAGAGTTTTACCCAGGGTACATTGGGAAATCTGGGGCGTCAATTTTACAATGTAATCTTGTGTTCAGATTTCCTGAGTCCTTCCAGGGAGATATCATACATGATTGGGGTATTCAACGGTAAAAGGCCATGTTCTTTTAGAAATTTCTAGTAGAATTAAAACAAATCAGTTTGCATGCACCAGTGATAGAACAGGAAAAAAAGGTCCCGTCCCTTACATAAGTTTGCAAATGATTTTCACACCCTCGCTGCCATCTTTGGGTGGAACGGTTAAGCTTTTTATGAAATGCTTTAGGATTAACTGGCCTGCAGGGATGAAAGACTAACAATTAGGTTTTAATAGCTACCAGGATTGAGAAGAGAGGTTTTAATCTATTTTTCCCCAGTGAGAATTAAGTTATCCCGTTGAAACTAATATGAATGTAGATTGGTCAGACCAGCATTTCACCCACAGAGACATAACAACTGCTGGACTCCCATGCACGCTCCTATTGTGATTTAGCATCATTCTGTTACCTCCAGTCCTACTTGGATACAAAACAGAAAGAAAGAGCCCACCAACAACAACAGGAGTCCTGTTGAGTGGCTGCTCCAATTTAATCTCCTGTCTCTCTCTGCCTCCATCGTTCTCCATCAAACAAAGGTCAGGGAAACTTTCATCACTTACTGATTCCTGTTGTGAACAAAATGTAATAGACAAATAAAATCTTACAGAAAACAAATATCTAATGTTCCTCTGCCTGCACCTGGCATGAATTTCAACATCAGTTGAAAAAGTCCTGTCTGTTGAACTCTTGGTTTCAGGCAGTCAGCATGAATTTATGACAAACTATGTTAGAAGTGGGCATATCCAGTCGTGTTGTTCGCACACTTTTACATCTAAAAGCAAAAGTTACATCTAAAGGATGCAGAAAAAGGTGAGGATAGCCACATATTAATATGTTTAACTTGTCAGTAACTTTTATGAGGCTCCCCATAGCAAAACAACTCTTTCTCCATAGGGATTTCTCTGTCTCTCTGGCTGTTTTTACAATTACACAACAGAAGTGAAATATTTATTACGGAAATTCAAACAATCAAAAATAAATAAAAAAATAAATAAAACATCCTCCTATTTGAAAAGGAGAGCGTATTTATGAATGCAGATTTTATAACCGTTTTTAAAGTTCTACTTATGAGAAGCTTGTGAACACACACACACTCATACACACATAACATGTATGTATTGTATTTAAACAAGTGATTGTGATACAGAATTGCAGGTCATTAGAGTCAATGTACTGTTCTGTTTTGTTGATGTAATTTCTTGTTATTTTTAATAAATATACCGTACAATATAGAAAGTAGTGACTGACCTTTAGCACATTTTTTAGGTATGGTTTTAATCTTGCTTCAGATAGTGAATTGCATGAAGACTGTTGCAAGTAAAACTCCCTAGAAGTGAATATTGTGCTGGTATCAGTATCGGACCAAATGAAGCAAGGAAGTTGCAGGACGTTAACGTTAGTTACATAAAGCTTATGAAGGATCAGTTAAATTCAAGAGATGTGGTGGCGGCAGCTGCACAGGGGCAGCATTCCTGCTACTCAGCATCACATTTGCAGTTGTCAGCTACAATGGAAGGAAAGCTGCCCTAAACTGCATGGTGGCCCAGGAAAATCCTGACAAGAATAAGTCACCGGCACCCACCTGTAGTCCAAGTCAGAGGATTTGGTTGTCTGCCAAAGGTAATAATCTCAAGGTCTCATCCAGAAAGTTGTCTTTCAAGTATTAAGGCGGTTGTTCAGCGGTGAGGTAGTGTTGGGGTCTAAATTTTTAGGTTCATGTGAGTGGCAAGGCAAGGCACATTTATAATTTATTAGCACATTTTATACTGTACAAGACAATAAAAGGTGCTTAACATACAGATTCAAATATTCAAATGTACAATTTAGGAGCATAAAATTAAAAAAGAACAAAGAGATTAGAAGCAAAATTAGGTATAAATTTGACAGTTTTGGAGCCTATTTAAGCATGTAGAGTTAGTTTTTTGTTCCTATTAACCATGTTGCATACATTCCTTTGAAGGATTAGATACTGAAAATAGCCTCTACTCTGTTTTACAATTGTTTATTCCTAAATGCCACTTTGAGTTATTTTGAAAAGGAGCAACATCATTACTAGTCACATTAAAAACAAAGCTTAAATAAAATCTTTAAAAAAGAAAAAATGACCTCGAAAATGTAAAAATAAGAACGAAAATGTTTAAAAGCATGATTTTGTATACAAAAGCGAGGAAAAAATCCCTCTTTGCTGTCATATGCAGTGGTAAAAATAATTGCTTTCAGCCTGGATTTTACATTTATTAGAGTTGAAGGCTGTCTCATTTCTTCTGGAAGACTGTTCCAGATTTTCAGAGCAAGATACTGAAACACAACCTCACTCTGCTTGGTTCTGAATTTGGGAAGCAGCAGGAAGCCAAACCCTTGTCAGAGTCTGAGCTGGTTCATATGGCTCCAAAAAAATCAGAGATGTGTTTTTTATGCCAGACCTTGAAGAAAATTGCACAAAAGCAGAGACTATTCTCTGAGTAAAAGGAAGTCAATGCCAATACCTGAGAACTGGGGTAATATGGTTGTATTTCCTGGTTTGATTGAGAACTCAAACAGCAGCAATATGGATGTTCTGGAGCTTTTTACAGCTCATTTAGGGAGCACCCAGTGACCAAGCTGGTGTAGTAGTCTAAATATTCCTTTGGTTCTGGCAATGTGTTTAAGATGGTAAAAATGCACTGATCTTATTGATTTAGTGTGGCTGTCAAAGATCAGGTGTGAGTCAGATTTTATCCCAAGATTCAAAATTCGATTTTTACATTCAAAAGAGAAACTCTGTAAGTGACTAAGAATAATTTCTTTATTTTTTTCTGTGGGTCACAGACGGTGACTTCCGTTTTGTCAGAATTTAGCTGGAGAAAACTGTTTTGTACCCACACACTGATCTGCTCAATACAGCAACACAATTTAATCTACAGATTCATGCTGCTGTGAGTGACATGAGGATCTGAGGGTCGTCTGAATAGTTGCGGTGGGAAACATTATAACTTTGTATTACCTGACCTATTGGTAGCATGTACAAACCTAACAGTAGTGGTACAAGGGTTGACCCCTGGGGCATGGCATAGGTTATACCCATACGATCATAGAGGCAGTTTTCAATATGAAATGGCAAGTTAGTTGTCTATGAAGTAAGTAACTCAATAATGGGGCAAGTTAATGGACTCAGACTGGAGATGAAGAGTCAGTGGAAACTGAAATGTGTCAGCACTAAATGTAACTGGGCAGAAAACTGTTGAAAATCATGTTGTGGAAACAATAGCATTTTTAAGACAGGAATAGAGGAAGCTGCTATCATAACATGGCTTATCCGGTAAAGATCTACGAGTTTTTAGAGTACCGCTGCCAAAACCTGTATCATATACCAGACTGAACTTGAAAATGTGTTATCCAGCTGTTAAAGTCCTCTTTCTACATGAAGAATAGACTGAATTCACAACCGATTTACGTCTCCACCATGTCTCACCAACCATTGGACTTCAGAGCATGTCCACTCCAACATCGCCTCACCATCTCAGAGCCTCTATGCAGCTTCCTTAGTTCCTTAGCTCATTACTATTATGAAAAGGGTTATTTTCTTTTCCTGTAAATAAACCATTGCTGATGAACTCCTACCTTCTGTGCCATCGTCATCTCTTGAAGTAGTTCAAAGACTATCCTCTAATGTTGTCTGAAGTTTTAATGTTTGGGCCTTAGCTTTCAAGCTGTCTTTGGCATTGCGACATAAACATGGAAGATCCTTTTTTTTAAACTGAATGTTTACAGCTTCATGTTTTTCTGTTCCTTCACTTGTTGTCAGCCAAACCGCCAATCAATTTAGACTACTATGGAAAGCCCTGTCTCCCCAAAAGGATCCATGGGGGAAATTATTTATATAGTGAGATAATACAGCTAGAAATGGCAGCTACAAATGGCTGATTGGTTTATACAGAGATGAATTGCTGTATTAACATAATTTTCATCACTCTTAAACTTATGTTGAACTGTTACACATCAAGTGTCTTGAAGGTTATGGATGACATTGCTCCTGTCAAGGCTAAATGGTTAAAAGTACTCAAAAGGCACCATGGGAGAAAAGAGGTGTCGGTCAGGGCACAGAAAAGGGAGTGCCGAACAGAAATGGCGTAAGTCAAAGCTTCAGGTTAATTTTGAAATCTGCAAAGAAAAGTTGTGTGTGTTCAACCAGACTTTGCTTAAAACAAGAGAGAGCTATTTTTCAGAAATCATCAAAAACTGCAGAAACAACTCTCGTTCCCCGTTTGCTACAGTGAGCAGATTAACAAACCTTCCGGTCTCGCTCCCCTTGGAACTGATTTCTTCATCCAAATGTCAGGAGTTTGCAGTATTCTTTAATGACAAAATTCAAGGCATTAAAAATGCAATTGTTTCCACAACAGAAATTGCTCCTCTACCCCCAGTTAGATATATAGAGCTGACACAGTTCACACCTGTCTCCGATAAAACAGTTGAAGGGCTTCTCTGCAGCATGGGTCCATCTACTTGCTGCCTGGATGAGTTACCCACTAGATTCCTAAAGTCTGTGGTGAGCAGTTTGCTGCCACAACTCGCTCATTTAGTCAATATCTCACTTCAGACTGGAATATTCCCAAAGGCCTTGAAACTGCTATTATTAAGCCTCTTCTAAAAAAGAGCAGTCTGGATGCCACAGTACTGAATAACTTCCGGCCCATACCAAACCTGCCATTCTTAGGAAAAGTGCTGGAAAAAGTTGTATACCAACAGCTGTGTGAGTTTGTTCTGTCTAACAATGTGTTTGATGCTTTCCAGTCAGGCTTTAGGCCCCACCACAGCACTGAGACGCCTCTGATCAAGGTGACAAACGACATCCGCCTGAACTCAGTTGCAGGCAAAGTCTCGGCCTTTGATACAGTTGACCATGTGATTTTATTACAGGGGTTTAAAGACTGGGTGGGAATCACTGGTATGGCTCTGAACTGGTTAAGTCCTACCTTGAGGACAGGTGTTACTTTGTTCAAATTGGGAACTGCTCTCTGACCTAATGGGTGTGAACTGTGGGGTTCCCCAGGAGTCGATCCTGGGACCCCTTTTATTCAATCTGTAGATGCACAGCCATGATGTCTCCTACCACATCTATGCTGATGACACTCAGATCTAGGTGTTGCTGACAGCATGAGAACATGGGCCTGTTGATTTATTGTGTCACCGTATTGAACAGATCAGTCTGTCGATGCAGAACAAATTCCTCCAGTTAAACTCTGAAATCTTTGTCTGTGGCCCACAGAAACATAGAGAAAGTTTCATCAATTACCTTTTGACGCTCTCTCTGGAACCTAAACATCAGGTAAAAAATCTTGGGGTAATACTGGATTCAGACCTGAACTTCAACAGCCACATTAAATCAGTAACATCAGCAGTTTTTTACCATCTTAAAAACATTTGCCAGAATCAGAGGAATAGTCTCTAAACCAGACCTAGAAAGACTTATCCATGCTTTTATCTCTAGGTTAGACTACTGTGACAGCCTGCTCACTGGGCTTTCTAAACGGGCCTTAAGACAGCTTCAGAACATCCAGAATGCTGCTGCTTGAGTTCTGACCAAAACCAGGAAATATGACCACATTAGTCCAGTGCTCAAGTCTCTCCACTGGCTTCCTGTCACTCAAAGAATAGACTTTAAAACAGCCTTGCTGGTGTACAAGTCTCTTCATGGTTTAGCCCCAAAGTACATACCTGGCATGTTAGAGCCATATGAACCAGCCAGGACTCTGAGAACCTCGGGTAGTGGCCTCCTGCTGATGCCCATAGTCAGGACCAAACAAGTGGAGGCTTCATTCCAGTTTTATGCTCCTAAAATCTGGAACAGTCTTCCTGAAGAGGTGAGACAGGTTTCAACTCTGGCGATGTTTAAATCCAGGTTGAAAACAGCCTTATTTAACTGTGCATATAGCAACTGAGAATATTATTACTATTATTTTTATTTTATTTTTTTATTTTAAATTCAAAATAGATTTTATTGTTTCATTTTGTGCTCTTTTTACCTATGTAAAGCACTTTGAATTGTCTTTTACACAAAAATGTGCTATACAAATAAAGTTGCCTTGCCTCGCCTTACCTTGCCTTGCCTTGCCTTGCCTTGCCTTGCCTTGCCACTAAGGAGTCAATTTATTATTCAATTGTCCTCAATTGGCTGATCTCACCTGTCATAGAGGTGAATGTGTTGTCATAGATAAATCATCACCTCTGCATTTTGCAGCAGTCATTCAAGGATTTCCTATCGCTACAGAAAACAAGAGTAAACATCTATCCAGCACAGAGCAATGCCAGGCCTCCCATCTCATCCTTACCTGTCCACACCTGTGGGTTTGAAAACTGAATAGTTAAACAAAATATGTAATCTCTTATTAAGATAATTTGATAGATTTTGTAGGATTTTTTTTCATGGAGCAGTAATGTTTAAAGTAGACTAGGCAGAGCGGACCATATCTATTAAAATGTGCAGACTAGCAGAGGCCATCTATTTACAATTTCTGTCTTTAAAAACATGCAAAACCTTTGTTGATGATTATAAATATCAAAATACTGGGAGGCGGATTTGTAAACACAATGACTGATGTGCCGCAACGAGATTCATTTAAGCTGCATAAGATTTAATAGTTTATATATATATATATATATATTTATATATCAGCTCTCCTGCTACTTGTTATATTTTCTGTTTTTCATTTTCTTTTGTTATTAAGTGTTTCATAACAATGACTCTGAAGTGTGGGGGGTTAGAAAACTGATTTTATCATCTGTAAATATAATTAAATGTTAAAAATACTTGTGATACAACTACAGGTTTCACAGATCTGTCTTACACTAGAAATTAAAAAGCATTACTTATGTTTACAGAGATAGAAGTGTTTTATTTTCGGGGTCTATTTCCTGTTATTCCTAGCTTGTGTCTGTCAGCATTTGAGCAGTATTTGCTGTGTAGGCAGCAGCCCTGCCAAGTAAACAACGCTCTTATAAACTATTAAACACCTCACAGCAGGGACCACACGCACTGTGCGCATACAATACAATGCAAGGATGCACAAATGCGAGGATAGTACGCCTGAGGAGTAAGTGAGAGTCCCTCTGCAGAGTCTGGCCTCTTTCTTTTCTTCACCCACAGTGAAATTGGATCTTTGTTTCTCTCCAAAGATACTGTCCCTCCTGGCTTCCACTGATGGACGACCTAAAAGGAGCAAATCTAACTCCAGTCTGCCTAGGACTCTTCTGTTATACTAAACGCATGAGACAAGTTTCATTCTGCCAAACATCAAGTGTGCTCCGAGGTTTTGGTGCACCAAATTCTCAGCAGAAATAGTTTATAATCCATACTTTTTGTAAAGCTGTCCAGAAGATATGAGACAGATACATACAAACACAATCTAAACCTGTCTCACTGTTCCCCCACTTCAGATTTGATCCACTTGGCGGCGCCATTACACATTTAAATGTAAGGTTTATTAAAACCAGCTGGATTTTCGGAGATGTTTCACAAAATCAACAGTGGGGAGTGTAGCTAAAAATAATACTGCAGTACCCAAGCACAGATAAATTAATCAGTACTTCTAGTTTAACATTTTACAAGGATGTTATCAAGAAGACAAATTTGTAATGTTAAGTCCTAACTTATATTTGGTATTTTAAAGACTACAATGAGAAAATATTTACACCTTTGTCACATTTTAGGCAGATTAAATACTTTTACAAATACATTCTTTTAGGATTACTTCCACAACACTAAAATTTACAGTAGGTCAGAGTAAAGTACTTATATTAACAGTATATGAATTAAGCACAACGTTCATGTCGAAAGAAGAGGTCTGCGCATTTGTGTCTCATGAAAATCTTTTCTTCATTCAGTGATGTTACTTACGGCAGCTCAAGTATTTAGTAATTGAGCTCTAAGTCTAAGGATACTAAATAATAATATTACTCAGGTAAAAGTAAAAAAGTATTGTACGGTAAAATTACTCCCCAAAGAATCGTCTCCCTCCAAAAAGTCACTAAAGTAAATGTAACTGAGTAAATGTAGCTAGTTACTATCCACTTCTGCAAATCAAGACGCTAAACCAGAGGAAAACCTTAACCTTTGACTTTTATGATGTATTTATTTTTTATATTTTAATCATTACACAAAAAAAATGTGTGGGATTTTTTATTTAAAATAAAATATCCCCTTTATAGGGAACAATAAGGTGACACTTCCCCCTAAACAAGAACTGCTTCTATGTTCAGTTCCTATGAACTAAATTATTGCATGTTCATAGTTGGCCTCGTAAATATTCTGAATTGGAATCCACAGGCCAGATATGAAGTCTTTCAGTTTCATTTATTTCTTCCCTTTTATAAATAAAGTAGTCGACATGGAGATGGTGTCATGCTTCAGGTATTCTTTAGATTATGTCATCTTGTACTATTTCCAGCTTTGCCTTATTGAGCTCGTCAACATCTGTTTATTATGTTCCTTTATTCACGTGAACTGTATTAAAGTGCTTCTAGTCTGTGTAGAAAGATAGTTTTTGCAGTATATTTCTGAGAGCAGAGAACAAAATAAATATGACAGTTTCTTTGAAAAGAGTATTTTATTGAGGCCACTTTTAAAGCAATAAGAAACATACTAAGAAAAGCAAGAATACAGTCAAATTTAATAGGTTATACATTAAAATTGGGTTTTATTTATCAGATAAAAGATTAAAAACAGACGATATTTCCTTTTTATAGACTACTGAGTCTCTAGATTACTTGTATTAAATATTGGGAGACAAGTATTAGGCATGAGTTTTCATGAGTTGTAAGTGAAAATTGTGATAATTAACATAAATAAAGGCTTTTAAACACCCATTTGTGTGTAATTAATCCCCATATCATGTTTCACCAGGTGATTAAATTATCGGACTATACAGTATAAACCTTGTTTGTTTTGCACACCCTTAACTAAACTTGGTGACAATATCTCTGGATTCCTTGGAATGAATCTACCAGCATCCCACATCATATCCTGACAATATTTACCAAGTCATAGACTTTCCAAATCCGTAAAACTGCCTGTTGTTGACATTTAAGTTTCCCTAAAAGATTTACTGTGAGAATTTAATCTGGCTTCTTACTAGCAAATTAAATTTTACTCTTTTTCTCTAATTTTATTGTACCTTGTAGTCATAAAGCAAACCTGCAACCGAAACAAACCCACTTCATCAAAGCTTTGTACGTTTTGAGTTAAACTGAACCAAAAATATATACATATCAGTTTAATGAAAATTAACCCCTCATCCTGATGCTGGCACCA
Source organism: Orestias chungarensis (assembly GCA_032876305.1). NCBI lineage: Eukaryota > Metazoa > Chordata > Actinopteri > Cyprinodontiformes > Cyprinodontidae > Orestias > Orestias chungarensis. The sequence goes on along the minus strand of JAVLVB010001216.1, from coordinate 80,820 downwards.
CCATGTCAGATTATTACACATGCTGTTCTTTTTTTTGAGTTTTAACCAGGCATGGCTTCAGTTTTACAGTTTTTTTTATTTTTTATCCTTTAGTTGAGACACATTTGGAAACAGAAGGTTGTTCCCACCTGTAGAGCTTAACCAGTTTTTTCAAGGGAATTCCTGCTTTCTCTTTATGTCCTCCTTATTTGTCACCTGCTTTTTGTATCCCTTAGGAAGGTACCGCCAGTCTGTATATGCTGCGTTACAGTAAGCAGAATATAATTCTCTGTATTTGTTCGTCCTCTAAGAGAATTTTTTCATGTACTTATTTAAAAAAATAAAAAATAATATCAGAAACTTTCTATTAGGACTATTGAACTCCGTTGCTGGTTAATCAAACTGATGTTAACTAATTCTGATATAATTTGCATGAAGGCTAAAAATGCTTAGAAAGCTGCTCGATTAAGTTATTAGTTAAGAATTATGCACATATATGATGATGTGTTAATTAAGCTTTTTTACATTTATTTGTGTTCGGTTGCTGGAGAATAATCTGAGCCCCTATAATCTAATCTGCGTTAGTTGCTGTTTTTTTTATTGTTATGTTTATGTTTTCTCTAGGTATTTTCACTCCATTTTAGCTGCACCTGGTCCGCAATTTGGTTAGCTGTGACACCTAAAGAGAATGACCTGAGATAAAGCTGGCAGAAGCCAATTATTCTCCCCCTCCTGCTATTAACGTTTTACTTTACTTAACACAAAAAGTAAAGCTAAATCAGTTCCTCCTTTTCACTGTGTCTTTTCTACCTTCTCAAACCCAAATACGGTCGCTCAAACTGAGCCAGGATCTGCAGGAGGTTTCTTCCTGTTAAAGGGAAGTTTTTCATGCATGCTTAGTATGAGGGATTGCTGTAAAGTAAACACACACAACACAAGCTATCGTCACTGCAAGCTGATCCAAGAGGAGTGAATGCTGCAAGTCAGTAACTTAATGTAGGTTTTCTTAGATTGAAATGTAAATACAAAACTAAAATTGATACGCGATTCGATAACCAGGTTCAGGTATGTGTGATCGCATTGAAATTATTTTTTCTTGTAAAATTCCTCGAGATGACGTGTGTTGTGAATTGTCGCTATATAAATGAACTAAATTGAATAGAATTTGTTTCTTATCTTAATAAAGAAAGGTTATATTGTCAAAATAAAGGACAAATAAACGCTGGAAAAAAATTATAAAAAAATTACAGTCTGGTTTTTTATTTTATTTCAGGAGAACATGGTGTTTTAACAGGACCACTATTTGTAAAGTAGCAAACTTAGCAAACTTTACTCTAAACAGAAATCTAAAGAGCCAGTTATTTCCTGTCACAGCAAGTAAATAGAGTTGACAGGAAGTTGCTTTTGGCTAAACCTGCCCATTCATTCTGAGGGTGAATAACGGGCTTTTAGGTAATGTTAATGAGTCCCAACCACAGGAGCGGATCACTGAATTACTGTAAACTACTTCACCCAGTAGGGAAACTCCCGTTTTCCTCAGAAAAGCAACATCCAAGGTCCAAGGTAACAGCTGAGTGTGTGTGTGTGCGTCAAAAGACACATACAGTAGAGGATTTCTTCCAGTTCAACGTTAAAACATCAAAGGCAGCTTCATGTTGACCCTGCAGGCATGCGGCTCTGTTTACTGAACTTCACCCACTCCAATATTCTGTCACATTCTCTGGGATTCAGGGAAGTCAGGCAACTGGGAAATGCAAATCAAAGACGTCATGTTATAAGATCCAAGAGATGTCAGTTGTATGATTCACCCCTTTTGATTTCAGCCACTTTCACTATTTCTAATTGTATGAGCCACAGACGAAGAGGAATTTGTGTCATATCTGGCATATTTTCCTGTTGGAAAGTCTGTTTCTTTGTTTGGGAAATAGCAAAATAAAATGAATCCTATTATGATGGACCAAGCATTAAGGGATAGTCAGGGTAAACTAGACGTAATTGAAACTAACATAATCATTTGAGACCATTGGCAGATCTCCATGAATTCCTACTTCATTCCTGTCCAGTCTGTCTCTTCAGCCCGACTGGAGGAAAAAATAGATCCAAGCAAAAAAGCAAACCAAAATCTGCATAATTATTTTAGAATATAGAGTCATATATATAGTAAAGATAAACCAATACTTTATTATTCTGTAAATGAAATCATTTTTTCAACAAGGCAAAGCTGTGTGGTGTTTAGATTAGTTCATGTGTATGGCTGTAACTGCAGCCATCACATCTAATGGTTCATCTATTTTAGGATGTTTGAAGACAGAAATTATCTTTCGGGATCTGCATGCCATCCCTGAATCTGTGGGTTCCCTCCGGGTACCAAAAACGATGATTCCCAGGTTTAACTGGTGTCTCTAAATCAGGGGTGCCCAACCTTTTTTGCCCCAAGAGCTACTTTTAAAGTAGTCAACCTCCTGAGATGTACCAGTCCAGTGTCAACATCGCAAACCCCCACAGATCATTTCCATCCTGCAGTAACTACCCTCACAACACGTTTTGTTGTTGTCATACAACCATTAGACATCACATCACAAACCCGCCCTCTCTCAAACACACACACACACACAAACACACATCAAGCTGCATGATGAGCAATAGCCATAACTGACCCTAATATGAACCAAACAGAAAAATAAACCAGATAAAAAAACAGGTAGATCTCTGTTTGAAAAAAGGAAATCACTTCCTACCTTAGTGGGAGACCTGGCTCTGGGAGAAGGAGGCTAGCTTTTCGTACCGAACTGATCACTTCACTGAGTTTTCACTTTATCAAAGCCTTGTTAGGCAGCAGGGGAATTCATAATTATAAAATTTGGAGGGAAGCCAGATTGCTAACACATCATTGAATGCATTTAGGTTACTGACCAAATTTGCTTACATAACATGAGAGAATGTCTGCAGTGTTTTATAACGTACAAAAACCTTAACAGAAATAAAAATACCTATAATAGAAAGGAAAATATGTTGCTGTATATGTTTTGATTAAAGACATGCGATGAATGCTTAACCTTTGTAGAAGACATAATTATTATAATTTTTGCTGTCATGCAAACTTAGTTGATTGTGCTTGTAGTCTGAGAACTTTTATTTATAATTCACTGATTAAAATATTCATGAATGAAACAGTTCAATGAAATAGTTTCTCGTTGAAATCAGATTACATGACAAAATAACTCAATTGTGCAAAAATAAATGAGCAAACAATTTATTGTAAAATATGTAAAATGCAAAAAAAAAAAAAAAGTAAAAATGCAAAACAAGCTTTAATAAAGAACCACTTTTACTATTTACTACGACTACTATACTATCACTATTTACATATCTAATCATTCGCGCGCGCACACACTCAGACACACACACACACACACACACACGCACACACACACACACGCACACACACACACACACACACACACACAAACTCTCTCAAAGGAAGGTGCGCCTCACACACACTCCCCGGCCATCACGGCGTTCGTCAGCTTCTCCGTGATGTTCTCCGTGTGCTGCGAGTTCTCCCGCGCCAGGTAGAACAGGTAGCGGCTCAGAGGGAGCGCCACGCTGCCGCTCCTGCGGCGCAGCGTCCGCGCCGAACACGTCCACGCGGACCAGCCGGCGCAGCTGCTGGTAGAAGGCAACGCGGGCGCGACTGGCCGAAAAAGATTTGAAAATAATTTTTTATTTTGTAATTTTTAGTTAGCTTTTTTAGTTTATTTTAGAGGGTCTGAATACTCGGTAAATAAAGCGTCAAAGTCGCTAAGTTGGAAGCACTGACTTCCTGTGATGTCATAACAGGTCATTACCTCGCGGTCGACTTGGGATCAGTCGGCGGTCTACCAGTAGATCGCGATCGACTGGTTGGGCAGTCCTGCTCTAAATTGTCATTATGTGAGTGCGTGTGCTTGTTTGTCCTGTGTGTCTCTGTATGTCCAGATTATCAGATGTATGTTGATGGGCCTTGTTTGATAAATTAATATGTAAATATTATCAATATCATCATAATCATTCCAATAAATTCTTATAGATTCCAATCACGTTTTTTATTTATGCAACTGAACAATTTATTTAAACACTGACAGCAAGTAGATTCCCTCATGGTCTGTGTTGTTTTTGGTGTTCGTGTTCGCATTTATGATCCAAGTTTTTTCCTTGCTGTTTTTTCCTTGCAGTTTAGTATTCAGTTATTCTGGTTATATCTTGTTTACTGTTTAAATCCTGTTTTCACTTCTTCCTTAATATTATTTGTTTTTCATTTTCTCCCTTGCATGCACTCCTCCTGTGCTGTCCCTGATTGCTCTCTTTGGATTGTGAACTGATTCACAGACAAAGACAAAAAACTGAGAAAAGATGAGCCTACTGAAGGCGAGGGGCAAAATAAATCTTAGCAGGAACTTCAATAAAAACATTATAAATACAGAAGACATTAATTTTAACGAAGTTGGCCTGGTTGACGAGGATCGGTCTGCACCAAAAAAGGAAATATTTCTTGGTCTTTTTCTTTGTCTGTGAGTCTGATTAGCTGCCATGTTTGGAGAAGGAGACATCCTGAGGGCCTGGTCAGCCAATCTTTCAGCCATTTGGCTTCACATTTATGGTTTAAAACATTCAAAACAAATAAAAATCCCTAAGAGGTTGAAAAAATTAAAATATTTAAGGGTCAGCAAAATATATTGCAAGCTTGTCATAGTTTCTAAAGGAATACCATAAGTTGCATCCACAGACCTTCTGATTGTATAGCAGGCCAGGTTTAAGTGTCTATTTCAGTTCTCTAGAGTACAGCAAGGGGATTACAAAAGCCTAATTTAAAGCAGTTAAAAGTGTGTGATAGGTCGAGTCAGTGGGTGTGTGTGTGAACAACAAACAGAAAATTAGCAAGGCTAACCACCCATTTAGCCAGGGAGCTGGTCTTAAAGTTGGCGGTTCCAGCAACAGTTTGCCGTGGTCCACTCAGAGTCTAGACCACAATCTAAGTGAACGCTACAGAGAGCAGAAATGACTGTGTGACAACCACAACGAGATGAAGCAAAGCTAGAAAGTAGAGTGGGCCGAAGTTCCACCTTACCAACGTTAGAGACCAATTAAGTCCTACAGAAAACCACCACTAAAAGTTAAGGCCGCTACTTTCGCAAGCCACTGATCATGAGTTGCACTTCCTACCTGTCTAAACCAGTTTCTCCATTTCATTTCAGTTAAAGTTAAACCTAACATTGGTTAAATTTTCATTTAAATACCTTTGACCTCTAAAAAATACCAGACCATTTCAACTCTGTTTCATCTAAACCACAGAAGGGTGTAGTTTCTTTATGAGCTTAGATTTTGTTCCACTGCAGAAACAAGACTCCAGACACCAAGTCAGTTTTCTGATACTCTTGTTTTTTACCCCCTGTTGTTTGAATTGTGTCCAGCAGCTTATGTTGAGCTTTGAGAAAATCTTGCAAACTTCCTTAGGAGTTGAACAGCATCAGATTTCAGATGAAATAGAGGTTAAGAAGTAGTTTTGAAGCAAAAGCTTAAAAATGTTATAATCAGACTTCATTTCCTGAACTTGAAGTGGGTGTTTTCTGTGTTGTTCTTTAGCTTTGATTTTATTATTTTTTGGAACATTTCTGACTCACAAACGATTCAGACTGACATTTCTCATCTGCCTTGTTCGTTTTTAACTAAGCATGTCTTCTAATATCTGCATCAGTGTGGTTTATCCTAGCTTTGCTTTTTCAGAAACTGTCTTATCTTTTTGAATTTTTTTGTCCTTGGTTGTCAGCTGGAGACCGTAGAACTTATCTCGTACTTCTTAGTAAGAATGGAGGAGGAAACCAGCTAAAAAGAGACACACAAAATGATAATTTGCTCTTTCTTTTTTCCTCTTCTGTTTCTCAAAGAACTGAATATTTTTCTCCCTCACAAAACATTCCTGTCAGTTTGGTCATGCGTTTCCATTATTAACTTTATTATATTAACTTTAAGGAAATGCCGGATATAGAAAGCCGATGGAGAGCATCCATAACAACCTTAACTCAGGATACAATGCATATAAATGCATTTACCTGACTTGGATGTTTTTTCCTTATATTGCTTATACAAATGAATCGTTATCAACTCAATGTAAAGAATAAAATATGTATTAAAAAGTTATGATCCACATTACAAATGACAAATTAACCAGTTTTTAAACAAAGGCGGCTCTAACTACATGGGTTTTTAGCCTAGATTTAAAGGAACCAGTGTTTCAGCCCTTTTGCAGTTTTCTGAAGGTTTGTTCCAGGTTAGAAGAACAAATGAATGCAAAACACAAACATTATTTTTTTTTGATAAAGATGTGTTATAGGAAAGAAAAGAAAAGATTTTCCTTTATGGTTCAGACTTAATCTGTTCAGTTTCTCTTTGTAGATGTCACCAGTGGAGCATTTTCATTTCTTTCAGCCAGAGACAACTTTGATTTTAATGGGACCAATGAAATCAATAATGTCTAAAGTTTAAGAATGAAAGTTGGCTATCAATTCATCTACTGAGTTGGAAATAGGAGAATAAATTTCGTCAACGGTTTCAGCTGAGCTGTCCTCCAGAACACTTAAGAAAAAAAAAATAACTCTGTGGTTTACTTCCCTGTTGAAGAAAACTCACAAGGCTGGACTAGAGTGTGCCAAAAGCATGAGACTCCATGGTCAAGAGGAGGATCATTCTTTGATCTGATGATAAATACATAGCTCTAACTTTGTGCTAGCCTACAGAATCAAATTTCAGTAAAATGCATTACTTTTTGTTTCTTTTTAAAGACAAGAATCACAAAGTACTTAAAACCTTTGAAAGGTACTTTCGTCAACCCGCAACATTATATCCAGTGGCAGTGCTGAGGCTGCATTATTCACTGACGTAATGTTGTTCTAGTAAATCAGTATGTCAGGTTCAGTCCTTTCAGTATGTTTTATAGGTTGTCCACAGGGGTCACCCGAGCCACGCCAAGGTGCACCTGATCACCAGGTGCACCTCACCACCAAAGACGAGTCCTGGAGGATTAAAAGGAACGGTGGACTCACTTCTCGTTGCCTGAGTATTAGTTGCATTTGGTAACGTACATCTCTGAGCCAGCCTTATTGTATCTAAATTTAGATCTCCAGTTTAGTATTTGTCTCTAGCCTTTTCTGTACTTTGGTCGTATCTAGTTTCGTGTTTTGTTATTTTGATACTTTGGTTATTTTGTTTCATTGCCTTTTTCCCCTTCGCCGTTCTCAACGCTTCCTGTGCTCCCCTTTCCCCAGGTCATCAACAGAGTCAATATACTCACCTTACAGAAAACTCTCCGGTCTGCTCAGTCATCTGGTTTCACCGCTCCTTCTTCCAGCTCGGTCTGCTCGCTCGCCTTCATCCTTTCTCCGCCGCACACAACCCCTTGGACAACCAACCCTAACATTACAGGAGGGACTCACCACTCAATCCTCCTGGCGTTCATCAAGTAAGATCGTTCCTGTTCATTCTTCCCATCCATTCCTTGTACAATACTCCAACTCTGCTTACCTCACAGTGTTCCCGGTTTCCCACGTCGTCCTCTGTTCCTCCGAGTACCGTTTGCCTCTGGTCCCCGCCTCTGTAAGACATCACAAACTATCCCGTTTCCTTTTGTCACTTCACCAAGCTCTCACTGCTGTCGGATTGCTCCCCTGTGCTTCAGGAACACATCATCCTTGTCAATAAATCCTTATTATTAAACTCCTGAGAGTTCTCTGGTCTATGTGGGTCCGCAGACTAAACAATATGACACAGTAGGTGTATAACCTGGAAAGCGGGCCCAGCTTTCCTGACTGCAGGGTCAGTTCAGACACAGCAGGGCACATTGTTGTGTCAGGGAAATATAAACTGGGTGGAGATTCAGATGGACCTTTGAGTTTGAGCGTTTCGGTGTGGTCGGCTCTGCGCACACACCCGCAGAATGGCGTATCATATTTACCCTCTCCGGTTGGTGGCCAGGCTGGGTGATTCCCCTGAATGTACATAGATATAATGACTGAGAGGCCTCGAAACTGATGACCTCACTGCCTTACCCTCCACTTTCTTCCCTGGAGCCCAGCCAGGTTTCTGCTCTGGTGCTCTACACACAATAACAGCAATAAAGTTAAACACAGCTGGCACCCCGGATGAGATAGTAAAAAAAGAAAACAATTTAGGGACTCTCCATCTATCCCTGGGGAGGGAAGATAGAATTATCAGCAAAAAACAAAAAACGCTTTCAATTTTTCTTTCACTTTCACTGTGTGCCAAGGCCAAACAAGTGCATCACTGCTGGCAGGTGCTCCTGCTCTGCAAACAAACACCAATTACAGTGTTTTAAAGGGATATTTAAACCTTTTTATTTAGTTTTTAATGTAAAAAATTACATTAATAGGAAAATCCTTCTTAGATGTTTCTTAACTGGTGTCACCAAAATCACAAAAAACAGCCAACAAAGCATAGCGACTGCTGTTCTTAAACTTTCTGAACACATGCCACACTTTATTTTCTTTTTAAATACATACTGTAATTTTAAAGTAAGTCAAACTTGTTGTATCTGTAATTATTATGTACCTATTAAACATGTAACATAAAACAATTTAGTTGTCTTGCCTCTTCTGGATTTCTATTTTTGTTAGAGATCTGAAGGTTTCGACTGAAAAAGGGAATGAAACTAAAAAATAAAGTCTTGTCAACTTTTATGTCAAATTTAATTAAAAAAAAACAATAGAACAAAATATTACTTTTAGGGACACGTTTTAGTGTGTTGCTCCATTTTCTACATACATACTATAAATGCCTGCAACTCCTCAATGCTTCATAATTATAATTATTGACGTTTAAAAACAATGAAGTAAGTGATTACAGTGTTAGTCATTGCCAACAATAGTCAGAAAAATTCAGATGCTTAAAATGTGTTGATTCTTTCCTTTGATTAAAGGTTTAAACCACAAGTAGATGTTAAAAAAAACCTTATACGTTTTATAAGATGTCTAACATAAACATAAAAATAATAACATATAAAACTCCCATTACGATCAACAGTAAAATAACTCAGTCTGTTTAGATGGCTGGTTTTATTGTCAGTGAGTGAATCTGTGTTTTGTGAGGGCAAGAGATAAAAACATGGGTCATTGTGACCTAAGAGGGTAAGTTATGTCCGGGCAGTCTTGCCGGTGGTTGGGGTAAGTGTGGGTGTGTGCGCTCCAGCGCGTATTTCTCCTCACCACACAGCCACCGATGGTCATCTTAACTACGACATTGTCTTTGTAAGAACCGCGGGGTTTCCTTGGTTGTGTCCAGGAAGCTCCAAGGGCATGTTTTCCCGAACTTTTGATTTCAGCCATGAAACCTCAAAGGAAAATTTCAGTGCTGAAACAAAAAGCATTCCTGACTTTGTCACAAAGGTTTTTTTTTTCTTCTTCTTTTGTGACCCATTCCTGCAGCATTTAGGTGGACGTACTCAGCCTTATGATGATTCAGTCTTTTAATGGGTTGCCAATTCTGTAAGTGACTCGGCACTGTGTCAGATTATTTTTAGCTGGAGTTGTCCAATTGACAATGGTTTTGACCATTGTTGGTTAATCCCCTGATGGCTGATGATTCTTTGTTCTCTATTTTTGGAACTGTGTTTAAAAACACAAAGCCTGCCATAAACTATCAATAAAAGGGAAAAATGGAGGCAGGAAGTTGGTGCTATCAGCGATTCTCATGCAAACAGTTCGACTGGGTAAACAAGGGGATTTTCTGCATTTTTATCAGATCTTTGGTTTGTATTAATATGTAATTAACCGACATTTAATGACGATGTCAATGGACAACTGGGGAAACTTTAGGGTTGATTCTACTTTTTATGTTGACACAGTTTTAGAATACATGTTAATCAATGTTACGGGTGCTGGGTATGTTGTTTTCATTGCGTCACATAACAGTGTAGACGTGAATAATGCTTATGTTCTGCAAATGCAGCCAATAAAAAAGAAAGGTCAGCATATGCAGTAGATATTACACAGAACTTGACGCATCTTCACAAAGCCATAGCAGAAATAAAGATGACAAGAACACAAGGTGACAAGTAGAAGAAGAAGAAACTAAAAATATTCTAAAAGAAAGAGAGACAAAGAAAAGATATCTTGGGTCGGAGGAGCTGAAGAGGCTGCATGATGACTAGCCATCCGGTGTTATTGCATCAATGTTCAAATTTGAACATAGCTTAACAATCCATGAACCTTTTAAAAACCATGAACAAATCAGACATTATGCTTGAGTGTTGAACAACCATTGGTCAGCTAATCAGACTTTTGGCTCACCAAACTGAAACACAATGAGAAAAAGACTGGTGGACTAGCTCCAGGTTTATAACAAATATGGCTGCAGCACATGGTATTCAATGTTGCTAGCCTGGTTAAAAAAAGAACACAGCCTGATGTATGCTTTCCTTTATGAATAAAGTCTGGAGCCACTGCTGTTTATAAACAACTGTTTACACAGACACAGAATGAGGTGGATATGACTGATAATACCCGTAAGTACCTGGAATCAGCTCAAAGAAGTATTAAAATGTATTAAAAAGTAGCTAAGTCGAGACAAACAGGACAAGGTAAACACATTTTTAAAAAGTGATGATAAGTGGGACAATATACAGGAAATTGATTGGCATCGTTGGCATAGCCCAGGTGTGAGCTTTTTGAAAATAAGAGACAGTTGAACATAAATGTAAAATGGTATAAAGTAATGATAAAAAGTAAACCGTTTATGCTGATCTTGCCTACTCTGCTTTGGTAAATATCTATAAAAACAAAGATGTCAATGTTGGCTTTGATTCGGGGCTGAATGAATGTGCATCAGTTGCGTAATAAGTTTAAATGCATTAAAAATTCCCGATCTGCTTGCTGTAATTACCCGTTCCTGTAAAAAAACAATAAATAAATTGTGGCCTGAGTAGACACATGATGACAGCTTCAGCGCATCTGAGGATTTCACTTCTGTCTTCGGTTCCACCAACGGGACTCTGTGACATGCGGCAGAAAGCCAGTTCTACAAAAGATAAAAGGTCCTCCCCCTCAGGTGACAGTGACACACATCTAGACTGAAAAAAGTCGCTTCGTGGTAAGAGTGGGAGGTAGATGATATTTTGATTTTCAAAGGGGATTTCAAATCACTTATTACCACATGTTGACATTTGTCATGGCAGAGGAAGTAGGTTGGCTAAATTTGCAACTGAATCTTCAGCAAAATGCCCTCATTTAAAAAAAAAGAAAGAAAAATGACAAAGATACTTAAGATGGATGTTAAATTTATGTTATGCAGTTCTTAGATTGAATCTGTCATCGGCAATTCCCGATTTGATGCTGGTTAGAGTGGAGACGCTAGAAATCTAGTGAAAAGAGGAAACTGAGGGGGGAGGATCAGAGAAAGCGGGCAGGTGTTTGGTTGATACGTGGAAAAGCACTACTGTGGTGAACATGTGTAATTGTGCATGGGTGTACATTTCCATGTGCGGCTGAAAAGTGAAACCAGACCGTCGTGATGGAAAGCCAAGCCAACTGCTAAGACAAACGAACAAATGGGGTTGGGGGGCAGAATAGGGGAGAATGATTACAGTGGAGGAGTGTTTTGTGTCAGGTTTACATGGGCTGTCATTAGGATGTTGATCCTGACCAGCATCGACTGAGGTAAGATCTGTTTACACTGGAGTCCATTATCAGGTTTGCGCAGCAGAAAATGCATCCATATCCCATTCGTCAATCCCCCTAAACACACACACGCACCTCGCCTGCCGCCCCCGTTGTCCTAAAGACGACAAAACTTGATCTGATTATAGATGGTGTCTGGATCTCACAGGGATGTTTGGGATATTTCACACCCTCGGAAAACAGTGTGCTGTGTGTTTCCTTCATTATCATAAATGAGGGTGACTGCTAAGACTGAGCGTGGGGGGGTGTTCAGCCTCCCCCCCCACCAAGTAAACCTCATTTGACTAATGAATAATTGAGAGGAGAGGCATATTTGGCTCTGCTCCAGACTCCTGAGGGTCAGATTGGGTCAAGCGTGGTAGATAAAGGATGAGGAGCTCAGCGCTGGTTCTCACTGTAGCCTCAACCTTAATCTTCTGTTTATGCTTCATGCCAACCAAAACGTGACTGTCTTCGTAGCTAGTCAGAGACTGGTTGGGGCCTCAGGGGCCCCATCAGCTGTCATCACTAGAGACGGTGAATTCAGTTTAGATCCTTTAAAAACTTGTAACATTACATGTTCCCTTTACATCAAGCACTTGTCCTATAAAGCTTGTGCTTTTGTTGGTTACTTTAGAAATTCTGCTGTTGCTTGGATAAAAGAGATATGAATAAATGCTGGATCGGGAAAAAAATCCACGATGTAAACACCCCAGAATATTGTGATTCACCTTGATTGGAATGAAATTGTAATCTGAATGAAAGGATGTTTTATGTCTTTGTAATTCAAATAGCGTACATGTAAACACTGGTTGAGCACAAGTCATTCTGATAACTCTGGATCATATGAAAGGGCTTCTTTTCTAAGTAAACCGTAGTCAATGTGAACATACATTGTGGTCCGATTAATTCAATTTTTAATCGAAACAAATTTCATTTGGATAAAGATGTTTTTGCATGTAAACGTAGCTTTTAGTTGTTTTCAGTGGTGGATAATGAATATCTGGATATGAACCACCCTCAAGGTGAATGGCATGTTACCCAGTTCAAGTTCAAGTTACCACGAATGAGCCCACATAACTAAATACAGTAGTATTTTAAGTGCTTCAGGTTCACTGACCTTCAATCTGATACTATTTAAAATGGATGCCCAACGGAGAAACATCAGATGCAAGCTTAACTATGTTCCAGATGCATATAAGAAAACTCGTTATTTTCCTTATCAAGGGCCATATTCGTGGCAATTGACAATACAAGCTGTGTTTTAATGCATTCATAAACTTCAGGAATTTGCTGAAGTCAATATAATTTAATGACTCGAGTTGTATATTTATGTTCACCAACCTATTCATGCGCTTGTGCTAGCAGGGTCACAGCAAGGTGGTGCTTATCTCCAAGGGTCATGAGGTGGAAGGCAGGGGCCGCCGGGACGGTCTGCCTGGCACATTTACATCAATGTACGAGTGTAAAAAAAGGAAAAAAACAAACAGATGAGAAAGAAACTGTCAGAAGTGCATAAACACTGCAACTTCCACCGTGTTTCAAACACATCCACCATACTTAATTTGGAGACTGGGTTCGGTGAGGAATGAACATTTTCCATCCGGGAATTCTGCATTCAGAGTTCCTTCCTGTTTATTTGGATTTTTTTACTTTAAAATGAAAAGTAGATTTTAAACGTTTCCCACTCTTTGCTTTTCGGTAGACCTCAGCATTTATGGCTACTGGTTAGCTTTATAGTTAAAGCTTCCCATCTCTAAAACATTCCCAAGAACAAATTATGTGGCAGCTGCTGTGCTGTTACTCTCACAAAAACAATAATTTTGCAGGAAAAACAAAACAAAGAAGAAAAAAAATAACAGAAGAAGTGAATACTTCCAAGTAAATGAATCGATGCAATCTGCTGGGTTGGAAACTTTTTTAACTGATTTGTTTATGACACATCTATGACTTGAATGAAATTATTTTCTCCTAAAGTGCCTTGAGACAACAAGTGTTGTAAATCGGCGCTATATAAATAAACCGATTCTTGATAAACATTGGTGGAGATTACACGTTTTCAGTGGAGTTTGTGCTCTAAAACCAGTCCCTTCTCAAACGTTTTACTCATAAAAAAATAAAAAAGTCTTCACATCCTGCTTACATTCATAAAACGTTAAATATGAGGACAATCCTGCCTGTTTTACCCACTTCTGTGAAATGGTGCATTCGTTAACCTGACTTGTGGGGAATCTCCAGTGCTCTTGGACGCCCCCTGCTGGTTTTGGCGCAGCATGCCTTGGTTTCCGATTAAGATTTCCTTGTGATTTGGGCTGGCTGTGTCTTGTTTAATCTGGCATGCTTTTAAAAGCAAAAGGCAGAATGATACCAAGAGGAGGGCCAGGACCAGCTATTGTCCTCGTGTCTGTTTTGCTCCGGCTCCAGATGGTGAGTTGTTTCAGTGAGAAGAAGAGAGGTTACTCAGAGTCACTTTTAATCCCTGCACAATAGACTCCAACCTTCCTCTGCCCGGAACTCCAGGTTGCTCTGACTATATCCTCCATCACTCATCCTTCCATCCATCCGCCCCACAGACAGAGGAGCTCCCTGTGCAGCTGAAGCAGTTTAAACACCCACATTCAGTCCAAGGCCACTCTCTCCCTCCCAGAAATGAACCTTGTTCAAAGCACCCCCCCTCCTCCTCCTTCCTCGTCTCTCTCTCCTCCCCTCTCGGAGTACGAGCGTTGTCATGGCAGTGCAGTAGTTAAAACACGCCGGCTCTCCTGGATTTTTTTACGTGCGTGATGCGTTCAGTGTGCGTGGTCGCAGCGCACCGGCTGAGCTGAGCGCAGCAGCACCAGCAGCAGCAGCTTGTCTTCTCCAGACACCGAGACCTTCCAAACCCGGACGATAGATGGAGGGATCCGAGCCGCAGCTGACGCCGCAGTCCAGCTCTTGGTTCGGGACAATCTCTGCGGGTTAGTGGGTGAAGGACGATGTCGCCGTGGGAGTCCCGGAGGACGCAAGGAGCTCAGAGTCACCTCCACATCCAGTAGCGGTTCAGGCTCCTCCGCTTCTCTCCTCCCGGCGTGAAGGATGACTTCCTGGAGACGCAGCGGTCCTCTGCGTGTCCTGCTGCTGTGCTGCGTGGCGCTCTGCGTGGAAGCTTCCAGCCGCGGTGAGCGGAGCCTCATTAAGGGCCAATTACCTAATTAGTTATGTGCTCTGACTTTGTTTCTGTTTAAATGTCAAGTATTTTATTATTTTAAAGACATTTCCATTTAGTTGTGCATCTCAACAGACACCATCTAAAGCCATTTAACAAAATTTCAGCCAATCAGCCAATGTTGCTTAATGGGATCCAAATCTCAAGTTTACTCTAGTCTCAGGTCATAATGGTTAATTCCTAGTTGCGTTTAACCCCCAATTAGATTTTGATCATAAAAATTGTTCCAGACAATGAGGTTCAGTTGATCAGTTAGTTTGCTTTACATGATTAATACATAATCAATACATGATTTAAGTAGGATAGATACGTACAGAAATGTTCCCAAGTTAGATTAAAAAGAGAAATGTGTTTGAATGAGTACAAAAAATAAGAAATGTAGTTGGACTTGAGGCTGAAGGTCTGTGCTGCACTGCTTTATCCCGAGCAGAAGTGACAGTGGCAATAAACAACTTTGTTTAAAAAAAAGAAAGAAACAACCTGCCATGCTTACAGTTCTGGGCTGACTGAATGGAGGGTTAAGCAGACAAGGGCTTCACATTACAATATAGTTGATACTAGAAAATGTTGCGATGGTGATAAAATTGGTACATGTCGCGATAACAATATCAGTAGTGTTTGCTTGTTTTCTTCGTGTCTTTCTTTTTCTTCTGTACTTCCTAATCTCTGACTCCAGTGTGAACTTTTGCTTTTTTGGCAATGTCATTTCTCTCTATGTGAGGATTTGCTGCCGTAAGACTTTATCGTACTGACTTAAAATCTCATTAGCATTAACAAAACAACTGCAGTACTTATGAAATACATATATACCAGTATATTGTGCAGCCATAATCAGGGGTACTTTCACTGTGAAAGCAAAAGGGGAGGGAACCAAATTCATGGCCGTATTAGGTCCTTCAAAAGTTTATAAAGAGAAAGTGAGAAAAGGAGAATAAAAATCTGGCTTGGTTTTAGCCAGGTCGAACGGATCTCAATTTGGGAGTCTCTTCCTATAGTCGTCATAATTATGGACGCGATTGTGGGAAGGTGGGCAGACAGTGAGCGCGGAGGTGTTGGGGTCGATGCTCTGATGTCATTTTACAGCGACACTCAGCAATGGAGAACCTAACTCTGGCTCTTTGTCCTCGTGTTACATGCACACAATGTTCGGCTTTATTTTTGCTCTTGTTCATTGTTACAAAACAATGTTTAAAAAGAAGAGAACCTCAAAGTTGTTGCTCTGATCTTGCTCATTGTAATGCCATACAAATTGTGTTTTATAGACCACAGGAGAAGCAAGTGGTGATGAATTTGGCTGGGGCAGATGGGAGAAAAAACTGCCCCTCTCGCAGAAACAGCCGGCGTTAACAGCAGATTCAGCCCATTCAGTAGCTTTTCGGAGATATGATAAGGAGGAATACTCCATGGAAAAAAACCTAGTGGGAACATAAAGATAAAGGGAGCAACTACTGCAAATAGGACGGGAGACTAGTGATTGATGTTCATCTCAAAATGGAATGGGCTAAATTTATCTAGTCAGATTATATGTTCTGGTTCAAGTGTTAAAGATTGACTGCTCCGGTCTGGATGCTGGAACTGAACAAGGAGGATAGCTCGCTTCCTGGTGTATTTGCGTTCTGACGGAGGGATTTGAGCGAGTTAAACTCGAAGACAACAAATAAAAATCACAGGAACATTTATGGCTGACATGGCCGACAAGACCACGCTGCAACCCACTGTATTTGGGTCGTTATAGACGTTATAATAAACTAAAACTACTTTCAAAATGTGATCTTAAAGAATCAAATCGGCCATTAAATCAAAGATCTGTGCAAGCCTAACATTTCGCCGTGCTTTTCCCCGACCCATCCATCACTTTGGGTGAACAGCTGAATCATTGAAGGGGCTTTAATAGAGGTCAAACTGTCTAATTCGGTCAGAGCTGCCTGATAATGGGTCTGTTGGCGATGCTCAGACCCACATTATTTCTCTGCCCCACATTACGGCTCCGGAATTAGCACAATTGGCTTTAAATAGTATAAATCATTAAGCCCGCCGCAGGAAGCCTGAGGTGAATCATGAACTTTTTGTCACCTCCTATGCCGAATATTTCGGCTAAGCTTCTTTCTTGAAAAAAAGAAAATGCTGTTCAAAGTGACTTAGTATGGTTGTGTGGGAACCACTCCAATAGCACCTGTTCCCACACTACTGAGCCCTTGCTAATTTGTGCTGAATAGCTTGATGAGGGATCCTAAGTGGCGCTTTCCTCATGATAAGTGGATATGAGATCCAAAACATCCATAGAGGTTTTGCTGCATGGCTAATGAGTATTGACTTGTACATTGTTCATATGCTAATCACATATTCTTCCTCGCTCCTTTTGTTTCTGTCTATCTGCAGGAGCCGGAGCGTGTTGGGCACCCAGCGTCACCTCTTGCGCAGATTGCCTCCAACGTGGACCACAATGTGCCTGGTGTTTCCAGGAGGTGGGAAAGTGTACATAAATGTGTGTGTATGTGTGCGCCTGTGCGTAACAGACAAAAAAGAAGTAAACCAAACAGTGGGAACGTGGCAGCCTTTCAACAGCATTCCTCCCAATGACACGCACTAAAGCTTTCGTGGCATTCGCAGAGAATATAATGTGTATGTCTGAGCTCAGAGCCGTCTGTGCTGTGTGACCTGTGTGAGCGTCTCGGCCCCTGTGTGAACATTTTCTC
>JAVLVB010001216.1:49943-63138 GCA_032876305.1 Orestias chungarensis | reverse complement strand
CACACACACACACACACACACACACACACACACACACACACACACACACACAAACACACACTTACACACACACACACACACACACACAGACACAAACACACACAGTGACGTCACACCGGAAACATCATGCCAACAAGTGCGTTCAGGCAAGTTCTCCTGAAAAAGTTCTTCTGGATTTCACGTTTATGGAGCGAGAAAACCTTCAAACATTACATCCTGAACCTACCACAGACACATTTTGAGCTCACACATCCACGCTGAGATGAGCACACAAAACAAAGCCTTGGACTTAGCGGAATCCAAATACATGCTTGCTGATGGAGTTATAACCTTAACCGACAAAGGAAAGTCCCAAGAAGTCCATCAGAAACGTTTAGGTATTAAAGAGCTGTTCAGGGACAAGCAGTGATAACTAAAAATAAGCAGAAGCCGGTCTGGCCTTTATGTTCAGCTCACGATCATAAATTCATTAATTCTTTTTGTAGACTGTCTGACCCATTGCTCTGGTGGGTTTTTCTGTCTTACATTAGCAGAAATCCCCCAGTAGAGAAGCCGCTCCGCCACATTTCTGCACAGGCTTGTCGGTCTCATCACATGTTTGAAATCAGACCCGTGAGGGGTTAATAACTCACAGTGAACAGTGAAGTTTTACAGTTGAACTGCCAGTGTACCGCGTTTCCCAACTAGCCAAAGTACAAAATCTGAGTAATCCGCTCCAAAGCCTTGAGAGCAACGCTGCGGGGCTGGGCTGACAGCTAACAATTAAACACCTTTTTAAACAGTGTTTGGGCTAAAATCTCACTTCACCTGAATAATAAAAAAAAGCTTAAATTATTGTTGTTGTTTTTTCTCTTGGAACATGAGAAATAAAATACTGGAAGTACTTCAAAAGTATCCATTTCATTTATTAGACATTATATTATTTGTTGTTTTCATGTGTATTGAGTGTATAAAATCAATGCAAGCATATTAGAACAGCACTAAATAGAAAATGAAACCAAAGTAAGGGATAATAAAAGTGGTTTCGCTTTGCTGTCACTCCACCTTGCGAAGATCAAAGTTAACTAAACCACATCCAGTTAACACAGTTAACGCTGTGTTCATGTGCTTCCATACTTATAAATGGGTGAAATATTAATAGAGAAATTGATCACTTTGAAAACGTTTGCTCCCTCTGAGTCAGAACAGCCTTACCTGTACTTTATGGAGTCCTGTTGGTTCAGTCTTCCCCTCACTCTGGGTTGATTGTCATGAGGAGAAGTTCCACACTCAGATGAAACATTTTGACACCTCTGTAGTTGTCATGCCAGGCACTAGATGCTGTTGTGATTGTAGCATTCTAGTCATAGAAACGTCCACCTCATTTTAAAACAGTTACATCCAATGATGTTGCTTATCAGATGCTGTATTAAACTGATCAGGTAGTACACAGCACAGTGGTTTAGTGACTGCTACGTTGTAAACTTGTAAATGGTGCAGTTTAACTGAAAACAGGCAGTTTAACTGAAAACGCAGTCTTAAACATCTGGCTAGACTTCAACACCACAGAAAAGACTGGAAGATTGTGACCAAACGCAGTTATTGATTTGGTTATGCAACAATCTTTGTGCCATTAATATAATCCCTCTACATTCACAGTACCTTACACAAAAGGCTTCAAGGGACGTTGTTGTCACTCTTCTGCAAAGCCACAAAACAAACATATGTATAAACTCTCAAGACCCACTAATAACGATCTGATCAACTGTTCCAGAGGAAGAAAAACGCACTGCTATTTAGTAGTCAACTGAAGTCTCCTATCCAGCACACTAGAACAGCTCTTGATCCACTGTCTTGCAGGTTTTAGATTTCTCTGCTGATCCAAATTATTACATTACCTTCTCAGCATTGTGTGAAGCACTGCAGAACCTGTAAATGCTCCCCTAAAAAAAAAAAGGTGTGCACACCTGAAATCTCATGGAACAGCAGGTGTAGGCTGGAATCGGGTCAACTTTAGTTTGTTTTTTTTGCAGCATTTGAGTTCTGTTTATATGTAAAACACAAAGTTATCTGTTGAAATTGAAATAAAAAAAACACAAAAGACCGTATTTTTTAACATTTTGTCATGCATTTGGCATCCAGGACTTGCATGGGGTTGAGCTGAGCCGACGCTGTGATCTGCCGGAAAACCTTCGCCGGAGAGGTTGCAGACCTGAGTTCATGGAGCAGCCAGAGGTCAATGTGGAAGTTAACAATGAACTCAGCAGCACACAAGTGTTCCCACAAGAAATCAGCATCAATCTCCGGCCAGGTACACAAGCTAAAACAGGATTTTATTCAGGATTTTAGTTTTGTTTACCTCAAAGTTACTTGATGGGTTTCTTTCTTCTCTCTGTAGGTTCAGAGGCCAATTTTATGGTGGCTGTGAAGCAACTGCAGCGCTACCCTGTAGATCTCTACTATCTGGTGGATGTATCAGCGTCTATGCAGGAAAACCTTGATCATGTAGGCGTTTAGACTGCCAGCTACCACTTCACACCTGCCCTTTTTTTGGGAAAGTGGGATTTATCACCAAATTTTCATTTTCATTCAGATTTTAAAAGAGTACCCTTAAAGAAATCATAATCAAGGGAAAAAATAAGTTGTTCTATTTCTCCTTCATGCCTTTCCTTCCTATTTTTAAAACTTTTTCCGTTGTTCTTTTTTTTTTACTCAATAATATCTTACTCATTTGCTTGTGCTTATCTTTCTGTCTTCCAGCTCAAGACAGTGGGAGTGGCACTATCCCTCAGAATGGCACAGTACACCTCCGACCTTTGGCTTGGTTTTGGCTCCTTTGTGGACAAACCTGTCTCCCCTTACATCAGTGTCCATCCCTCTAAAATCGACAATCCCTGCAGGTACACAGCATAACTCTTCATTTTTTGGTATGTAGTCTCTGAAAGTAACGTCTGATATGTACATTACATTATCCTCCTCAACTGACTCCTCTCCATGTAGAGGGGCAGCAGCTCCTGAGGATGAAATCCAATTTGGCCACTTGTATTTGTATCCATTGGCTTTTTCCTTCTGTCACTACCCAGAGCTTGTGACCATAGCCATAAGAAATGTAGATTAAGCGGTAAATCAAGAACTTTGCCTTTCACTTCAGGTTTCCTATCTCTATATTAGTAGCATTCATGCCAGCCTAATTAAACAGCGTAGTTCGAAATGTAATATAAGACTAAAGCTATCTCTGTAAGAAAGCCCAGATTATTATGTCAAGTTGCTGGTTTGCAGCAACTCCCACATGCTGAGAGGAAAGATCCCACTTGGGAATTTGGAGAATAGTCATATCTTTAATGTGCTGACACATGACATTCATATTTCTGATTTAGCCATCCAAACTCTCCCTTAAGCATTTTTTAAATACTTTTAATAGAATTTGATTGTTGGATGGATGGTAAACATTATGAAAAGAGTCACTCTTAACTAAGGAGATGCTTTGAATGGTTTTCTGTATAATTCTGTATAATGGTGGATGCAGGTCAAACAAAGATGTCCTAAAATTAACTTTTATATGGAATTTAGAAATTATATGGTATTTAAATGACTTATATTGAAAATGTCACTTAGGTTCTATCATATTGTTACACTTAACTAAGTTGATGCCATCTAGAATATGTAGTTGCTGTTTGCTGTAAACCACAAACTAAAACATTCTTTAGTCTTATTAACTGATTAACTTTTTTAAGGTTTTATTTTTAGATAAGGCTGAGTGTCATTAGCATAGCATACATAGGAATCAGAATAATATATCATTTGAGTAAAGCTGAAATGTGTTTCCGAGCTAATAACTGTGTGCTACAATATTGTAAGTCTAATTTTTTTCTGTTTTGTTTGTACCAGTGATTACCAGATCAACTGTCGCCCGGCCCACGGTTTCCACCATGTCCTCAGCATGACCAGAAACATAAGCGAGTTCACACGAGTGATGAAGCGTCAGCACATCTCCGGCAATGTGGACACGCCGGAGGGAGGACTGGATGCCATGCTGCAGGCTGCTGTCTGCCAGGTGAATAATACACTGAGCGGCGTTTGTGCTGGAACAATTGGTGGCAGTCTGACTCAGCGCGGCGTGCTGCTGCTGCTGGAATCCCGTTAAAGGAATGACGCCGCTGCAGGAGCATGGAATAGTCACTGAGCCTCACAGAAACACTTCAGGGGGGCTTTGAGTCACAGCCAGGGAATAGGACCAACAGAACTCAAGAAGTCCATCATCTCGGCCGTGGTCACGTTCAGAAATAGACTCTCCATTACATCATGCCTACTATAAACCAAGCGATTTTCCCTAAATACACAAACGTGCACAAATTGTCCCATTTTCTCACACTGTCTCTGATGATTCACAGACATGAAGAAGTAGCTACTCTGACTTATAATGGGGGGAATTTCTGCTGCTTTTGCTTAAATTTGGCATCACAGAAAGAAACTAATGCACTTCAGATGAAAAAAACTGCTTCAACATGCATGTTTTCCTCCACTGCACTTGTAAATCCTCGAAATAAGAAGCATGCTGAGTTTTCCACATCAGTGGCCATGACTAGATTGATAAGCGGTGATTTAAGAGGATCTAACAATGGGGAAATATCTTTAAAGGTTGTCAAGAAACAGATTAGATGTAGATTTGTGGTGGTTGGGATTCATTGTGTCATAGCCCTCATAAAGACATGTATATGGGCTGTCTCACATCTGATGCACAATTCCCTAAAGGTCTGATGATGTGTTATTTTAAAACCAAAAGCAGATGGTTAAGTATGACCTCTTTTCGTCATTCTGTGGCAGCGGGCGGTTGGTTGGCGGCCAGATGCAAAGCGTCTCTTGTTACTGATGACGGACCAGCCGTCTCACCTCGCCCTGGACAGCAGACTGGCCGGGATCGTGACGCCGCACGATGGCCGCTGTCACCTGGAGAGCAACGTTTACACTGGAAGCACAAAGATGGTCTGAAAGTCGCCTGTATGTGTGAACCTTAAGTTACACCCTGCTGCTCCTACGGTCATGGCTAAACTCCTCGCCTCCATCATCTTCTTCACAGGACCATCCTAGTTTAGGGCAACTATCTGACAAGCTGCTTGAAAACCATATCTACCCCATCTTCGCGGTGGAGAAGAAGCAGTACCCGTGGTACGAGGTAATTGTTGGAGGATAAAGCTCAGCTGTTATTCTTGCTGCTGCTAAAACATTGCAAAAATATTAATTACTATAATCAGAATTATCTGCTATCTATGCACATACTCTAATTGTTCATCTTAATTTGTTACGGAGAGAAAGAAAAATGTGTTTGCTTCTCTAGGAGTTGGTGAAGCTTCTACCCGGGTCCTTCCTGGGAAAGTTGGGTGTCTTCCAGGCACCGAACCTTATAGATCTAGTGGCAGACGCATACAAGGTAAAATACTCCTCTGTGTTTCCCCATAAAATCCGCTTTGTCTGTTTCATTCAGTAAAAACAAGGAAAATGCAGCAGAGAAGCAGGAGCTGGATAGTACATAGGCTTTTGTAAGGCCGGTCAGATTTGCATGAACTCGAGTTTCTTAATGCGGGAAATCAGATAACGGGAGAAGTTTGTGGTTTCAACTGGGCGGATGAAACAGAAAATATCATGAAAACAAAACTAAAGGACATGAGTAAAAGAGGTTAAAGAAGGTTAGGTCACGTGTATGTGTGTGTGTAAGAGCCTGTGTGAGACCAGGAGGCGGTTCAACTGGGCTCTAATTTTGCCTGCGGCAAAGCGCTCCATTGTTTGCTCTGAGAATCTGCCGAATCCACAGATCTGGGCGTTCTGCGATGCATTCGTGCACACACCCACACACACACAAGTGTCCTAATATCGGACAAAAAAGATGCTATTTTTAGCACAAACAAGAAAGAAAGGGGAAAAAAGCCAAAAAGAAAGAACGTTTTTTCTTATTTAAAAATACCCTTTATTTACATATCTCAACAATCGCAAACAAAGCAAAAGATATATATAATAAGAAGAGACAAAAAAGTGAACTGCTTCTATACTGAATACAAAAACATCTAAAATAACAACATCTTTAGCGTGAAGTCTAATAAGTTCTTCATCCTTGATATCCATATTGCCAGCTTAGGAGTCCCTGAAATAAAAATTGAAAGGAACTTTTTTGCACAGTACTGTGGACCATAAAAATATTCAGTTAGGACATTTTACAACAGCAAAAAAAACACCAAAACAAATAAAAAAAAACATTTAACAGGATATAAAGAAGAAAGGCAAAAGAAAGAAGGAAGCATTCTTTTCTCCTTTATTGTAACCATTAATTAAATCCTCAAATTAACATGGATTTCTGGGCTTTTCAGAGATCGCTGTCTGAGGTGTCTGTGTCGGTGTCCGTGGAGGACAAGGCACTCAGCAGGTACGGGGTGTCTGTTTCTCCTATGTGTCCTCGCGGATCCACCGCCAAGGACCAGGGTTGCTCGGGGGTGCAGCCAGGCCAGACGGTAAATATAAAAAAACACACCATTATCACGCTCAAAATGAAAAACCTCTTGAAAAAGAGGTGTCCAAAGACTTGACAGGGCGTAATTTAGACGTATTGGATTACTCCAACACGTACAAAAACATCACTGAGAGCTTAAAGGCACAGCAAACCATTGGTAAATAATCCGGTTTGAGCGGATTACTGTCTGTATTTAACGGAAAAACATTCCCATGTGATCTCATGACCTTTTTTTCATCATAAAACCCTTACCTTGCCCAACATCCGAGCACGAATGTAGGGTGTTTATATTTAGAAAACTGCCCTTCCTCTTCCCTCACCTGCAGCTTTTCTCCTGCAGTAGTAGGATAGGATAGTTATCCTGTATTTTACCCCCAGATGTGGTCCTCTTATGCATCCCGTGAGAAATCCTTGAAATTCTTCTACTCTCTCACCATTTGTTACCACGTTGTCGAACACAAAGGTGCTTACTCACCGCCTCATAGATGGGGCTTTGTGTGCAGATTAGTGACCAGCCATTTTATCCATAGATGGATTACTCTGCTTTACGGTAAGTACCGAAATTTACCAGAAGGGTGGTAAACATCGAGAGAGCTATAGATTCAGATCTTTGTTTAAACCTATCAGCAAAATAATTACTCTCACTGTTACTATATTTTTGTTTTTTTTTAAACAACGACTTCCAGTCAGTGAGGCATTCGTTGTCAAACATCCTGTACGACCCATCGCCTTCAGCCAAAGTCAACACAGGAAACTGTCGTCGTATAATGAATCGGATGAATAGAACTGGTGGAAGTTTTCATTTTACTAAGCTAAATGTACATTTTTTCTGATGCTGTGTTACAAAAAGACTTGAATATTTTTATTTTGGTTGTATATTTATTTAGGGTTAACAGTGAAATGAAACTGGTACATAATCTTAAACAGCTATAATTAACCCAAAAGTTGTCTTTAACATCATTCCACCTGCAAACAGTCGAAGCAGTATGATTTTTGGGGTTTAAAGTCCCAATTCGTATGTGTCATATTGTTATATTGTTAATAACTGTTGTGTTATTTGTGTATCAAACTGTATCCCATCATACTATAGTGTATAGCGTCATTGTTGCTACGTTTATCATACTACGTTCTACATTATGTCACCTAGGTTGTATCTAGTGCTATTTACACAGTTCTCTGTACATGGGGTTAAAATGTTCTCCGCCTTGCATATGTGGGTTCTTTCTTGGTATTCCTGCCTCCTCCCATTGTCCTAAAACTTGTGTGATGGTTTCTTTGAAATGGAATTGCTGAGTTAGCGTGAGTTGTGTTGCTTTATGCTAGACTAGCAACCGTCTGACCCATTGACCTCTGGAGACAAGTACCAGCCACACAGACGCTGCAAGGAGAAGCAGCTACACATAAGCACACGGAGTTCAAATTCATATCGGTCTTCTCCTGCACTCTGAGGTTGTGGCTTAAGTACAATTACAGAGCGCTTATAGGTTTTTAAGCAACTATTTTGGCCTGAGAAGTTTAGAAAACGTATATTCTTTGTAACTTTGTAGCTTCAATAATAAGGAAACAGACTCTTTCTTCCATGTTTATTTTGAAATAGTAGACTAGAGTGGCTAAATAAATTGATTAATTTAAAAAAAACATTGTATTTTTTACTTTATCTTCACATCATATTTAAAACATTTAAAACTCGACCGCATTGGTTCGTGATTTTTATATTTCACCGGCATGCCTTAACAGGGGTTACAGTGAAATCTGTGACCTATGGTAATCTGTGGCTGCAGGAGGGCGATTTCTAGTATTATAGCTTTATTTTTTTTTGATTGTTTATTTTTTTTCTAATGATGTGGAGCTCTTAGAATTGCCTTGAGATCCAGTCCACCTTACAGCCTGCTTGTGCAGGACCGTCCAAAATAAAGGCCTTTGCAAATTAGACATTTTGCAAATTACCATCCAAGCAAAATATTTTTCTGATAGCTGCCACAGATTGTGACTCCTTTGTTCTTAGCAATCAGTCACATATTCTACATACCAGAAATCTGAAAAAAATTGTTGTATTGAATTTTGCAATTTTTATTATTTGAGGGTCGAATGTTAAATGAATCCAAACTACAGTGATGATGTGGAGGGGAAAAAATCTGCAACTTTTAACAGCTTGCCTCTCCCAATAATGAATTTGCACTAATGTATTAAGTTGTTACCACTATACTGAAAGGCTATTTTTAATTTACATAATCTAATGACGGCACAAAGAAACTCTGTCCGATGGTCCATTAAAGAGCATTCAGCTTAATGAAAAAAAATACTTTTTCAGTTAATATCCCGATAATAAAGAAGCCGAGAATCTCACAGTTTCTGATGTATCAGCACGTTTGAAATGTGTGAATTTTAAAGTCAAGTGTAAGTCAAAAATGCAAAAAAGCAAACAAAAAACAAACAGATGTATCATTTATTTTTATCCTCAAGTGAAAATTGATACAAAAATAAGATGTTTTGTTTAAGATTTCAACTTTGAATTAAAATACTTAAACAAAAGTCACATGGACCTTCATATTTTGTTGCATTGCCTCACTTGTAACCAGTGAGCTGTTGCTAGCAATGAAAAGACACCAATTATTACCTTTGCTTGTAGGATTCACAGACAGTAACCTCATGGCCAAACCTCAGGACATTTATTGTTTTTCCCTGCAGGTCTACTTTAATGTCTCCGTTGGCCAACATTCCTGCACTGATGATGGTGAAGATGAAGATGTGACAGTGTTGCTAAATCCAGTGGGCTACAACGAGTCCACCGTCATCAGGATCCGCTCTAAATGTCAGTGCAAATGTGGATCAAAGAGCCGTTGTAATGGCAACGATGCGTCACCCTGCAGAGGGAGCCAGCAGGGTGCCGGCCAGGAGCAAAGGCCAGATCACGGACACATGAAAGACTCAAGCTCCGACCAGAGCAGAAACTGCAAAGCGGACGGGTCGATGGCGGACTGCAGTGGCCGCGGAGTGTGTGAGTGCGGGAAATGCGTGTGTGAGCAAAGCAGGCTGGGAATGATTTATGGGAAACACTGTGAAATGGATGACTTCTCCTGCCCGTATGAGAAGGGACAGCTGTGTGGAGGTGAGATTGAAAGATATTTTATTCTTAGAAATATTTAAGACGAGATACTGCTTTCATAAAATCTCAATTTTTTGTTTGTTTGTTTGTTTTTCACTTTCAGGTCGAGGTGTGTGTGTGTCAGCAGAGTGTGTGTGTGAGGTTGGCTGGTCAGGTGATAGCTGCAGCTGTCCCACCTCTGTAACCAGCTGCCAATCCCCGGATGGCCTGCTCTGCAGCGGCCGGGGCAGGTGTGTGTGTGGCAGGTGTGTGTGTGATCACCCCCAACGCTCTGGAGACCTGTGTGAGAGATGTCCTACCTGCCACCTCTTCCCACAATCCTCCTGGTACTTGCTTACCGCTTGCATCCTAAATGCTCAAAATCAACTCGTAGATCAACATGTTTCACCGCCGACTTTGTGAAAAGTTTAGTCTGTTCATAGTTGTTTTGTTTTTGTATCTTTTAGTGTGGACTGCCATCATTCTCAAGGTCTCTCCCAAAAAGAGGCGGAGCTATGCAAAACCACCTGCACTCTTCACGCCGGCTCTGTAACGGATTTTTCAGGTACAACGAATAGGGACTTGGATTATGGAAAAATGTCATAATTCCTACATTCCTCCGTTTATTTCGAGGTGCAGCTCAACTCCACAAAGACAACAACAAAAAAACAAGAGAATACCACAAAGTTAAAGTGTCAACGTTATAAATGTTGCAGAGTAGGGCTGATGGACGGCGATGTGAGGTTGACATAAATTTCGGTTGCATTTGCGTGCATATAAGCCCCGGGTGCCAAATGAACAATTCAACTGTCTGAATATTATATTATCATGAAAAATGCTAATTAATAAAACTTGGACTGTATGAGTTACCATTTACCACACTCTAAACACCCCTTTGTGACGTTCACATTGCACCCATTGATATTGCAATGAGGACATATTCACAACATGTTGTGCAGCAAGGTTGTGAAGCTTCCCAAAACCTGTTTCAGTTCCTCCATGGTTCTAAATGGAAGATACTTTTAAAGCTGTTGTTTCAAGCTACGATGTGATAAAAAAAGAAATCGTAAAAATCGAAGGTACTCACTGGAAACAAAGCTCCGTAGAGCACATCTCTGAACACAAATAGACAACCGAGCACTCATGGGAGGGTTCAGCAGGATCATGTTCCGACTGACAGCTGGATAGAGCTGCATTGTTTTATTTGCACACATTTCAAAGGAATGCCTGCTAACTGACCTTCCTACTGCTAACTAGAAACAACAGATTTCATAAGGTATTTCACCTACAGCTGTTTGCATTCACAAAGTTTACATAACGCTTCCTGATGTATGTGGAAGGTAGCAAACAAAAAAGTGATTAACAACAAGCTGTGTGCTAAATGTTTACAAACCTGGACCAGTGCGGGATTCTTTAAATCAACGGTGCAAAGAAAAATATTTGTTTATATGCAAACAGAAAAAACAGTTGAGATGAAGTAATTTTTAGGATGTTTTTGCAAGATTTTGATTAGTGGTTACCATGGAAATGTTAAAACTAAGTAGCAACCATATGGTTCTGATCAATTGTACCTAATCAAATTACTGTAACTAGTGAGTTTAAGCACATCCAGAAAGGTAGCTGGTTTTGTCCTTGTCACTGCTTTCGATCTGAGTACTGAGACAACTGTTAAGTTAAATGCTGTCGTAATTTATATTTTAGACGTTGTGGATGGTGATGCTTTGGGCAAGAAAGATGCAGGTACCAATCAGTCTTGCATTGAATTCATGACGACATACTAACAATATCCAGGCAGTAAAAGCAATATTACACAGTCATGGATGATATCATCACTTGTTGACATCCATTGTTAGTCCACCTCCTTTGCTTTTGCCACTCTTTCGGGCAAAAAGATTATGATATAGAGGATAAGATCTTTGCCTGTTATGATAGATATAGGAGACTGTTCAAACTCCCTGCTTCTCTCTCTGCTGTTTGGTCCTGTTCTGCATCCATGAATGCCTTATTTTAGGCTCCATTGGGATTTGAGGTCAAAGTTCATGGATCCTTTGAGCTTTTCAGATGCTAATCAGCTGCTTCTAATAGTAAAACCAATACCTTGTTGTCACGGTTTGAAAGTCATTGCAGAACCCGTCCAGCTGCACAGCATCTAGAGCCAGAGGAAACAAAATCCCATAGCCAGAATAATTATGAACAAACGCCAACAAAAAGCAGAAATCTTTCTTTATCTAGTAATGCCTGATGCAATCTTGTTGTTATCATAACAGTGACGATAAATGATTGACTAAATTGAAATCAGAACTGATGTAGCAGTGGTGGAACATGAGCCGCTTAATTCTAGAGGCAGCCTAGGCGCAATTTTATTAAAACATGTCTGGCTGCCCTCAGGACTGGGATGGGTTTAATAGCACTTTCCAAAATAATGCTGCATTCATAATTCTACATTGAAAAAGATCTTTCCCAAGTGAAAAACTTAGAAAGCAGCTGCCAATCTTTACAGAAGTGGACATCCCAGCGGGTTCATCCAGAGGTTGGATAATAGAATGCTAAGAAATGCTGGAAAACAACACAAGAGTTCCATGTCAGGTTCTCACTGCTACGAAGTTTATTGAATCTAAAACCGCACAGATGTTTGACAGTTTTACAGAAGAAAACACCCACAGGTCCTTAGATAGATGTAATCAATCAGAGATGTTTAGCGACAACATGCAGTACCTCAGCAGACACGTGTGACATCAGCTGCTTACTAGGAAGGTGGAAGAGAGATAATCTGGCTTGTTTGGGGTCAGTGTAACCTAGATCATCTCAGATAAGATTATTCTAATTGAAATGTTGTATATTATTGCAATTGCAGCTCTTATTAGTTTATTATAAAAACTGCAACGCTACTCTTTCACTATGACATGAAACGCTAAAAGGTAAATGAATGTCAATCTAAGATTCATCTGTTTACGGGGACGTACAATATACAGTAATCTGCAGTTTGTTTAGATTTTTACTATTGTTGTATTTCTTCACGTCTAGCTAAGCATTTAAGCAGGTTATATTCCAAGACTATAGACTATTCAGATCTACTTCAGACTTGTTCCAGGTTTGACTCTGAGATTTGAATTTCCTCCGTAATAACAGCTGTCAGGCTCAGCTTCACATTAGCAGACGACCAGAACCATGTAAACACACACTACTAGGTTACTTCCGCTGCTACCACGGCCCTTTCACTACACCCTGGCAGTTTGGAGTCAGCGGCACTGCTGTCAGTGTTACAGCTGTGTTTTCAATTTGCTTCCAGTTTCAAGCTCGCTCTCTGTTTTCTCATGCACACACCTAATCTGCACCGGTGTGCTTACCCACACAACGCAGCACATCCGAGTGTTACAGTTCGTCCCCGCCTTCAAAATTTTTTGGAACAGCACTGCTCATTGTGCTCTCAGGCGCCCTTTCCCCAGCCCAACAGGACACTTTCTTCCCGTTCACACCCACTGCTGCTCCCCGGGTGCAGCAGGAGCCGGGTCTCTATGGAAACGCAGTTACAAAATGTCAGAGCACTCTTTGGACTCTTTGTGTGGAGGGATCAGCTCGTCATCTGCACATGCTCCCCAGCAGAGACACAGCTAGCTAAGTGTTGAGCAAAG
>JAVLVB010001216.1:8527-49843 GCA_032876305.1 Orestias chungarensis | reverse complement strand
TATATATATATATATATATATATATATATATATATATATATATATATATATATATATATATATATATATATATATATATATATATATATATATATATATATATATATATATATATACAGATTGTAATGTTAAAGTTAAACTACTGACACTCTAAACTGCTATGAACGTATGAAACGTGATAAATGCAAAAGCGGCTAAGACATAAGCAAGAATCCCATATTTCTCAATTTTAGGAATAAAAAAGATACAAGAATTAAAATAACACGTTTGTTCGTGTGATATGTGGTGGCAGGAACAGCACTAAACTACTCTAGGACAAGCCTTGCACCAGCAGCTGTGGAGCAAAGAGGAGTTAGGGGATCTGTATTCTCAGAGACAGGATTTCTTTGAAGTATCGGGAGGAGTCTCCGACCTTGTAGGCATTTTTATCATGCAAGCTTTGAAGCCGTTAATTAGCATGCTGTGCTTACATACACATACACTCACCAGTGGTTTGAATTTCACCCTGGTTCTGGGTTCATTGTGGGGAAACTACAGTAATACATAACAATGTGGTGGTGGTTTCCCGCCACTATTGGCATAGTCCACATATACATGTAAAAAAGGGTTTAGAGCTGTTACCCATAGTTGTATTTTTTATTATTTTAATGTGTATTTAGGATTTTGTAGTTGAGCACCCAGCTGTATCAAACAAACTGCTAAAACCAAAGGTACTCTCTATAGTGAAAGGACTTTAACATCAACTTAGGCTAAGTTTACACAGCAGGCCTTGATGCTCATCTCTGATGACAGCCTGTGATTGTCTGAGCTGCTGTGAAAAAGCCCAATTAGCCTGCTGTGTTAGGGTGCTAAGAGGGTGCTAAGTTTGAAAGCACTGATAAGAATCAGGTAAATCCTCATCTAATACATCCTTGAAATGTGTCTTATGTTTCAAGAAGGACAAAGATTTTACCAAAATTACTAAAAGAATTTTAGGAAGGAGTTTAGGACGAAAAATTTCAACACGGTCAAGAACATCACAAACAAAACATTTAGGGATTGGACCTAAAAGCCGAGTCTGTTCCAGGAAAGAAATCAAACGCTGATCCAGAACTATGCTTGAAATCTTGTTTGGTTTGGAGAAGGTCACTCAAACCTGTAGACACATTTCCTAATATTAAAGTCACTTGTAGTAAAATCCTCCGACCATGGACAATGCCTACATTAATATATTAAAAGACCAAAATCACCAAGATATTTACTTCCAGGTTGAGTCAGCAGCGGATCCATAGACATATCTATAGATGGATATATGGAGGAATATATTTAATTTTCTTAATTTGGGCAGTCCTAGTTTCTCGATGCGAAACCAATTTAAAGGGTTTCCATGTCCTTTCACAGTGCATGTCAGCAGCAGGCGGCTGGTTGGAACCTTCCTGTGTGTCTGCGCCCTGACGGTTCTCTGTGGACTTGTGGTGGTGGCCGTGTCTCGCTTGGTGCTGCAAAGGAGGGTCCTGTCACCAGGAACCACTGGTGCGGATCTAGGCTACCCTTGCACTGGAAAGGTGAGTTCTCAAATGTCGTCTCACCAGCCCAGCTGGCTTTAAATTGAGGGGAAACAGTCCATGTGGGGCCCCAGAGGGATGTTCAATCAACAGAAAATGTATGTTAACGCGTTTCACTCCACTGAAGATGGAGAAATCTGAGTTTTCTCTGTGGGTTCCAGCTGTTTTTAACATTTACTTCCAAGACGACGGGAACAGATCCCAAATTTGTAACTTTATGTAGACATGCACCACCTTTGAGGTGAAGGGCTTTGTAAAAATATGGGTATGCAAAAGAGATGTGGGCTTTAACTGTTCTGCATGACTCAAGGGGGGGAGATCATGTGTAAACCAATAACGCCTTTACCAAACAGTTTAAGAGAACTCATTGTTTTGGGCTAAAGACGAGTTTATTTGATTTAGTTTAACTTAAAGCCATGTCTTACATGTTTTTTAATCTTAAATTTCTCTCAGAGAATATTTCAATTCAGAGAGCAGATGGGGTGTTGAGATTTACTAACTTCCTTTGTAATTACACAGTGTACCAAACGGATCGTCTGGAAGTTCACAAAGTCCATCTGAATGAGGCTGGGCTTAAAATAGACTGAGGTTTTACATCCAATTTTCTTTTTTGTTTGTTTTTAAAGAGCATCGAATTGTCCTTCAAACTGAAATTGAATCAAGAAGTTTAAAACATTGTTACATTCTCCATGGTCTTTGAGACAGATATTTACATTCACTCTGTAATAAGGCAGACAAGCCATGTCTTGGTCACATTCCAGTTTACAAATACAGGAACAATAAACTCAATCATGTGGTCAGATCACACTAAAATTTAAACCTTATGAGCATTGTTGCATTTGGAGGAAAACTGGGGTATAAAATAGCTCTACTGACAGGTATGGAGGTGGCAGCATCATGGTTTCTGGATGTTATTTTGCAGGAGGGGATGATATCTTTTGCATAATGGAAGGAATCACAAGGAAGCAACATTTTATGGAATTATTAAAGCAATATCTGGAAAAAGCACTCCTCCAGGTTGATTACAAAGCAGCTAAGGAACAACACAGTTCATCCGGGTGGTCATCAAGGCATAAAGCTGATCTTCAGTGTGTTGACGTATCTGACTCCATTTGTATATTTTTGTCTGTGTGTAATTAAATGCTACAGATTAAAGCATATCTATCCGGCTCAGTTGAAGTCTAGACCTAAATATTTAACAAAATCCTCTGCAGAGCCTATGTCCATTTCAGGTTTCCATTAATTCTTACTGATTATGAGCAGCTCAGGGCACAAATGATGGATCTATAAAGGAAAGCTTAAAATATACAGATACATGTGTGTGTGTAACATGCCTAAACGAAAACGTGTTACTTTCATGAACACCTCTAGAATGAGTGTGTGGTTGTATTTTCCTTACAGTGTGCTTCTGTCCTCTACCAGGATCTGTCATATATCCCAACTATCAACGAGAAGACGGTTACCTACAGACGGGACCGACCGCCTGACCACCCTGTGGAGATGCACATCCAAGTTCCTAAGATGCCTCTCGACGACCACTGGCAGTTCTGAGCAGTGCATGGATACGACGTCTGCAGGAAGGCTATAAAGAAGAAGAGCTGGACTGAAATCTTCTTTTTTGTGCTTCTAACACACCCATAGAGAAACATTTATATTATGGACAACGTGATGCTGATCTAGACTCGGGAAAACCTCAATGGATTTAGATTCTTTGAATAAGCGGATGATAGACTCGGCGACTGTAGCAGCCAGTATCTGTATTTGAATCAACCTCAAGCAATTAGCGTGAGTCGCACATCTTTTCTTCCTCTGCAGCAGCAAGGAAGCCACAGGGTAAAGGGTGAGAGGAATGGTTCCCATCTTCTTAGCTAGGCAGGGCTGCTGCTCTGACATATGGATGGATGAATGTGTATGTGAGTGTGAGTGTGTGTGCTTCCTATTTATGATTTTAAAGTAAAACACTACATTTTAGAAGTTTGTTTTAGGAGGCAGTGTTCCACCTGCACCGTCGGCTTGTCTTTGTATGCCCCCTTGTGGTTAACTTAATGTACTACATCCTCCATAAAAACAACAAAAAACAACAACAAAAAAACATACCATTGACCTCAGCTGCATTGACCTGCTCTACCAATGTCTGTTCTCCCTTGTTAACCTGCTTTAGTTATGGATGATATGGTTGATTATCATTGTTCTGTATGTTGACCTTTCTAAACTTTGCACTTGAAAGCTGCGTTATACTACTGAAAACTTGGGGCCACTCTGGGACCGGAAGAGATGTGAACTTTGGGCATTAGAAGTCGATTTAACAAACCAACCTGAACACTGGAGCAACAACGGCTAATATTCATGTTTAAGTATTTATAATGACAAGCAAACCAGTTATTTATAGTGATGCAACATCAAACACCTGCTCAAATGAGCTCTATTTTACAGATATTCCTTCATACTCTTTCTAATGATTCATTTTCCCAGCCTGAGGCTTTAAGGTACGAACAGACAGAGGTGGTGTCAACGATTTCTCCACGATCACACGAGACTTTTACTTTTGCTCAAATTTCTGATTTTGTAGGCAGTGTCTTGTTTTGCATTTCGTGCCTGTTTAAAACACTAATAACTATTTATTTTTTAATCAAGCTGCAGGGTTTTTTCTATAATTCATGATAGTGCTGCACAATAAGACAAATACTGTAGTTTCTAGGGTGTGGAAGGGTTTAGCAATAAGGTAGCAATTATAAATCATCTCATCTAACAAGGTACTGAGATTTACGACGTCGAAACGGCACTTTTTCATTTGATAGCTCTGTTCTAAGTTATTGTGTAGAACTGTTTTTTATCACAATAAATTGTGCAAGATTTTTCCAGTTATTACTTGAGTCGTCACATCTCTGCGTCGTCATTGCAAGATGAAACTTCTGATTCTTTGTGTTTAAACATTTAAATGTGTAAAAAAAAAAACAATCAGCATCTTTTACTTTCAACTTCAGCATGCCGCTTCGCTGAAGTTTAGGTTAAAATAGACATTGTTTAAAGCGATAGTTTTCGTTTTTCACAATAAAAAGTGTTGGTTAAGTTAATAAAATCTTTGTGAAAGGTGTAGGACTCTGTTGGAATTAAGCCTTCTCTAAAAAAGTTTTATATGAATAACCTAAATAGGCCACATGCCATTAAAAATATTTCTAGATCCCCTTAGATCAGATAATGTTTGTTTGTTTAAAATATACAAAGACAGATTACATATTAATAAACATGTATGTTAATTTGCCACTCCAGCCAAATAGGGATAATGTTCAGCTGTAATCTGTGAGGTAAATAATATGAGCACTGCAAGACGGGTATTTCGTTGTTTTCTTTACTGAGCAAATTTCCCATTTGTTTTCCTCAAGGTGCCATAATAGGACTATTTCTATCTTAGGGGTCTGGAACCTGTGGCTGTTAAAAATGTTAAAGAAGCACTTCAATTATATGTTAGATACAGCTATAATAAGAAATACAGGCTTTAGCAGCGGTTTTATCTTGGAATAACTTCATTCAATAGCCACAATAGAACTACACTGAAAGTACCAGTAATTACGATAATTATACGTTTATTTCTCTACAAATAGCAACTCCCCATGAAAGAAATTGTATCCAGGCTATTTTTTAAAGTGTAATGTTTTTCTTGGTTTAAAGCCCAAAAATAATAAAACTGTGATTATTGAAAAAGTAAAATAAAACAAAATTTAAAAAATTTAAAAAAAGTAATAAATAGAATTGGATGTTTGCAGTTCTGAACAAAGCTTAGTTAACTGGACTGAGGGCAGGAGTGAGTTCTCCTCATTTCTGCTTCATCAAATAATCCTACTCTACTGTCAGGTTACTGGAAAGGTCCCAGTTTCCTCCAGCCTAATACAAAGAAAATAGAAATAAATGTACTGCCTTCGAGCGCCTTTTTGACTCAAAGAAGCTACAAACCATAGCCTGCTTAGCACTGCAGCTAAAATGGACCTGAATTTTTTGTTGATCATTTCAGGAAAATGTAACCTGCAGCTCAGCGATAAAGTTAATAGAATGTCCTGCGTTTTCTGTCAAAAATATATCACACACAACCATGCTTTCCTGTTTAGTTGGTCATATTAACTAAAATACTAGGACTGTTTAAAAAAACACTAAATAAATATAATAGAAACCTGCAGCAAATCCAAACTCCCTCCTGGTCAACACCAGGAAAATTATTGATAGCATTAATAGCATTAGAAATAAGAGATTTATACACCCAACACATGTATAAGTTAATAATGAGTTAATAATGATCTCAAAATGTAATGACGCAACCATAAATAGTCATAGTTTATAGTTTTACTTTATTTGTTCAGATTTTATTCAGTGTGTTTCTTATTTAAGAAGCTGTGATTTTAGATCTGTGTGTTTGTTAGCATGTATTGTTTTTAACCTTCAATAACCAAAAAAAAGTCATTGCTAAGGAGGCTTTCAAATCACTGCGAACTTTTCAGGGTCTAAATGCATAAAAACATTCATTAAAACCTGCTTAACCAGAATTACAGAACCGGACCAGAACTAGTTCTCACCTCTGGGACCAAAGCAGCTAAAAAAGATGTGCAGAAATGTTTTAGCTGGAAAACATTAATGAAAGAATTTTGCTAAACCCACAAAGGGCAAAGATTAGCAGATCATCTTCAGAGGTTTTTCCTGCTATACTATTTAACTACGACTCCTTTTAATGTATTTGATCTCTTTTTCTCCGTTATTATTACCTAATAATACACTCGAAATTATGATTTTACCAAAGAACGGTTTATAATTCCCCCGAAAAACTAAATTAAACATAGTAATAATAAAGAGTTTGACATAATAGATAAAGAAAATCTCCTGATTTATTAAATCCAGGTACATGCACTGATAAATTATACCAATGTAAGATACAAGACAAGGAGATCAACCTTAAATGTACATTTTTATTATTATTATTATTCAAAAATACTCAATGAAAAGGAGATAAAAAACACATGAAATAAATTAGGCGCCAGCAAACGTGTCAAATTAAGAATCCATAAAGTAAAAAACAAGATGAGGTAAGAAGACCAAGTTAACTATAAAGTGCTTTGTTTTTGTTGTTTTTTTGTTATTTTATCGTTTCAGCCTGTCATCAAATCCCCGCATATTACAATTTTATTATCATAATTTTTATCATTATTATGACTGCGCTGGTCTCTCCGCCTCTGCGCTCTGCTCGCCCTCACCCAGGCCGGCTGAGTCTCCCGGATCCACGCAGACGACACCCTGCGTGTCGCAGCTCCCGCAGCCTCCACCCGGACTGTGCGTGCGCGCGTGTTTGCTGAGGTGGTCGGAGCGCGTGAACCGCTTGCGGCACGTGGGGCACTCGAAGCGCTTCTCCCCGGTGTGCGTGCGCAGGTGCCGCTGAAGCTCGTCGGAGCGCGTGAAGCGCTTCCCGCAGAAGAGCCAGTTGCAGACGAACGGCCGCTCCCCGGTGTGCCAGCGCAGGTGGGCCTTCAGGTGGGACGTTTTGCCGTAGACCTTCCCGCAGCCCGGAATGTGGCAGCTGTGCACGGCCCTGCGCCGCGGGCTGGACCCCCCCGGCCCCAGCCTCTCCGCCTCCTGGCAGTTCGGACAGTCGCAGGTCGCTCTGCCGGGATATTTGCGCGATGAGGGTCTTGGTTTTGAGGTCGCCGGGCTCGGCGCGCCGCTGGTGGACTCCGTGAAGGAGGGAGGCCGGAAGCCGTCAAACAGCAGCTGCTGGGATGCACTGGTGCCGAAGTCGTTACTGTAGCCGCTGACAGCGCGCTGTAGCCCGGTCGGGTTCTGGGAGTCCACCCAGCCAGGGCTCATGTCCCACCAGATAGCGGGCCCGCTCCCGACCTCTGCAGCCGGCTTCATCCAGGGGTCGTAAGGGTGCATCCTCTGATAGATTCCCGCCATGCCTTCCACCGACGGAGGAAGTTTGGCCATGAATCCTGGTCGCTGGGTTGGTGCGCCGTCACAAGCGCTGTAATCTGAACTCAGGGAAAAATCTCTCCCTGAAAACGAGTTGGGAAGAGTCAAAGAGAAGGCGCTGGAGGCCTCTGTTGTCAGTCCGGGACTGCTGCTGGTCTGGCAGATCTTCCTCCAGGGGTGAAACCCTCTGCTGAGCTCCAGCTGAGCTCCAGCCGACGGGTTCGGATCTCTGATACTGCCGCAGCCAGCGGCCAGCAGTGCCAGCGGGGCGCTGCCCAGCCTGGGCTCCTCCTTGGGACAAAAGGAAAGAAAAAACAATAAAAAAAAAAAAATTAAGATATTCTTCTCAGCCTGGAAATTAGAACTACTTCACAAGGGACGTATATTCCCAGCAACAGGTTGAAGGTTTAGACGAAAATGTGAAAGGTTTGGGAGATGAAGTCACCATGACCAAATACCATTATATGTTAACGTTATAAAAAATATTATAAATATAATATAATACACACAACATTTGATGAAAGAGAATCAACCAACTTACTCCTAACATCGCCGCCATGACCTCCACGGAGATGTTTCCCTCTCAGTCTGAGCTTTTCCTCTCCGCTTCATTTCTTACTTCTAGCTCTTTTGCGCCTTTGATGTGCCGCTGGGAGCTCCCTGGCCAACCAGAGAGCAGCGCGCGCCGTTATACCAAACATGTGCGCACGAGGTCATCATAAATCTGAAGTAATCCAATGGGTTTTTTTTTACAGCTGAGAACCTTTTAGTGATTGGACTTTCGGCTCATTGAAGGGAACCGAATCTTCAGGATCCGTTCACTTCGAGCCTATCAAATTATATGAAGATACGCACAATAGGAACAAAACATTTCATCCTTAATATCGTTTTACATGAGTTTAGAGAAAGCAGGGTTGAAATAATGGAGTGATTTGTATTTAGTAAAGGTTTATAATAGGCGCATATAGGCATGAAAAAAAATATTTTTTAAAAGATTAGGTCAATGTTATGAAAATACAAACATCCAATAACCAAGTGGTTCTTTAATTGCAGTTGTGTGATCAGTTGTAGCATTTTAGTGCTTTGGAAATGAAATAGAAATAAAGGTAGTGACAACAATGGGGTGGAAAGATCAGTTGAGACGATATAAAAACATAAACAACATTAACTACAAACATTAACCAAGGAGTAACAAAATGTTATATTGCTCCTGACTATGTTGCTCGCATCAATAATTTGCAATATTAAACATTCATTTGACAGATTGAAAACAACAGACATTTACTGCTGCAGGCACACACAAGAAATCCAGTATTCAGTGCATGTCAGGACCTCATAGACACATAGTTTCAACACTTTCTTCAGTCCAAGAAAATATGTTCTATAAAAGTGAGGGGTGTTGCGTTAAGGATACAGTTAGGTCCATTTAATAAAAAAGTAATCACATTTTTCTGGTCACCATAATAATAATACTAATAATTCTTAGAATATTTTTACAAATTACTTGTAAAACAAAGCAGGAAGGGTTCTTTGAATGAACAATAAACTGTCTTTCAAGATTTAATGAACGTTTGTGTTTGCTATAATTGATGAGGCGAAAGGATGGGGGCATCACAACTAATCATGACTATTGAAGTCAAGAAGCAACATCACAGCAAAACAAAAATGTTTTGTTTTAGTTTTTAATTACCATAGTCCTTAACTCAAATAAAGATGAACAAACATTGCAAACACAGATACTATAATAACAATAAACTGACAAATGTAAAGAAAAAATGTTCAAATCTTATTGCTTATTATTTTCTACATTTAAAAAGTATGTATAATAAATTCATTTGAGCTCGTTTTATGACAAACAAAATATGTGTGTTGATTTTCTTTTTTTGTTTTGTTTGTTTGATTGTTTTTTGCAGTAGGCTAGCTGTGTCAGAAAACTGTCACAGTTAAAACGTTTTTACTGTTTTCTGAAGTGAGTTCGTGCAGGATGAGAGGCTGCTCAGATAATAATATTAATATATAATACAACAATCGACACTAATTTCAAAAACTGGTACCAGGCAGGCAGGAAGAAGCTCAGAGGAGGACAGATGAATATTTGAATTGCATGCAAAGTTTCAGGAACCGCAAGAAACAGCCCTTGAATGAGTTTCCGTTTCAGAATGAGTAGCGTGGTATCATGTTGTTCACTCCTTTTCACTTCACCAAGCTGGGTCTGAATGGATCCGGCTGGCAGCTCCCACCTGCATGCTGCTTCCTTTAAATTTGTACCTCACAGAGGTTTAAAGGCTTTTCAAAATAAAACATTGACATTAACTGAGACCAACAAACTCAAGGTCCAGTGCAAGGCTAGGTTGTTGGGAGGCTTGCAACAGAGCGTTGTTTGAACACCACAGCCTCCCTGAATATAAGTTCTTAAAATGTCTCTTCATTCGTCTTCTACTGTTAAAACTCCCTTCTATACATTGTTCTGTTTTTAAACACATTTTGAACTGTGCAACATTATTTAGTTACGACAAATGGACAGGACAATAAGGTAAACCACGAAGAACTAACTAATTAACAATGACTTTGCTATTTAGGAGAAACAGTTTAAGAGCTGATAAAATCTGTAACCCACAAGGGAAACGCTGAGGCTGCAGACAGTGGGAAGAAGATGATGCCTCTGCAGGTGTTTTTTATTATTCTGAGCAGTTATACTGCAAATTTAGCTCAATCCAACAATAATCTTAAAATTTACTCCTCAGAATACAAGAATTTATGACTGTGAAATTCAACATTTGAGATTAAGCAAACATTTTAAAGTCATTTCAAGCAGGTCTGTAATCCAGATAGGCCTCCACAATGGCATCTGCCATCCTCCGCAGCCTGAGGCATTGCTCCTGCACAGGTGGAGCTTACAGTAGGCCCTCCTCCCTTTAACCTGGTCACCATCCCCGTAACCAAGCTCAACAGCTGTCCCTTCCCTTTAGAGGCATTCTTTTCCCACACTGACAGTGTGGGTGAGACTGTGCATGTGTGCACCTAAAGGGCACCCAATGAAACCCTGTCCAAAGCCTCAACCTGTTCCTTTGGCAACGATAATGACCACATTATCACGCGCCACCGAACGGGCACAAAAAAATCCCTTCGTGGGCGCTGAGACAGAAAGAGCAGAGAGAAAGAAGTGAAATAAAGATCTGTCGCTTCTCAGGGAGAGGGGTGGCT
This sequence comes from Orestias chungarensis, assembly GCA_032876305.1. Lineage (NCBI taxonomy): Eukaryota > Metazoa > Chordata > Actinopteri > Cyprinodontiformes > Cyprinodontidae > Orestias > Orestias chungarensis. The sequence continues at coordinate 39,146 of JAVLVB010001216.1, read as the reverse complement.
GAAGTATTTTATTTCCTCTGTCCCCCACCCTTCTGTCCCCATCCCCAGGGTTGCTTTCTCCAGCCATGGTGATCTGCTGTCCCGCTGAGACAATTAGCAGAAGAATTAGGAGTCAAAAGACAATCTGCTCGACACAAGGTGAAGGTTTTCAGGGTGGCCAGGTGTTTATCCGAGCCGTCTGTGCTTGGAGAGAAAAACAGAGCCTCTGTAATCTAGTGACACCCTCAAACCTCTCCACATGTTGTCACATTATAACCCTAGCCTTACTGAATTGTGTTGTACTGGATAAACCTACATGTTCTATCAAATTCTAGCATTTTGAAGGTATTAGAGGTTTGTTAGAGAACACGAGTAAACAAAGAGCATCAAACAGACCGAGGAACACAGCAGACTGATCTAGGTTTGAAGATGCATAGAAGAAAGGTTGACTAAGGTAAGAATGCTCAGAGCTTTTATGGCAAACTTTTCAGTTTGAAAATGCAGCAGCTGTAACCCTACTGAGACAATTGCGTCCACCGAAACTCCCAGGCCATTGATTGGTAAAGAAAACAAACTGTACCTTTGGATGAGTTACAGGGATCCACAGCTCGGCTGTTTAAATTAACAAAAGAATGAAACAGTAGAGAGATTTGCCGTTTTCATACACCATAGGTCTGCACTCTGCAACCAGTGGCTCCTAATAACTTTAGCTAATAAATATAAATTAACAAAGAAAGAGAAAATAAGAAAACACATTTTTCACCGGTAATTTGGCTTTATTCTTTGAATAATTTCACAAAAGTTTCAAAATGAATAGCCACAAAAAGGTCAAAACTATGGTTTTGTTATAGAATGAAACTAAGGAACATGTAAATAAAAAATAAAATAAAAAGTCTCAAAAATGAGAAAATGAAAATAAGAAAACAAGAATGGTCTTGAAACATCTTTGTTTGTAAAAGAGCTTTATTTGGCTGTACTGAGGGTAAAAATGTCTCTTTGGACTTTAAAGGTTGCTGACTGCTTAGTTTAAAACGACGTGTTCAGATGACTTTGAAATTTGACTAAAAGGCATGCATTTGTTTCAGAATATAAAGGAATAGTATAAAAACATCATGCTGTGGTGAATCTTCAGAATCAGAATGGCCTAGTCAAAGTCCAGACCTAAAACAAGAACTGTAAAGCTAGAAAATCCCTGCTAACAGATCATTTGCTGTTTACACATGGTGGTGGTGCAGCTTTTAGCACTGATGGATTACAGGAAAGGTTTTCAGGTATTTTTTTAGGAATATCTGTGGGTTCAGTCCAATTGCATCGCATTGCAAAAGTAAAAGTACGCTTACATTGCTTTGGAGTCTTTTCAGACCTCAGCCTTTGACCTGCTGTGTGTGAACACTAGCTGCAGGAGCTGCCTCCTGTTTATCTTAGTTGTCTTTTCATTCCCATAAACTCCTAACTCCTAAAACAAATGGATCTACTTTAACAATGACGGGAAGATCTCCCCCCAGGTGAGGCTGGGTCTAGGATGTGCCTGAAGCAGCTCCTTCTCTGGCTTCCTGTAATTACCACTCCAAGGAGGAGTGTCCACTGTCTGTCAGCGACGGCTGATGGACGACTACTCCAGCAGTCGCTCAGATGAAACTGTCAGATCCTAGTTTATTTAGAAATAAACCAAATTGTTGGTGTGAATTATTCAACTTAATTAAGTACATACATAGATTAATCAGCAGAAAGTTCATTCTTGCAGGGGTTGCTCAACGTATTTCTGGTTCCTTAAGCACAGGAGGCCAGTTCAGTCCGTCTGCTCACTCTACTTCATTCACATTCATATATGCAGCTCATCTACCTCTGTACCGGCAATCTTATAAACAGACGAAAATGTGCAAAGTTAAAACCTTTGCAAATTTGGAGCTGAATATGAATTCAAGCAGCAAAACACCAGCACACGTTTTGGTTGGTGTTGATGGATGCTGGAGGTTTTTTACGTCATACATCATAGAGGTCTTTAAGGCTGCCAACACATCTGCTTCCTCTGCCCTCTAATGGAGAGTAGGAGCAGGAGTGAGGGGGAAGATTTATTAAGGCAGAGAACAGAATTATGCAGGACCAGAGAGAACAAGACTGGGATTAGTGAGAGGAGTGGAACACACACATACACACAATGACTTTCTATCTTTACAAGGTTGACTACAAATAATGTTTTAAATTAAATTCTATAATCTAATCCTAAATTAAACTTAATTCATACCTTAGTCTTAAACCAAATCCATAAACCAGCAAAAAGGTGATTCCATTTGGTAGCACCGTTGCCTGGGTTCGATTCCAGCCTGCAGACTTTCTGCAAGGAGTATGCATTTTCTGCCTGTGCAGGCATTGGTTCTCTCTGGATACTCCTGCTTCCTCCAACAGTCAAAAAACATGACTGTTAGGTTAATCCTCAGGTGTGAGTTTGTGTGGAATGGTTGTTTTTCCTGTCTATCTTTGCGTTACCCTTGTCTCTCGAGAAACCTACAAAGCATAAGCATGTCGGATAATGGACAATAAAACTTCCAATTATAATTAAATGTAAAGGCAAATTCCCACCAAGGGAACACCTGCTTTCGAAATTCCCATTCCAGATGAAAAGAGTATTAGACATTATAAGCGGGCATTGATAGTTTAGGCTGAATTGCTTCTTCAAGACATGGGTGAACAATGAACGCAGCTTTCTAGCAGAAAATCCTCAAACAATTTAAAATAATTAGTTATAAGTTTAGGTTAAGGTACACGTCACTTCTGCGGTTAAAAAAGGCTCCTAAAGACGCCAGCACAATATGTTGCAGCCAAAACTTGGACTTTAATCTAACTTTAGTGGCCTGCAAGGATGTAAAAAAGATCCTTTGGCATTGAAAAGGTCTAATGTGGAGAAATTCAAATAATTCTGCTTTTGTAAATAATCACAATCGAACAGTTTCACCTCTTACTACAGATTATGGTTTAGATTTAGGGGTGGACTTTGACAAGGCCCTTCCAGCATAAGTATGTTAATTAAATTTTGTTTTTATTAAAACACCTTCATGTTTAGTATGATTATGTTTTAGGAATCAAAAACTCTTTTTATGCCTCTAGAAAGTTTTTCGATTTAAGGATTATTGTTCCTTTTGCATCTCAACGGTTTGATGGAGCAATCGTCTTAGATTTCTTTGCACCACAAAGAAATCTGCTGAAAGATAATGTGCTAAAAGATAATTTGGTGGATCTTCGTAGGGAATTAATGCTGTATAAATATGGTGTTGAATTAATCATGTCAGGATACAATTGTCATATCATGATACACAAAGCTAACTCGAAGAGTTTTTACAAATACAAAGTGTAAGAAGTGACATATACCCTAAATTATGTAATATTTTGGGATATGCATGCAGTCGTTATAGGTAAAATAGCATTAAAAATATCCAAATAACAACTGTTAACATGATATCCATAACAATTTTCTGATTGACCTGACTGTACACAGCTAAGCTGCTCCAGCAGTGCTTTTACTAGTAGTGATTCACAGTATACAACAATATTTTCTTAAAACCCCAAATACACTTTACATTTTGCTATTTTCATGTTACTGTGAGAATTGTGATATTTTTGTGTAAAACTAAAACTTCTTCTACGGCTGCTGTCGTTGATTTTTCTTATAGGACAAGAACAGCTTGGTACGTTTTGGTCTCGGCACCTGCGTTCGGATATTAAACCATTTTACTCAGGCTTACCTCCAAACAGAGTAAGGAGTTGGAGTTAAAGTTCTTCCATGTTTTTAAACAGCCTTATTGCACAAATTAGGAATAACCAAAACAAAGATTAAATTAAAGAGGAGGATCAAGAAAAGGCATGAGCTAAACTGACGCTTTCATAAATGTCTTATTCCAATTTCGTTGAACTTATTAAAGTGTTTGTAACTCAGTGCATCTGTGAGCTGAATGTTGTTCACCTCCAACCACTGACGCCAAACTCATCTAAGTTGCAGCTTACGTGTTCTGACTCCTTCCCTCTGATTAAATCCAGCTCTGACCAGAAGCTGAGACATTCATTCACTGCTGTTCATTTTTCATTTTTTTGTTTTTGTCTTGTATCCTTAAAGTAGGTGTGTCCATTGATTGATGCCTGGAAACCTGGGAGCATAATCACACACTTCCAGGCATCATTTTTCACTTTCAGACCTGATGAATGGGCTCAGGGCATCTGATCAGCGTTATCTTGGTGGAGCTGGGTCCAGGTCAACCTGTCGATGTGTGTGTACTGTTTTTTTACATTGTGAGGCCATCTGTCGGTACAGTACTGATTGATTAGACCCCTCTGATCGTCCGCGAAAGAAACATCTGTTTTTTTTGTGTGATTTTTCATCGCGTTTCTAAAGGGAAAAACAAAGCTATAAAAGATTTGATGCCAGATTTTACTTTCTGTAAGCTATATTTGACATCAACATTAAAATAAATTCATTTAATTAGTTTAATTTATTTAACATTGCTGATCTGAACCCGGCAAAAGTGAATTTTGTTTCATTTTCTATTTAGCATTGCCATAGTAAGTGAATCATGCAATTAAGTAACATGATAGTTAAAGTCCCTGGTGATTTGTTTAGAAACATGTCCTGCTGAGAACTAGACATCTGCAAAAAAATAAAAATACCAACTCAAAAACACACAAACAAAGCATCAACACTTTTATTTTTGCTAAACTGTCTACAATAAAGCATCAGATGCATTAAGCTGATCTGGGTTTAAGCTGAGGCCGTAAATTAAGCTAGTTTACATGATTCCAATAAGGAAACAAAGCGTTAAAGTAATTTCTTGCATGTGCACTCCAAACGTGGAGTTTACGCCAGGTTCGTTGTTAACTGCTCCTCCCTCTCATTGCGCTTCACCTCTCCACAATGCCTGTCCCTAGAATGAGGCAGACGGGGGCACGCAGGAGGTGATGGGGTTAAGAAAGGCAGGGACATGGTGTGATGTTAAATTGACTGGAAATAAGCCTCTTGCATTTTCATGCTAATTGGCAGAGGAACAAATTGGTAATTTATTCCACAAAGAAATGCAAAACACCCCGAGATCTGTCTGAAAACGGGACAACCGAGTGTCGGAGCAGATCAGCCCGGCTTTGCAGAACTATCAGAAATGAGGGTATTTAGATGCACTGGGTGTTTAGTCTGAATTTCTCTGCCTAACTTGTGACCAGGCTGCTTCAGGTGATTTCTGAGATGATATCATAACAGGTGTTTGGATTGTTTTTATTCTTTTTGTTTTATGGTTCTTGTCAAACATAAAAAGTTTCTTTCTCTGGATACTCACACAAACACAGACAGACACACGCTCACTCACACACACATATGCTGCCTCTGGGCTGTCATTGACATACACAGACAGCCAAAAACAAGAGCTTGGCGTCAGCTCTACCAGGTTTGCGAGTCATGTCTTGTCCTGCCTGAACTACACAAACTAGACACTCACGCACACGCACTTGCGTAGTTATCTTGGATTTTTATAGCGTGCTGCACCCTCCACTTACTGCTGGCAGTAAAGGTCTTCCTCTGTGTCATACTAGAGGACCATCTTCATCTTCAAAGAGTTACATGCGCGCACGGGGCAAACACACACCAAATATCCATGCAGACTTCTAAGAAGGCTTAATTATTTCACGTTTGGCTTCAAAGAGACTGTTTGAACACACACTTGCTCCCAGTCTGAAAGCATCTCAGCGGGAGCCCTGTCTTCTTTTACAGTCTTTAAATTCTGCGTCTCTAAGCTCAAATCTTAGATCACTGAGTTTGGTTGTTGAACTTATAGAGGAGTTCATGCCATGGAATACAGCTAAGTGTTTCTGATTGATGATAATCCTTATATTTCCGACTACATTTAAACTAAAGCTGACATGATGAATTAAATCCCAGTTTAAACCTCTCCTCCTGCTTTCTGATATGTGATAGCATCTTTTTCTTTGCTCATCTGCGACCCCTTCGTGTCATCAGGTGGACCCTCTCCCTTGATGCATCTGTCGTATCTTTACTCACATTTCGAATATTCGCTTAAAGGAGGAAATGGAAACTATTTGACCTGGAAGCTGCTGTTAAAAAATGGACGAGGATGACACAGAGGGCATGTGATTAAGCATCGCCAGCAGACACACCTTCTGCTCGCCTGCACGGTTTCTTTGAAGGTACATCTTAAACAGCCGGGCTGGTAATTACAGGCTGCCCGGGCCTCATCGTTAATGTAAGACAGAAGCAGCAAATGTCCATGTTTTAAGAGAAAAACTTGGTGCTGATGATGAAGCGGTTAACCTGAATGATTCCGCTCTGAATTTAAAACATGTCTGAGTTTAGCACAGACCGACAAGGTGTCTAAATTCGGGAACAGATCATCTTAATGTATGTAATCTGAAGAGCTAAATTGTTTCCAGGATGTTTTACAAACAGAATTCTGAAAAGTGTGGGCTGCATATTTACCCTCTTCAAGTATTGCTGCTTGCTCTCATGTTTTTCATATTCTTCATTCTGTAAAATGATCAGATTAGCCGCATGCTGGATGAGAGCGTCCGTAATAATGAATGTTCTGTATTTGCTGCAGAATCTCTATTTGATGAAGGTCTGGAGTTTAATTAGGGCTTTCACACTTTTTTTAAATCAGTTTCGATCATCACTCGTGTAAGACATTGCTGTCCTGCTGGCAAGTGTACCTCCACCCGTATCTTCCGCAGCCCCTGAAAATGTTTTCTTCCTGAATAGTCATGAATAAGCTCCACATCCTAAGGAGTAGATAATGCTGCCACCATCATGGTGGGTTCAAGGGAAGCTTCTCCCATTTGTTTTCTCTGACCTCACAACGCCTGAAGTGAAATGAAAACTGGATCTTTTTCATCTATGGTGTTGTTGTTGACTCTCTCTTCATCAGAAGAAAGTGGACTCTGCATTAGGCTGTGGAAATACTGTTGTTCAGTAGAGAAGCTCGTCAGAGTTAATGGAAACATGGATCACGTTAAATATAGAGCTAACCTGGCAGACAACCTGCTGGAGGGGTCTAAACGGTTTCAGAAAGAAAAATGACCTGAACATTTAGCCAGAATTGCAATAAAAATGTTAAGATCCAAGCATTCTACATTGGCCCAGTCAAAGTTCAGACCTAATTTGTGAAAACAAGACTTGAAAATTCAGAGTCTGTGGATACACGTCTAGAGGAGAGAGGACCTACAACTGTCACTGCGGCATCATAAATACATAAATGCTATTGTGTGGTGGTCTTAACAAACTCAAAAGGCATTCAAGTTGTAACATGACAAAATCTAGAAACTGTTTAAAAGCTATTCAAAACTCCGATATCAACTGCAAACATCAAGAAAATATCTCAACATTCAAAAGTGTTTTTTTTCCAAAAGGTGTTCAGGTTGCCCTTTGTTTGACAAACTAAATGCACGACTGTGGAAATATTTCACGGTACAGAAACGTTAGATACATTAGCTGACATTCAGGGGTGTGGCAAAAAAACATGTGTCATGATCCATCTTTGCAGCTCAAACAGGCGCCACAGGACGGACGTTAGCAGTTTCGAAACTTTCCACATCGAGCAGATATTTCATGGCGAAGGAATGGCAGCTTGAACCTGTCTGACAACCTAAAGCGTCAACAAATTTAAGAATGCAAGAAAAATAAGACAGTTGAAGCTTCGACGTTCTCCTCTACGTCTAACATCACCCTTCAAATCTTTGTATATCTAAATATTGTATTTTAGTATTATAAAATGTTAAATATAAATAGGATGTGACAAGGAGACAAATGAAAGGAGTTATATTAACATTAACGTCTCTTGAGGACCAGACAGACGCCCTAGGCTCAGCTGAGGCCCGACGCCGGCTGGTTTCCACCTGATCCAGACGGCTAAAAACATCTGTCGCCATTGACGTGAGTGTGCACTCAGAGACACTTCTCTGAATTGTGTCTACATATTTATAGCTATAGGAAACAACTCAGCAGCTAAATATGCGAAGAGATGCCAGAAGGATGAGCCACAGATGACACCACATACGTTCATTAACGTTAACTGGCACCAAGCGGTGAGTAGAAGGATGACGACCTGTTATGTCTTTCCATATTTTGATCAGTCTGTCACTCTCCAATCGTAGTACTAAACAGGTATGTGAAACTACTGTGCATATCTGTCATCACTTGCTCGTCGACAGCCCCCTCCACGCGCACACACACACACATAACGATGGCATGAACAACTGGAGCATCTGCCAAAGAATGAACCCGTGGCATAAAGTCATAAATCTTTCCTTGTTTACAGCCAAACCTTTATGAGACGGAGACTTCCTGACGCCAATGCTGCAGGTGACAGATACACACCTACACTTTCGGGAGTCTGAGGATAACACGCAAAGAAAGGACAAAGGCAAGCATGCATGCAGCTGAATCACACCGACAACCGTCGCCCGTACACTGAGCCGCACATCTTCAAGATTTGGATTGGTTGAAGGAGCAAAAAAAACAGCGCCGCCTTTAGGGTTCTGTGTGGCTGGATTTGGAGCAAAACTGGTGTCATGGCCTGTTTTTAACCGATGTTTGCTTTCCCATGCCATCAGAAGGAAGGTCATATTATTTTTGGCTCCCTATCAGGTGGTAGGACAATAAATTAAAGTTCAAAGATGTTTTAAATAAAATTGTTTATTTTGGATTTTCTCCAGGATCAAATACTAGCTCACTCATGCAGCCTTTTGTATTTGAATCGATGTGGATTTTACTCTCACCAAACACTTTTTCTACCTATTGGAAACCATCTAAGCTCAATTATAGCTTGATTGGGAACAGTTCTTAAATTATTCACAGTGGATTGGGATCAGGGCTATAGCGAGGCCATTCAGAGAGCCTTACTTTAATAATGATAGCTCAACTGTGTCCAATTTTTACCCCTTTCAACAACATAACCACCCTAAGATGAAATAAGGCTGTTTAGGAGGAACAACCCATGTTCAAGTCTATCATACAGGAAACTGGACGATGCTGGAACCCCATAGTCTCTGACCACAGTGATGCTAGATTGGCATTAACATGTTTCCAGAGAGTGCTGACCAAGAAGTGGTTTGCAAGATGGACAAGCCCTCTAGAGAAGGTGACCACATCGACATATAGAGTTTTTGGACGATCAACAAACTTTCAGACCTAAGAATACTGATCAACAGTCAAGAATAATTGTTACTGCATCATGGCGAGGATCATTTTAAATCTGAAATTTCAAATACATTAATGTCTGTATCCTCTGATAAAAGGAAGAAACACAATGTCTTAAATGTTTTGTCATTTTTGTGGTCTGGGTTACATTTTTATTTTCTGCACTCTCCGCGACAATGATTAGATATTTGTCACCATGTTGTTTTATTTAGTGTAGTTTAACTTCTCAGCCTCTGTAAGAATAAGTGACGGGATGTCCCTGTAAAGCAAAATGCTTAATAAAAAACACATACTTTTTGTTTCACCAATATTTTCCATTTTAAGAATGGAAAATATTGGTGAAAGTACATGACTGTACTTTGAACCCAGGCATTTTAGGACTTTTATTAATTTACACCAATTGATGATTAGAAATAATATCCATTGTATCCAATAACCTGTGTATCAAATTCAAGCTACTTTTGTAACGAACATCTGGGCGGTTAATATGTACAATTAAATGAATTTTTACCTCTTTTTTTAAATATTTTTCCTTTTTATTTCCCTCTAAGATATTGATATGTGAATGAAACTTAATATTTATGCTTTGATTCCATTTAAATAAATATTATTATGAAAGCCCTAGCTTTATTAAGGAACTCAAGGAAATTACCAATTAGTTTTACATCCTGTCACAAAACCAACCACTAAGGTGAGCATGTGTTACAGGTGTGACCACTTGGACTGTTTGTATCAATACAGTGTTTTGGAAGTTTAGTTATAATCTTAATTTTTATTCAAAAATTACTTTTTAAATCAGAAATTGGTTTCAAAGTTGTGTTTTTAAAGAATTGCTTCAAAAAGCTTAAATGTTTATAATAATGTAAATGTAAATGCAAAAGCAATGTGTAAAAATAATTGATAAAGAAAAAACAATTGATAAAAACACCATGAATTACTGTATCTTTTAACTACTATAAATTAAAGGATAAACTCCTTTTAATATCTTGACATTTCAGAGGGCATTGCGGAAACATGATTCAACTGAATGTGGTCGTTTTGGTTTTGTCCCAGTAAGAGAGAGACCATGAGACCAAGCGACAACGCAGCTAAACATATTAAAATAAAATGGGACAATAAAAATAGAAAAGCAATAAAAGCCAGCGGATCTGTGGCATTTTACCACAATAAGTACAAAAAGGCACTAAACAGATGGAAGCTACTTTCCAATCACCACCTACTGCCAACTCCATGTAAGTGTAGGTAAAACTGTCAACAGTAAGCCGGTAATACCAAAACTGTATATGTAGATATTTTTTATTATATCCAAACCTTGTGGATAAGAAGCAATACCACCATTATTGACAAACTAAAGGATGATGAAGCTGTGAAAATATTGAAGTTAAACCACAAGTGATCGCCTCAAGAAGCTCGGACATCACACAAAGTCTAAAATTGAACACTATGGAGTTTAGATAGAAATATTGACAGAAATATCAGTCTTAACGGTCTTTCATTGCGAGGTGAAGAATTTTTAATTTCCACAACAGCATGGCACTACCAGTACCTCTAAAATATATTTTATATATATAGGATTTAAATAGTTTAGGACATATACCCATAAACTGTATTTTAAGTGAACATAATTTAATACTAGGAAGCAAACAATTTGGAACTTGGCTGTAACTTACAAAGATGTTTTGCAGATTAGTTTCATTTTATGAATCCAAATCTTTGCCTGTTAATTTTGTAAGGCTACAGTACATTCCAGCACTTAAAGACCAACACCAACTTGTCCAGGAACTAGAGATGAAAAATAGGCACTAGAGCTAAAACTTGGAAAAATGCTTGTATATCCTTTTAGGGTTAACATTCTACAGTTAAATAAATTAATAAACTAGACAACAACAAAAAAATCAGTTGTAAAGATCATGTGTCATGCACATAATGTCTCTGATTATGATGAACGAATAGGCAAAGGTGCAAATAAATAATTTGTTTACAATGGGCTAATAACAGTAAGCCTAATTATATAAATTAACTAAATATTAATAATAATAATAATAATAATAATAAAACATTAACAGGAATGGGGTAGGGACAGGTACAAGTTACCTCTATTCATTAAACTGAACATCTTTTTCTCAGTTGTTCTCAGTTTCTTTTACAAGTTTGAACATATGAACATTAGGAAAATGTGAAAATCTATTTCAGTAAAAAAGCCTTAACAATCACGTTTACTGATAAATCAAATTGTGCTCCTTTACTGGTCTGCTGCTTTTAAGTAGAATTATTCTCCAACACAAAACTGAGTGCAGTTTCTAATCCATTCTGGTAAATGGCGCCATCTAGTGGCAAGGACAGCAAAACAAACACGCACAGCGTTTTAATGTTTCTGTTTCTACTTGGTTTTATTTTTCCCCCCCTTTGCATTATAATCACTAAACATTAAGTATTACAGCAGAACTAAAACTTAACATAAACGTCTGGCTTTAAGGAGGATGTTGCCGGAAGTGATGGAGAGGATCAGACCGCAGCCAGCCTGTTCTCCACGCCTCCCTGCATCAACCGATGTTAAGACACCCCATCACCTAGAGACCACGTCGCCTAGCAACGCTCTGTCAAGTGGCCCAGGTGGGCGGGGACGACGCGCGCGGCTTCCGCATTAATTGCAGCGCATGTGTGTAAAATGTGTGTTTCTGGGCCACGCGAGGTTGGTGTGTCCGTCTGTCGTAGCATTTCAAGAACCACTATTCCTCCAAATACTAAGCTGTGAGGACCCGGCGCTCCTGAAAATGTCCACTCATTTTAAGGCTTCAAGAATGAATTGAAATAGAGCGGAAGTGAACTCAAATAGGTCCTTGTTGAAATGGAAAGACACGTTGTTTCACTGTGAAATCATCGTTAGAGCGAACACACCGGAACACCTCCTGTGAGAACAAGCACTGATTAGTGAGAACAGCATGTCAGAGGGTGGATCTGATTTAAAAGAACCAGTGTAAACCTTACATTTAAGGGGGAATACCTTTTATGGTATGGTGCTTGGTCCAAGTTTAAGGTCTTATGGCCATTCTGGGAGGTTGTAATTTATTTTTGTAATATTTAAACTTGGACTACATATTTATATATAGGTACACATAAGCTTACATATTTTTTTATATTTTTTGGTACATTTATCTAAAGACCTAATGAGTTGATTTGTTTGTCACTGACGTCACCGCAATTATTTTCCTTTTTAATATTTAAGGCTTTCATAAAACATTTTGTCTAAATCTTTTCAGCACATAAAGTCAGAGGCGAATTGTGAAAATGCAACCATGAGGCTTTATTTCAAAATATGTTAAGGTTTGTCAAAAGCCTTAAAATATCCGTCATTTTCTGCGAAAATGAAAATGTTTGAAAGTGAAATGAAACAAAATGTATGGGCGTAAGAAAAAAACGGTTATAATGTGAAATTTGATACGATCGTGAACATGACATTAGAAAAGCCTCACAGTGACACAAGTGACAAGACCAAAGATTCTCATTTTAAAGCAAATAAACTTTTACATTATGAAGGTTCATGAACATTTTAAGACATGAAGACCATTATAGAACAACCAAACAATTGAACAAAGATTAAATCACGTTAGTCACATTTTCAGTCACATACTGATTTGTGATGTAAAGTCATTGTGAAAGAAGCTGCAGATCATAAACAAAAATGAGTAATGGTTCACTAATAAATTAAATGCATTGAAATTTTGAACTGAACACAGTATTGCTGAATTGGACAGAGATAAAAGAATTGGTGTAAAATACAGAAGCTCATGAACCGTTATGTATGCATGTGAGCATTATTGTTTAACAATTTCTCTTTACACCAAACCACGATTATCTGCTTTGATCAAAACCGTCCCACTGGAGCTGAATGGACGTACAGGTGATAGGTGAACCCTGACCTCAGTCTCAGGTACTCTGCTGCGTTTAAAAAGGTTTTCTTCCTAAATTGATCTGAATAGTTGTCCCCCTATCTCTCCCTGAACTCCCTGCAGCATAATGCTACCACCATCATGCTTAACAGTGTGAATGGTGTGATTGCCATGACAGCAGCACCTTCTTCCACTGCAAACAGGGGTCACCTCTCAGCTTCACATGCCTGACGTGTTCTTCTTTAACTTTGACTGAGTCTACAAAGCATCCTTTGATGGTCAATTCAGATTTTTTAGGTGATATTTTTTAATAATTAAATGCTACTGCTATCAGACTTCTGTGAACAGTCTGTTACGCAAAAGTAACTCATAACCACACTGAAAGATGTTTAACGTACATAAGTAAGAATGGATATCTGTGGATCAATTGTATTATTGGTGAGTAACGTGAGCCAAATTTATTGTTACAAGATCACAAGTTAAGAGGAAAAGCAACAACCAAAACTCGGCACCACTTCCTTCAGCAATAGGCCTAGCCTACTTGCGTAAAGATTTACGTCTGGTTTCTTCCGTGACAAAATTATATCTTAGGTCAAGTGATGTAAAAATGTAACAAAATTTGACGTACCTGCAGAATTGAGGCCGTTTTGTCTGCTGTTTGAATGTAGCGTTTTTTTGTGAGGGTTTTCCAGAGGATAAATTGACAGGCAGACAGCTCCCTGTAAAATCTGTAATTCTGTTTCTGGCAGACACATTACTGTTGGATAAATGTTATCTCCCGTTTTGGATTTTGTGAAGCTGAAAGAATTTTTGCCATTTTCATCCATTTTTATATTTGTTACAATGCATTACCATGGCAACCAGTGGGTTTACAACTGGAGCAATTGATTAATATAACAAACGTGCAACTGAATATTTGAAAGTAGTTAAAAAAAGGACAGAAAAAAAAAGAAGATTCAACCATCTCTTCAATCAATTATCAAGTAAGAGGCTAGCAAACAATCTAGGTGCTGTTGATGACTCTGGAGATTATTCATAAAAATCCATGAGCATCCTCCTCATTAGACTACTCTGTAGTATCATTAGAGCCACGTTGATATCTGCAGGATTACAGACTGCTACTGCAAATCATCTCTGCCCAGCACCAGCAACATCTACAAACCATCTTCTAAAAAACGTTGATAATATTTCCGTCCGGGTTTAATTAAATTGAATTTTGAATAACTATAATCAATTTTTTGGGTTTTTTAAATTGCCAAATCCAACAATGTTTTAACATCAAAAGATCAAGAAGTCTGCGATTTATTAATACTTTGTGAGGTTTCTGTGGGTGTAAGTGGTTAAAAACTTCCATCAATTCATTTTCCAACCCGTTAATCCTGGCAGGGTTGTGATGCCTGTCTCAAGCTGTGGGCCGGGGCGAGAGTTTCACCTTGGAAAGGTCGCCAGTCCAATGAAGAGGAACACTAAGACGGACAGGACCAACAACTCACACTTAAGGATAATTTAATATCCAATTAACGTAACAGCTATGTTAATTGGAACGTAGAAGGAAGTCAGAGAACCCAAGCATGCACAGGAAAAGAGAAGAGAAAAAAGTATGCAGTAAATATTTCATGGAGTACGCTCCATGAAAAAAAAACATTGCAAGGTAACATTACTATCAATTCTGACCTATCTCGGTTAAAACATGTTTGTTGTTTAGTTTTTTTATTAATTTAATAACCATATGTGTGCTTAATAATAATATAAAAACTTTAAATTTTTATTATTTTTTCTTCATAGCAGTCTCACCAAACCTGAGTGAAAACTGATCTCTAACATGGAGCTCTCACGCCTCCTCTTCCAGGTTCCCCCAACCCAACATCTAACAGTAGGCCCCGCCCTTCCCTCTCGCTCTCACCCCAACATGACTACTAAGTATCTGCGCCGCAGAGCACCATGGGATCTGTAGTCCGCGCCTCGCTAGCACGTTTGAGAAGGCGAGGCCTCGACAAAATACAACTCCCATCTCGACCCTCGCACGCCGAGCCCCGTCGTCCAATCTGAATAAGTGGGAGGAGCGTGTCCGCCCACAAAAGCCACAGTCATCCCCCCCAGTTTATCGAACCCAATTGTGCACGAATTAAAGGGAGAAGGCTTAAAATACGAACACAGGTGGCGGCTGGTTTCAGGACGCCCGCGCGTCGTCGTGTCGCCTGGGTGACGAGCGGCGGTTGACAAGCGGCGAAGAGGTTGTCGACCTGACACTTAAATGGAAGTGGGTGGGCCTCCACGGTCACACACCGCCAACTTCTCCTCTGCCCGTGGTTCCGACGAGCGCTAATTAGCTCGTTTTTATGGACGGTCTGCTTGGCGGCAGCGACAGACGACGGGAGTCGGCGAGGGGAGTTCCAACGGTTTCCTGCTCTCTCTTTTTTCAGCGGTTGGGAAAGGGGTGGAGGGGGGCTGCGCTCGATTGTGTCTCCGCTTGGCACCGCCCTTCCTGGCTGGTGGGTGGTTTCGTCAAAACGGGCTGATCCGCTACGGCCCAGAGCCGAACATATAGGCCGTCCTCCGCCTCTGTACCCGGCCGGCCTTCTACCGTGAACTACACCCTCTCCCTCTCGGTATATTCATGCGTTATGAGTGGTAGGTACCCTCCCCCCCGCTCCGTCTCCACCCCTCTCTGAGTCTCTCTCTCCGGCTGACTGATAGGAGGCTTCCATGCCCCCTTTGATATTGATGATGAGGTTACTGCTTTCTATTTAGTCTTATATTGATCAGCCTCTGTTTAAACCCTGTTTGTTTATGCTCTCGTTTTTATCTGCAATAATTTCTGCTTTAACCCCGGATGACTTTATCCAGGGAATGATCATAGATTTTAAACAAACATAATCTAAAATTTACACTTTTTGTTTTTTTTTGACAGACTCCAAGAAGGAATCATCTGGAACAGAAGGAGGGAAAGCATCTAAACGGGGCAAAAGTTCAGGATCGCAGGTAAAATAAACAGCACTAACAAAAAAAAGGAACAAGCAGGATAGTTTGTTATAGTTAATTAGTTTCTTGCCTTGCCTGTAGGCCACAAATGTACTCCCTCCCTCTCAGCCAGTCAGCCAGACACCTCTGGGGGCGTTTCTCTGGTGATTTCCACTTCCTGCTTCTGTCCAGCCCTGCTTGGAGCCAACACTCAACAAGCTCGATATGGCTGACACACTCCAGCAGCCCTGCCTTTGAATTATGCTCGCATGCATTCAGTTGTGCCGACAGCTTCCGCTTGAATACCTGAAGCTTTATTTTTTTTATTTTGTGACCGCTCAACACTTTCAATTCCTATTTTTAGCAAACCTGTGGAGGCTGCAGAATCATGCTGGTGTGTCCATGCTCGGCCCTGTGTTATACATGTGTTGTAAACCGTAAACGATGCCAAGACTGTGCTTCTTATCTTTCAGATGTGTGTGACTTTAAATGTTTTCTGCGACCTAATTTTTTTTAAAAGGGAGGGTTGAAGGCAGTTTTTTCCCCCACTGTTCTGAGAAAAGAGAATATGGTTCTCACATGCCCACCCACTCGTTTCCTGTGATACCGCCCACTTCCACTGACAGCTCTCTCTGTTTGCTCTTTTAAAATCAACCATGTTCTCTCCATCCACTCTCGGTTTGAATCGTTAAACTGTGTTGCATTTTCTCTTCCTATGTTTTTTTCTTTTTTATTTACTATGTATGTATTTTCATGTACTCTTACTGGTTTTTGCAAAACCCCTTGAACTTTTTAAAAGTTTTTTTGTGATAAAATGTGATAGACCAACACACAGTAGAGCCAAAGTCAGTTTAAATTAAAAAAAATACTTTATCACAAACGGAAAAATATTATTTTTGACATATACGAGTTTCTTCAAAGACTCGTTTCGGATGTTTTTATCTGTTGACAGAAAACCTTTAATCCCATCTCACCTGACCGTCCCTCTGCAGAGGTTTACCATACATCCTTTTTTGGCCAGCTTTCTATCAATTGGAGGTTCTTCCAACTGAGATGTAGATCTTTAAAGCTTCTTCAGAATTTCTACAGACCTCTCTTCTGTGACAATTTCTGTGACAATATCCCTGCTTTGTTTTTATCGCTCCTCATCCTCATTCTTCCTCCTCCTCTAGGATTCCTCTCAGCCTTCTCCTCTGGCTCTGCTAGCAGCCACCTGCAGTAAGATCGGCGGCCAGGGGGGAGCAGAGGCATCCCAAGTCCCTGGTGCCCAGCAGATCCAGGTACAGGCTGGTCAGATCCAGCTCCAGGCGGGTCCGCTTCAGGGTCAAATAGTGTTGGACGCATCCGGGGGCCAGGCTCTGGTTCCCCAGCAGCTAGAACTGGTCCCCGCCCACTTCACCGGAAACGGCTGGCAGATCATCACAGCAGCTCCAGCCATGGCCAAGGAGAACACCAGTCAGCCTGTTGCTGTGTCCGTTGCCACAACTCTGGCCAACGACAGCTCACCTGGAGGACGTAAGGTAAGAGTGGCTGGGGGCAGACCTGTTTTGCTTTTTTTATGCTCAAACACACGTTACAGTTCTTTTCTTTTCTGCAGGTGAAAACAACAAGTGGCACCAACTGTGTCCCGGCGAACCAGCAGCCGCAGCAGCAGTTCCAGATCATCCAGGTTCATAACCTGCCCAATGCTGGAGGCGGAGTCCAGTACCAGGTCATTCCTCACCTGCAGACCGCAGACGGGCAGCAGATCCACATCAACCCCCAGCCAGGCCCCATCGGGGCGCTGCCTGAGCAGGTTCAGCTCATCCAGACGCCATCCTCAGCCCAGACCCAAGCTATTCTCCAACCAGCCAGTCAGCAGGCCATCCTACCAAGCACAGCCAATCAGACGGTCCCACTCCAGATCCGTTCTGCACAGACTTTTCCCATCCAACTGCAGACTCTGGCAGGTTCCCAGGCGCCCATGATGACAACGGTGCCCATAAACCTGGGGGGCATGACTCTGGCCATGCCGGTGATCAACAATGTAGGGGGGGGCGGGGTGGTTCAGCTCATCCAATCAGCCGATGGAACATTCTCTGTTGCTAATGGCAACCAGCTGTTGACGACAGCGCTGCCAGGAGGAGCCCCCCCTGCATGCGGCGCCGGATCGGCGTCGGCAGCAGCCGAAGGAGATGCCGAAGGCGCTCAGGCGGGTTCCGAGGGCGCCCCTGAAACCAGTCAAGTACAAAGTAACGAGGCAGACTCCCAGAACCAGGCCAACGGACTCCAGAACCAGTCCGATGCGGCTGGAACCATCCAGCAAGTGATCGTGGGACAGGTGGGCCACCAGCTGGTGCAGCAGATCCAGCTTCAACCCCAGGGCCAGAGTCAAGCTCAGACTCAGAACCAGCAGCAGCCGCAACACATCCAAACCTTTCAGCTGGCGCCAGGACAGACCCTGCAGCCCATCCAGGCCTTCCAGAATTCAGCGCAGGTTCTGATCCGCACTCCCACCCTGTCGCCCTCTGGCCAGATTACCTGGCAGACCGTGCAGCTACCCGGTGGGGTCTCTCTGCAGGGCGGCCTGGGTGCAGCGGTGCCACAGCAGCTGACGCTGGCTCCGATGGCTGGGGGGGGGGCTATAGGCAGCGGGGGCCTGGTGTCCCTGAGTGGGACCCCGTTAACGCTGAGCACAGCCCAGATCAACCCAGGTTCTGGGGTCCAGACGGTCAGCATCGCAGGACTCGGCACAGCAGGGGTTCAGGTGCAGGGTGTGCCGCTCACCATCACTGGTCTACAGGGTACGATCCTCTAAATAAGATGTTCGTTTGTCACGCTTACCATCACAAACACAGTTGTGCCTTTCTTCCTGTAACCAAAGTTGTTCTTCAGCTTCCCCGGCGGCTGCTGTTAATTCGTCAATGTTTCATCCCCTCTCAGGTCAACCACAGGGTCAGGACGGGGTCAAAGTTCAGCCTTCTCCCGTCACCGTTACTGTTGGCAGCGTGGCCTCTGGTTCATCTGTGAGTCCAGACCAGCTCGGTTCGGTCCAGAGTTCTTCGGATCAGGAGGGACCGTCCAGTAAGAGGCTTCGTCGCGTCGCCTGTTCCTGTCCAAACTGCAGGGATGGAGAAGGAAGGTCTGTGTGTTTTATGGGGATTTCTGTGAAACTTTGGTGTGATACGCATTTGAATTTATTCCCCTCTAACCCTAAATAATAAAATAGGCAAAGCACCTTACACAGCAGGCCCTGATTCTCGCAAAAATCAAAAAATAAAGAAAATCTAAATTTTGTGAGTTTTTATCTGCTGGTTTGGAGCGAATCAACCAGGCTAAGAAAAAAATAATTTCAACAGATCCTGACGTCACACATGGCCTGTAGTAAACAGGAAGTAACACAGGTTTGCTATATCAGAACTTATTCTGCAAAGGTATTCCATCTCCACTTATCCCATTAACTCTTCTTTTTTTGGCAAAAACCACCTAGAGCAAGCGTAAAAACTGAAGCAGTTTCTAATGCGCTATCTAAATAAGTGTGTTAAATAAACATTAAACATAAGTTTTCATTCTGTATGTTGTTGACGATTAAGCTCCTGAATGAATCCAATCATGCTGTGAGGACACGGTAGAGAAGAAATCTTGTCAGATCTGATTGGAGGAAAGATATAGCTGAATCCTTAGAGATAAAAACAAAAAGCTTTCAGCAGGACAGCAACCCTAAACAACCAGCCAGAAGGGTCTAATCCAAGCCCAGGCACCTAGTAACCTAATGGTGGATCTGTGCTAGGAATTGAAAGCTGCCGTTCAAATCATCCCATATGTCTAAGTTTGCCAACTCTGTAAATGACTGTAGAGAGAACACTATGAAGACTGAATGTGCTAATAATAAATTGAGGGGTCTGAATGTACATATAAGCCAGAATTAAAAGTTATTTATTATTTAAAAACATATTTTAAAATAATTTTGTAGTTGTAGAATGTAAAAACTGTTATAAGGGGCTATAAATGTTAGATTAAAAAAAAAAACAACTAACTCACATTCCTTCTAACGATTGGGCGACAGACTGCAGGTCAACCCTATTCCCACAATTTCTGTTATGTAGGAATAGTGGCGACCCCACGAAGAAAAAGCAGCACATCTGCCACATGGAGGGCTGCGGGAAAGTGTACGGAAAAACCTCTCACCTGAGGGCCCACCTGCGCTGGCACACAGGCGAGAGGCCGTTTGTCTGCAACTGGATCTTCTGCGGGAAGAGGTTCACCCGTAGCGACGAGCTGCAGAGACACCGGAGGACGCACACGGGTAGGCGGGCCTAACATCAGCCCGGCGCTGCTGGGAGGGTTTTATTTGGAGCTGCAGAATAAGGAGGATGGGAGTCAAACACTGATCAGATTATTGGAATTTGTCTCATCTCCAGGAGAAAAGCGCTTCGAGTGTCCTGAGTGCTCCAAGCGCTTCATGCGCAGTGACCACCTCTCGAAGCACATCAAGACCCACCAGAACAAGAAGGGCAGTGCTGCCGTGGCCATCATCACCACGGACGACATGGAGGAAGAGCCACCCGAAGGCCTGTCCGAGTCCCCCCAGATAGTCACCGTGGGAACCCTGACGCGGGACTCCGAGCCTGCCACCCCCACCACCTCCAACCACCTGGGGGAAGAGGAAGAGGAGGAGGAGGAGGAGGAGTTTGAATAGACCAGCGGGAAGCAGACTTCCTGGTTGGGAGGCGTTTGCAGGGACCTTTCCTCGGTTTTTAAAATTGTTTTCTTATATAAGGGACTTAAAGGAGGATCATGTAATGGTCATGAAGTGGAGAAAAAAAAATACAAACGTTACAATCTGAAGACGACTAACGTGTAATGAAAGATTAGTTTGGCTTTTATGTAATAACCTGTAACATTTCCGTGAGCACTGAGGGGAGAGAATGGAGGCAGATGAGCACAACACGGGTGGACCTGAGGAAAGTAAGAACATCCAGTGGTGAGGCTAACTATGCACAAAGCTGTGTTCCTGTTCCTGAGGTTAGTCGTGGTACCGGGCGCTCGCAGACTGGTGTGTGTGTGTTTGTTTGTTTGTTTGTTTGTTTGTTTGTGAAAGGTGTGCTTGTGTTTCCACGCTGCTCCAGAGAAGATCTACCTATGGTGAGTCCTACTGTGGTTCGGTCCTCAGATCAGATTCAGGCGTCAATTTTGTTTTGATTACTCAACGAAATATCCGAAAAGCAAAGTAGAGTAGTGATAAAAATAAAAAAGCACATATAAGATTTATAGATGATGCATTCCTTATTGAAGCGCAGTGGCCATTAGAGTACAAATAAAAGGTTTCTATAGAGTTAGAGGGAAACAATCTAGCTTTCTGCAACGTCTGTTTGTGTCGAGAAAGCAATACTATGATGACAATCCTTGTGAAACCATGTTTACATCGTCAGGGCACATTTTTCGTTGAGAACCGGAGGAGAACGCTGCCGTCTGAGCAAAGCTGGCCAATCGCAGGAGTTGGTTTAGGCATCAGAGCTGCACCGTTGGTTTCAGCCGGGCCAGACGGCAGCGCTGTCGGTTAGGCTTCTTGTGCTTTGGTGAGGAGCCCTCTGCAAGACCGTGGCACAAGCGGCTATAGGAGTTGAGCTCTTTAGCTAGGTGGATGTAATATTTCTGTTGATGTTGCTCTGTGTTAGTTCAGTGCTTCTTTAACTTTAAACAATTATTTTAAAGAATTAATTTTTTATTGTTTTTTTTTTTAGCCCCTCTTCAGGTGTTTGAACCCATTGATTCTGGCTAATTTATTATTTATCCTTGGTTTTGGTGACCTTCGGCTGGACGTGTTTTTGTGGTTCTGAGGTCGTATACAGCATGTTTCAGTTCTTGTTGTAGTGCTGCTTCTCTCTTCTTTCATCTATTTCTTGTTTTTCTTTGCGGCATAAAGTTGTTTTTTGAATACAAAAATAAATATAAATATCAAAATAAAAAGAAAGCAAAAAAAAAAGAAATGTCTAAAGCTGAAAAGATTGATACCAAACTGATTTAAATGTTTTTAAAACTCTTTTTTGTGTGATGACTAACTTCTTTTCTTTTCTATTTTGTAGTGACATCTCATTTGTAAATCTTTTTCTAAAGATGTCTGTTCGTCTCCATGACATTTGATAATGGGTTTTTGCCGGGTTAGCCTTAAAGGCTCCAGTTTATTGATATTTTTAAAACTGGTTTGTACAAATGTGTTGTCAGCAAAAAAAACAAAATGTTTAAGCAGGAAACAATCTACCTGCTTAACACTTGACAATAAAGTGAGTCTTACATTTCTCCACATGGTTTTGTGTCTGTCTAGAAGGGTTGAAAAGCCTGTTAGGACCCCAGCCAAAACCCGTCAGACGTCAGAATAATCAAGGAAATGTATCTGTTACTAAGCTGCAACAATTATTTTCATAAAACAATTAAACAAAACAGTATTTAAATCTCTTCTCCTGTTAATCTTTTTAGAAAATAAAACTCCTACATTACCTGGAATGATCACACAGCGTTATATACTCCAAGTATTTTGTTTAGATGATTATGGCTTACTGAGAATGAAAACCTAAAATTCAGCATCTCAGAAAATTAGAAAGCTGTAAAAAAAAAAAAATGATTCTTGGAAGCATATCCTAATCAGCTATTTCATTTTAAAAGCTTGAGTTCTGCATGAATGCATATTTGCAGAAAATTGAGTGGAAGGAAGGAGTGTGGTTATTCAAAAAGCTTCACCGGGAGAGGAGTCTGGAGTCAGTGCTTCAAGAGCACCCAGACACAGACTTAAGACAGTACTGACGTTTGTGCTTTAAACATCAGATATTAGTCTAACGCAGGATTTTGCAATCTCCTATTTTTTCTGTTTTATACCTTTCTGTATATTAAGATTTTCATGTTTTGGTGTAAAATAATAATAAAAAAATGATATGGATGTAAGGAAGTGCCTCATTCATGTGTAATGTTGGGCATGGTGGAGGTTCTGTGATTCTTTGGGCCTCTTTCCCTTTAAAAGTAACCACATTAAAACACCATGAATTCTTAAATGTAATTAGACATTTTAAATGAAAGGTTTTTGGCTCCAACCAGATTTTCTTTCCTAAAACAAAAGTATCCTGAAAGTTTGATCTGCCACCACAGAGATTGAGTGTTACCAGTTTGAAGGTCTCTTGTTTAGATCAGGTTTGTGGCGCCCCCTACATGGCTTGTAGCAAACTACTGATGGAAACTTAAGAGACTCTACCAACTTAAACATCAGGGGTATCCTGCAACTTTTAGATGCATCCCTGCTCCAACAAACCCAAATCCACAATAAAAGAGTTAAAAACTAAATATGTGGCTCACTTTTATTTATTTTGGTCATGTAAAACTTTAAATTACACAATCTGACTCCAAGTTACTCATTGCTTGCAAATGTATCCAACATAAAAAAAGTTGTTAAAAAATGGTTTAGATTAATTCTTGTCAAAAATCTAATTTCTGTTTTGGACACAATACCAAGAAAAAAAATAATAACTGGGTTCGTTTTTACAAACTTTATTGAAATCTATAGTAGACACATGAGAAAGTAATTTGAGCGAAAGCTTCAGGTTGCAAGCCTTGCTGCAACGTAAAGGCAAGAAATAAAAGGCATCCCTGCATTACATGCAACACTAACTTGGATATACATATGGAACATATTAACAGTATGAAACCTTTTTAAAGGTGACTTTAAAACAAAACAAAAAGTAAAACTGAGTGTTAAGATTAAAATGGCCCTTAACTGAGTGTTAACTAAGCAGCTCCATCATCTGGATGTCACTTCAGATCCTTCCGGATGCTGCAAAAGAAACAAAAAAACAACCACAAGAATCAGCATTACGGTTTCTCACTAAAACTAGCAAATCTTTAAAAAAGAAAATAATACAACAGCTACTTTATAACTTACAGTCAAACAGTCCGGGTCTAAAATTAAAGAGTCAGTATGACTGGACCAGGCAGAATGTTATTTATTAATAAATATTAGGCTTTATTCGATATTTAGCCTTTAAAACATCTCCCGGAAAACAATAGTCACTAGAAATGTCTAAGTATGTTCTCATCATTCTGGGCTTAAGAATAAACCAACATCATTAGTTAACCTCACCATACGGCTTCTGGTTTGGTTCTGCAGGTGCATTAGCCTGTTTGGTGAAAATGTGGACGCTCACCTCTCCAGGTACTCGTGGACGTTGTCATGGCCGTTGTAGCGCGCCAGGCCCACCAGGATCCCTGTGGCGCACCGGCCCTCCTTCTTACGGCAAAGACTGCAGTTACACATCCCTCGGCAGAGGGGACAACACCAAGTCTGCCAGAAATGGGAAGTGGGGGTTAGTCAGCTTCCCTTTTCACTCAAAATCAACAAAAAAGATTATTTAGATAAACAGAGGAAGGGATAAAACAGGCTTCAATAAAGGTTGAAATAGTTCTGCCAGGATATTTTATAAGCTTTCATTGCAAACTTTATTGGTTTTACTGCATCCTTGATGTTGCAGTGAGGGTCTTAATTGATTCTGACCTATTTTAAAGCTGTTAATCAATGTGAGTCGACATTATTGTCACAAGATTTGGGATAAATAATAATAAAAATTTACATCCAGACTGACTCACATCTCATATTGACGATGTAAAAGTCGGGAAATGTGCGACATGACTGTTCGTACAGCAGAAAGTTTGAACACGATCAGATGTAGCAACACAATTTTTTTTCCTAAGGAAAAAAATAATCTAAATTGATTCCTTCAAACTGTCGAGAAAAAGATGTTACGTTAGCTTAATCAGATTTAATTGTCTGAACAAGCCTTTTTCATCAAAACAACAAAGCGACGAATGTAAAACATTGTACAACAACAATGTAAATTCCATTCAAACAGGATATTCAACAACAAAAAAAGAAAGAAAGAAACATCTGATGTTTAAACAGAAAAATGATCCTGAACTAACATCAAAATAAGTCAGTAATCGACAAAACATCAACAAACCTCAACACATAGGAAGACTAACCAAACAAAAAAAGTGACTGTGTGATGTGTGAGAGACAGGACAACTTCAAGCTGACTGAATGGCCGCCGAACTAACCGGGTCCAGCAGCACGGTCCGCACGTCCTCCCCGTAGCGGTTCTTCAGGCACGGACCACAGAACTGACCTTTGACCCCAACACAGTGACCACTACGGCACACTGTCTTGGTGTCTAGGGTCTTCTGTCGGCACTGGTGACACGAGCTGCCCTAAAAGGGGCGACGAGACACAGGAAGTCAGCTAGTATTGGGGGAATAAAATGGAGGTCAAAGGTGAAAGCTGTGGAGCGACTCACATTCTCCTTGTCCCAGATCTTGTCTTTGCTGCGATATGCAACGTTCTCCAGGTCCTCCTCTGTGATGTCTTCAACTGACTTCACTATGTAGAAGCTCCTTCTGGAACCAGTGCTTCGTCTCTTCTTCTTTCCAACATCAACATGTTCCTCGTCCACCTGAGCAGAGGTAAACACGCCTTTTGGTTTAATATCAGGAGATGTGGCCAGAAGGACTTATTCTGCAGCACTTTGAATCTCCCTACTCTGGTAAAATAAAGGATATCTCTATTCTACTGTATAACAGTGGTGTGTTTGATTCAAGTACTGGTACCTCCAGCAGCCTCCTGAGATCCACAGTCCTGGGACTTGAACGCATCGCCGGCTCAGGCTTCTCCTCAACCGCAAAGTTCTCTGGAGGACGAGCCTTACGGGACGGGTTCCTCCTCTCAGACCCGACATCGGATCTAACCTTGCGCTTCTGGACCGAGCCGCGCTTCTTCTGCGGAGACAAAAAAACTAATTTGAAGGCCAATCCATCATTTCAATTAATTACAATTCACACACCTGAGCTCTTGGCTTGAATTCAGACATTTTAAACTTCACAAACAGAGTAAAGCTCAGAGTTAACTAAATCAACGGACCTTGGATTCAGCCTCATCTCATAATGCACAAGCGGATAATTTAGGTCCCTGTGAACCAGCTCGAGTTATGAGAATACACGTTTATGCCAGGAGAATTGTGTATAATTTAAGTGTGAATGTATTTAAAAACATGTTTAATGTTTTTAGTCATAGCAGAGAAAAGTTTACAAGGATTCATCTGCTTAATGTGTAATGCCAAGATGTGGATTCTCTGTTCAGTTTACAAATAAACTAAAAGGAAAATAAAATGCTACTTAAAATATTATTATGAATGAATAAAATGAAGGACGAAATAGATTAATGTATTTTTTGACCCTGTCACTCCAAATGATGCACAAAAACAAAAAACGAAGCCCAATTTAGAGCTGGTTCTGCAGCTCTAAATTGGCTCTATGGTCCCTTGATTGTGGCTTTTATAAAAGCCAAAATGTTTTTGAATATACATGCAATAATTAAGCGTTGTTATAGAAGCTTCTCTATAAGTTCATATGGAAAAATCAGCATATAATGTCTGCAACAGTAAATAGCCTTAAATATGCTACTAAATAGTTTCTTTTGTAATGAAGAATTTATTTGATTTGAAAATCTGAAAGTACTTAAAAGCAGGATATTGTTTGATTGTGTTAGATGTCATAAAACATTTTATATAGTACAGATTTGTAAAGCAGTTTTTTGCAGCTCTCTGCGACTTTCATTTAGTTTTAGAACGATAAAAGCTGCGCTTTGAATAAAAACGGTGGCTAACCATGATTTAATCTTCAAGCAATAATTTGACAGATTATGTAGTTTAATAAAAGGTATTAATATTTCACACCGATTTTGTTTTTATTTGGCAGAACAGCAACCCAGAGGAGGTGTAATTCAAAATTATAACCTAATTAAGCCTTATTAAATACAATAAGTGTACAATACATTTGTAAAATACTCAGCCAACTGGTCTGTAAAAAAACCTGGATAATGGTAACACTTTGAATGATAAATGGTAACATTCAAGTATGTCTAGAGAAAACTTATAACAAAAATCAGAACAAGATATCCGCTGCATGCAGAATCATTCATTTAGATAAAAATGCAGTTCGATCTCTAAAACTTCTTCTTTCATGATGATGATATTTTCACGAGAAAAGCAAAGTTTTTAAAAATCCGTTTTTAATAGGTCACCAAAAGGTAGTCAGTAACTGTTAAAAAACAAAACAAAACCTCATCAAAATCTCTTGAAGCTGAGCAGGTGTTGGAGTTCATGTCATGTTCTCACCTGAGGCGTGGAGGGCGGGGTAAGATCAGCCAGGGAGCTCAGATCTGCAAACAGCTTAGCGAGCTGAAAACACCACAGAACAAGTAGGGGGTGTTTATGACGCTGTGATTCAAGCTGAATCTGCTCTCGGTTGCAAATAAAGGAATTAGGCTCTTACCATGGCTTTGTTCTCCTGGATGTTGCGGTCTCGTTTTATCAGACTCTGGGAGAGACTTTTGTCCTTCACTCCATCTTCTTCTTCATGCCTTCTTCTTTGAGAAGGCTGACTGTCTCTGACTGGCTCACAAACATGTTTCTTAGTCAAGTCTTGTTTGGCGGCAGGGACTTTTTTGCCTGGAAACCTAGAGAGCGGGTTTTTAGGTTCAGGTAAAGACATCACCACCCTCTGCATGTAATGCACAAACCCTCACCTCAGTGCGACTAACAGACTCCTCCTCTTTGGCTCAGGTGGCTCCTCGCCGTCCGAGTAGAAACCCGTGTCTTTGTCGCTGTCCTCCTCTGAGTTTGCAACCTTCAAAACCAAGAGAAAAATAAAAGCACATAAAGGCGACATTTGGTCTGACTTAGTGGTCAGAAGCTTTTATTTCCCCCATCCTACCTTGTTGGTCCTTGGCCTCTTTTGGAAACATCCTGTGTCCTCTTCTGCTTCGCCCTCGCTGAAACCTTCAAACTCCTCTTCCTCACTGTCTGACTGGCTGAACAGATTAGCCAGCTCAGCTGTTATAAAGCGGGATTTGAAAGTTGAACCCTGTGGTGAGACACATCCAGCATAAAATTAGACTGCTTTTGTTAGCTTGAAAGAAGTAAAAAGTAATATTTTATCAAAGGAGAAGTTCCAGGAGTTTCCACCAGACGGAGATGAAGTCGTTCAACTTGATAGTTTGACACTAAATGAACGGTGTGCAGCTTTGTGCAAAAGGAGCGGTAAATTCCCACCAGAACCCAAACCCCCCCGGCCGACCACAAATAAAACTTGTCTTGTGGACTTTCACCTTGCAGGAATCCCTTTTAGCACCACAGAAATCCTTATCAACACAGACCTGCTGCACTAAAGCACGGCATGACAAACAAGACAAGTGGCAAGACTGAGTGAAACAGGAATTCACTGACTCCAGCTTTACTTCCCCACACAGTCACGGCTTACATGCTGCATAAACAAGTCATAACTCACTTAAGATGTTCCTGCTTTTCACTTTTATTGTAAACTTAACCTCCACAAGACAACAAGCTAAACTAAGACCATTGCTTATAAATAATATATTGGCTATTTAACATCTTTAGTAGGCAGCATTAAATACACACAGTCACCAACCTATATGTTTTATTTATAATAAATATAGAAATTAGGTAGGGCTGTAATAAATCAGAACATCTTGCAGTGGCAATATATATATATATATATATATATATATATATATATATATATATATATATATATATATATATATAGCTTTTGTGGTTTTTTTAATCATAAAGAAATAACCCTATAAAAAATTTATTCTTTTTATCGTTTTGTTAAGTGAAAAAAAGACTAAAAGATGGGGGAAAAAAGGCCACAAGACTGGATTTGATGTTATCATTTCATTGCTCGGGTTTATGTGACCCGGAAATGATTTTGTGTGCTACCATGCAAGGGCTTGTACCGTACACAGGAGACTTTTTGTACATTTTTGCCCAGATATGGAAGGTTAGTTCATTGTGTAATGTGGTCTTCTGCATACGTTCTTTCTGGGCACTCCATCTTACCCCCAAGGTCTAAAAGCAAGTCATTTGGTTAATTGTCCTTAGATTTGTGTGTGTGTGCATTGTTGTATGTCCTGTGATGGACTTGAGATATGTCCAGGGTCCCAATTATCCCATCCCAAACTTTACAAATGATTTTGAGCCTATGGTCTGGTCAATATTTTCCATTAGGCCCCAAAAACATTTTCTGCAGAATGACTGATAATTATCCTAATTCATACTACAGGTGTCCCGATCCGATATGGATATGAATATCAGATGTTATCGGCCTACATCTAAAATGTCCAATATCAGCAATTGCAACAAAGCAGTTCGTTCCAGCAAATGATCTGCGCCATAATGGAAAAATATTATATTATTTACTTGTAGAACCTTTGTTATTTGAAGACAGTTTGATAAATATGTAACCTATTCTGGGTATATAGAGAGATCCTTAAGTTGTATTTACTACCTTTTTTACTACCTTCAAAATATTTTTTACCACCAGCGCAAAGCAACAATTATACCGGCGTAGTGACAGAGAGATATTAAGAAGAGAAAGACGGAGTGACAAGTGTTTAACTGACTTGAGAGGTTAACCAATCGGAGTGTTGCAGTAGGCAAGAGCAGCAGGTGCTGTGCGCCGCTTCTTATATTTCCCCCACTTCAGCATCTTCCCGCTATATTTATCTACCTGCTGCTAAAATTAGCATAATTAGCGGAGGTACAATCCATGTTGAAAACGCCCTGGCAGATGACATTGGCTAATCAGTGATGAAGGTCGGGGAGGCTCTGATATGAACCAGTAATGGGTGGACATGTGTTTAAATAGGTTAACTCAAAAACCGCCAATCTGACTTCAAACAAGCCCAAATTATCTCCACCCGTCCAAAGCAACTTTTACCCTCAAAATCAAAATGAAAACCGCCCAATCTGGCAACACTGAGCCTGAGGTAGTCTACAGGTAATGTCACCCGTGTCACTCCGGTCCTACTTGCAGCATAAAAATAAGTAAATCCGTGCAAGTAATTTAAGGAGATATGCCTGCATGTAACCGAGTTTACAAAGAATGAAAACTCATAGCCCCAGTTTGGCTACAAATTTTATTACCTCATCAGATGAGGTTTCACACTTTATATGGCCAAATATTTTTTATCACCTTTTACAAACCCGCGGACACCCTGCTATTGATTAATAGTAACTGGATGGGGTTTTCCTCAAAACTATTGTTCTCCAAGTAACATCACTTAATCAAGCATTTTCTAACATTCCCCACTACATAAATAATAAATGCCTGTATGATTTATGCTGATTTCATATCTGGTAAATATCGGTTTCGGGAAACAATGAAGACTGAAATATCATATTGGAAGTCCTAAAAAATGAAATAAATCATACTCAACCTCATCCGTGTCTCTGGGAATCGTGCGTCCTGCTTGCTAAAGGGCGCCTGCCCCAATGGCCTGCATCAAAAACCCTCCTTTAACCAAATCAGCAGCTACACACCAGCTAGTCCATTATGTTTACCAATGGCCTGCATCAAAAACCCTCCTTTAACCAAATCAGCATCTACACACCAGCTAGTCCATTATGTTTACCAATGGCCTGCATCAAAAACCCTCCTTTAACCAAATCAGCATCTACACACCAGCTAGTCCATTATGTTTACCAATGGCCTGCATCAAAAACCCTCCTTT
>JAVLVB010001215.1:0-11269 GCA_032876305.1 Orestias chungarensis | reverse complement strand
TTTTTAATCTTGTTGCCAAAACTTTGTTAGGATCTTGTAGTCTGAGTCCAACAGCGTGATGGGCCTTAAATGATTTAAATGTTTCTTATCTTGACCAGGTTTTATTTAATGAGGCCTTGTTTCATAGTGTCCATGAGTTCCTTTCTTCAACAGCCTGAAACAACAAGGGTTTTAAAACCCCCCAGAAATGTTTATAAGTTAGCTGTGAGTCCGTCTGGCTCAGACGCCATATTCCTTATAGCCATGTCAAATTCAGCGATTCTCAACTCATCACAGATTTCCTTAAAATTATCATCAATAACAGGAATCACATGACTTACTTTATCAAAAAATGAAGTAATTTGTTCAGTATGTGAAGATTTGTAAAGATTATTACAGAACTTAAATACTTCCTCTGATATTCTTTTATACCTTCCACACCATCTATTAGAAGACTATTAAATTATATTCCTGTCTACGTTTCTCTAAGTTGCAGAAGAAAGCACTATTCTTTCTCCTTCTTCAAGCCATCTTGCTCAATACTCTGTACTGTACGGGCCTGATGGATGCCGGAGGGGGGAAAAGATCTGAAGATCTTTAACAAAGGGTTATAAAACTCCAGAGAGCGTCCTGGTCTTCAAACAAAAGGCTCATTTAGATTTGAAGCTAGACAATAGGAGTCCAAGACCTTGTAGCTCCTGCTTCAAAGCTAACAGCCAATTACTCCTGCAAGGTTCTCACTAAGCTCGGTGGAAAATAATGTGTGTGTCTGTGTGGTGAAGGAAAATGGACTAAAGTAGGATATGTTTGCAGTGATGAAAGTCAATCAGATGTGTCGGAGCAGCACATTTAAACAAGGATATGCACGTAGCTAAGAAGCTGCAGCTTCTTTACATAAACAGTTTACAGTTCAGAGGTTCAGTAACAACAATAAAGCAGAACACAATCATGCATCTGTATATATTGTGTTAAGCTCTAACCTTTACCCAGACATGGTTCTGATCAACTTAAGTTTTTACTGTAAGGTGAACTGTTTGGATCAGATGATTTCGGGCCCGTTTCGGAGCTTCAAACTCAGAAAGACTGGGTCTGTCTGTCCACGGAAAGTTGGTCCACACAGAGGGACGTCCTGGTTTGGGGTTGATCTGTCTGTAAACACGGAGCCGGACAGGAGCGGCTCGTTGCGGCCTTCTGATGTCCTCTCGTGGCAAGGCGGAGGCTTGGGGTTGAAAATGGTCCAACACCTGGTCAGCTTATAAAATATATCCCCCAACATACCAAACAGATATAAGACCTGATAAAATTCACTTTTTCAACAAAAGAATGTCATGATCATGGCATCTAGACTGGGCTATTTATTATTCTTGTATGCACCTGATTTAACCACGCCCACCCATCAGTTATTCATATTTGCACCTTTTTTTCTGCGTATTTAACGGAGCATTCTTACCCAGTCCAGCTGAGTATGGAAAACCTGAGAGTAAGTAATGTCCAGCGTTTTCTATCTTGTTTTCATGGTTTACTGGGAGATGGTGAGGAACAGGCAGGAGATGGAGCAGAGAGGCGGGAGGTGAGCAGACGATCCAGCGGTGACTGAATGAAAGAACCAGGCTTAAATACTGAGGAGCAAGAGGTGGAGCAGTGGAGACGATGATTAGAGGATAGAGAACAGATGAGGGAACACACACACACACACACACACACACACACACACACACACAGGGAGAAAGAGAGAACAGAGAGCGAGGGAAAAAACTAGAGAACACAAAACAAAGACTCAACAAACTAGAAAATAACCTAAAGAAAACAATAATAATATAAATAATGATAATAAAACAAGACTACTATAGAAAACTGAACAAAACCAAAAACACAGATCATGACAATAATCAGCTATACAGTTTGTAAACTGGATGTTTTTGCTGTAAAGTTAACTGATTTCTGTTGAATAAACCTTTGTAATTTTAAAGAAAAGAGTTTCTGTAATTTCAATTTGTGAACCAGTGTCTACCACTTATATTATGAACAAACCCATTTTGAGAGACTGAACAGGTTTTGCTAATCATTTCCTGATTATCAGGTGGTGCCCCGTTCATCTCTTCCTGTTTATCTACTAAATCAGTGTTTTTCAACCTTTTTTGAGCCAAGGTACATTGTTTTCAATGAAAGAATTACAAAGCAAACATTTAAACAAATGATACCCTACAGTCACATATATTAAATTTATAGTAATTATTATCAAAGTGTCTTAAATATGAATCAAATAAACATGTATTTTTTATCATTTTATATCTCTTATTTCAAATAACACTTAACATGTCCACTTCAAAAATACTCAACAATTATCCAATTTCACCAAGATAATTTCCATGGCACACTGGTTGAAAAACACTGGTCTAAATAACACCTCTTGTCTCGTATGGTTGCCATTAAACAGATCTTTTAAGGTCCGACCCGTTATCAGGATGTCGTCGACAAAGAGAATTTTAAAGAATCAACCAAATTACTTGTGAAACATTTTTCATTTTTGATTTTATTTACATCTGAAAACATGTAAAAACAATTTATGTACAATTACTTTAAACACTGAAGAATACAAAAAAAATGAAATTGAGTTTACAAACTATGTAAAATCATGCAAATAAGAGACAAAATACAACTTTAATATTCAAACACAAAAGCATCTGGAGAGAAATAAATAAAACCTAAACTGATGAGGACGTTTGTAACAATCCCTCAAAGGTAAAATGTTTGTTCACGTCAAAAATAACTTCAGAGTTTCTGTTTTGTTCTTTTTGGTTGGTTTTAATCTTTATATTTGCTGCAGGAGGATTGTTTCATTGTGGCCCTGAATACTGGAAACTCTTCCTGTTTCCCCTGAAGAGCTTCATCATTGGGAGGAAAATCAATAAAAGCTTCAGGTTTCTACACTTCTCAAACAAACAAGCAGCAGCTCCTGAAAATGTTGCCAAACCCAGCAGATCTGGAGTCAGTTGAAACAGAACTGGCACCAATTCTGTTTCCTTATCAGCAAAATTAGTTTGTTCTGATCTGAAAGGGTTCAATAACCTAAGATGTCCACTAGATATTACTAGACTTTCAACAACCCAACATTGGTCTCAGTTTAAAGGATAAAGGTTTAGAGAAACTAGACGACAGAATCAGCTCAGAGGTCCAGATGTTAGACAGAGCCAAACTAAAGCAGGTTTAGATGATGGGCTGTAAATTATGCCCAACAGAGCCATCTACTGGTTAAATCTCAGATTCCACCTAGTTCTACAGGATCCTGCTGGTTTTTTTTTGAGAAACTTTCTGGCTTCAGGAACATTCCTGTTAATACATTTTGTACAGAGTCTCAAAAAGATGCTTAAATTTGAAGAGCTTTAGGACAGGAGCTAAATGTCTGACGATGCATTAAGTGCCATTAAAACATGAAACCTTTAAAGTTACTCTGGAGTTTTCTAACCCGGCTTCAGGATTAAAAACACTGAATTCATATTTTTGAAAAATAAAAATCACATTTGGCTTATCCTGTATTTTAAAGCAGGATTAAGAAAGTTTTCAACTATATGATAAAGATAGGATCTTTTTAATGCCAAATATAAAACCTGACTCTCTTATTCCGGCATGTCTTCCTCCGCATGATCCAGACTATACATTGAAAGTCGTCAGGAACAACAAGTCTCCAGTTTTTATGAGTCCAAGTCTAGACTGAGATCTCTTCTGGAGACCTTGGTTTAGACTAGTGGACGGTTAAAACCTCCCTAGAATACTGACCACAGGTTTCTTGATTACTTGGGTTTGAACTGATGTTGCTTCTCTGAGCATCAGAAGATGAATACATGAATCTGTGTAGATGTGCATCACCAGACATTAGTCTGAGCCCAGAACCAAGGGCCTCCAGCAAAACCTCAACTTTAAGACAGGAAACTATGGGAGAGGTCCGTCAGACGTTCTACTGAACCCAAACCATGGTTCTGAGTATCTGGAACGGACCTGCTGCTGGTTCCACTGAAGCTCTACCAGAACCGCCTGTAAGTTCTGCTGAAATAAAGAAACTGTTTCCCTACATCAGAAACAAGGATCCAGAACCAGATCCTGACGTTCCCGTTGAGGAGAGACCTCCATCACATCTTTCCTCAGGATAAAGATGAACCCATAAAACATGATGGACATGTGGAGCTCATCGCTGCCTGACTGCCAGGAACGCTCCTTCCTGCTCAGGAAACTAAATTCCCAAAAGTTTCAGACATTTAATATATAAAACGAGATGCTAGATGATCCGAACTCAGATCTAATGGATTCTTCTCTCCATCAGCGGGTCGTCCGTCTGAACATCAGGTTTGTAGAGTTGGATCCTTGTAGCTCCTCCTCCGGCCGATCCGTGTTCTGTTCCCTTCATGAATCCCAAGTAAAAACCTTAGAAGACTTTTCCAGTGATGGCGTTTTCCTCAGTTTGTGGTTTTTCCCGTTCCCAAACACCATTCCCGGCTTCTCATAGTCTGTTACCATCAAATTTTAGGAGTTCCACCTACCAACCATCAGCAGAACGCCTGGTTAGGAGTTCTGCTGCAGCTCTTTGGCCTTCGTCAGAATCGTGTGTACGTCTGAGCTCGGATAATCCTGCAGGAAAACCAGTAAAAATAGAGTTTCTATTAATTAGGAACAAAACTAGGAGATAAAACTGACTGGAATTATGTCTAATTCTGAAGATCCTCAAGTTTTAAATTCATACAAACAAGTTTTAACATTCTCATTCATTCGGGAACGTTTTAATAAGCTGGATTTGTTCAGGAAATCTTTGGGAAACTGGATAAAAGGTTTAAACATATTGTAGCACAGCTACTATGATGGTGGCGGCCATTTTGGAGCAGCTCGGTTCTGATTTGTTCTTTAGTTCATCAGGTGTCTGGTGTGGTCGATTATTCCCTCTGGTTCTGGATGCCGAGCAGCTGATGGGATCTTTGTACGGTTTTACTTTCAGATTGTCGTAATGATATGTAACCATAGCAACAAGGAGATTTCCTTTACATGATTAGCATACTTAAACTAAAACCCCAGAAATCCCAGTGGAGTTTGAAAGAGGATTCTTGGATGCAAAAAGAAGCAGGAAGTTTAAACCCCCCCCTCCCTTTCATCCATCATGGACAAGGATCATATCCCCTACTCCAGCATCTGTCTGAATGGCTGTCTGACTACATCACCGGACGCAGATTTAAAGTAGAGCAGCAAAAGCAAATGAGGTGGATTAGCAGTTCTTGCTAACAACTAATGGAGTCATACAGGATGTGCAGCTCAGGAATCATTTCTGCTTCTTGGATTATGAGCTGTAAGGATGAATATGTGAATGTCATACAACAACAACCTTCAGTCAGAGGCTTTTTAGAATCACTTTGGGACCGACTGCTGTTGGAGATCCTTTCCGAAACACTAAACCAGGAGAGAAGCTGCTTAAAGCGTTAGAGCTGGCATGCTAACACTAGCTTAAAGCGTTAGAGCTAGCATGCTAACACTAGCTCAAAGCGTTAGAGCTAGCATGCTAACCCTAGCTTAAAGCGTTACAGTTAACATGCTAACACTAGCTCAAAGCGTTAGAGCTAGCATGCTAACACTAGCTCAAAGCGTTAGAGCTAGCATGCTAACCCTAGCTTAAAGCGTTACAGTTAGCATGCTAACACTAGCTTAAAGCGTTACAGTTAACATGCTAACACTAGCTTAAAGCGTTACAGTTAGCATGCTAACACTAGCTTAAAGCGTTACAGTTAACATGCTAACACTAGCTTAAAGCGTTACAGTTAACATGCTAACACTAGCTCAAAGCGTTACAGTTAGCATGCTAACACTAGCTTAAAGCGTTACAGTTAGCATGCTAACACTAGCTTAAAGCGTTACAGTTAGCATGCTAACACTAGCTTAAAGCGTTACAGTTAGCATGCTAACACTAGCTTAAAGCGTTACAGTTAGCATGCTAACACTAGCTTAAAGTGTTACAGTTAGTATTTCAGAACTAAGCAATGTTCATATTTAGCTCATACTACGTTATAGATGACCTTAAATGGTCCAAGACTCTAAGTTAGCATAACGGGACTAAATAACTGGCTCAGCTATGCTGCTATGTTATGTCATGTTAGCTGTTTATGTGGGAGAAGCAGGTTTATTTTCCTACATTTGGTAACAACTATTACCAAGTTTTTCACACTTTTCTGCGTTTTGATCGTAGAAAACAGGGGAAATCCTGCAGAATTCACCTCAGAATCAAGGATTTTTGCCCGCGTTTTTCTGGGAGAGTGTTTTATTACACATTAACCATCATCTCCTAATAATTAAACTAGAAGCTTTGCTTTCATCACAATGATTTTTATGTGCTAATTTTTTTAAATTCAACAATAATTTCCATGATTTCATGTGTTTAATGATTTTTGCTGTAAACTAGAACAATGCGTTTATGTTAAGAACTTTGAGGCTAAACAAGTAAACTTTAGCTTAACAGAATAGTCAGGTTTATTAAATTAATATTTAATCCTAAAGATTAGTCTGGATCACAAACACCAGGTCTAATTATTCATCAGAAACATTGTTTTATGTCAATAAGTGACCAGAACCTGATGATTCCAGGTTTGAACCTACCTGCAGTAACCTCATGTTGGTGGTGAAGTCTCCGGTCAGTAAGCTTTCCCGGATGAGTCTTAAGAAGAAGACAGAAGAGACCGGCTAAGGATTGAGTGACCATAACAAGACGGACGGCGTCTGTTGGGAGAATCTGGGAGCCTCACATGAGCATGGCGCAGCAGACCAGCAGCAGGAAGCCGAACCGGTCCTGGTCGGAGAACAGCGTGTCCCAGATCCGGATCACGTCCGGCAACAGGAACTCCTGGGACAGCAGCAGGGTGAGCCAGCGGAAAGTGAAGTACTGAGGCTTGATGTTCTGCTCCTCCTACGGGAAACAAAAAACCTGGATCTAAACAAGGATCTGAGGGACGTTTTAGAAACGAGAAAATTATCCTACAGAGATCCAACAGAAACATCCATAACTGGGAATCTTGTGAAAATATTATACATAAATTTGCTGGTTTTCTTCGTTCCCGTTTCTGATCTGTACTTCCTGCTCTCTGTGAGCTTTGACATCATTTCCATATTCAAACTTGTTTCAGGTTTGTTTGAATTTGGCGCCCCACTGTGGAGAAAAGCGGTAGTGTAGAAGGAAGACTACATTTCCCATGAGCACCAGTGCACAGCGTGGTAAAATCCTGATCAGGTGGATTGAAGTTCATTTCTGTTTCCAGTGTCTGTTTGAAGGATGAATAGTGATGAGGTGATGAATCTAACTGTGGTGAAACAATGTCAGATGACGGAGCTAGCGCATGGCTCATAAACACATTTGCCCTGAGCAAGATGGCGGAGCAGGAAAATGTAGGAAAGACTTCTTTAAGTGAACATCTGAGACCAAAACATGTCTGAGTTGAAGCAGGAGAGGAAGAACCAGCGCGGTAAAATAAGCTAATAAGAAAATAAAGGCGCTAAATACTGTTAATGAATTCAGTTCATATTCATTTAGAGTTGCAGGAGCAACAATAAAGGAACACATGTGGAACAAGACTGTAGACGGCAAAATGTTCCCGTGGTTTCCTTTTTTTTCCTAATGAAAATTTGTCTTTATGTCTTACAAGGGAAGCTAAATAAAATTAATAAAAGCGATTAATCGACTAATGGTAAAAATAATCATCAGATTAACCAATTATGAAAATAATCGTTAGTTGCGGAGCTACAAATTCTCCTCCTCTCATCCTGAGCAGGTTTACCAGTTTGAGGAAGAGCTCCTGGTCCTTCTCCTTCAGCATGGAGTAGACGCTCTCCATCTTGCATGTGATGCCGCACTGCGAGTCGTCCAGGCTCTTGATGAAGTTGTCGCGGTTCTCCGACATCAGGTTGGTGAAACAGAAGAAGGTGTCGGCCTCGGCGTGCTCTGCACCGACAACCACATGTGTCGTCAGCATCGGCGTCAACATCTGCGGCGCGTTTACCGTCAGAGACTACGGACCATTCCACTGGCTGCTGGGGTCGGTGGCGAAGGTGTAGTAGATGGGCCCCACGATCTCATTCATGCCCTGGACGTAGGCGATGCCCGGGTTGAGCTTGGCGTAGATGAAGAGGATCCGCTCCACCACCTCCCAGTGAGCCTCGCTGCCGTTGGGAAGAACCTCGTACTCGTTGGAGGGATAAAGGTTCAGGGCTTTCCCCGGAGAGCTGACCTGGAGGATGGAAGAAGGGTCAAAGATCAAGACGAGGGTGAGGCCAGAAACAGAGTACAATAAATGCTGCTGACATTTCAGATGAGAAATAAACTGTTTTAGCTGTAAATAAAAAAACAGCAACAGATTTGTTTGTTTTAAAATGTCAGCTAATTTTCCAGCAGTCTAAACTTTTCTCAGCACATAGCTTAATTTTTATTTCATTTAAGAAAATTAAAACGTTAGCAGTAATAAAAATAAAACCTTAAAAAGGTCTAAAACCGTTTATCCAAAAGAATAATCACAAATATGAAATAAATCTTTAATTTTAATAAAGAAGTTATTAATTTAACTTTTATATTTAGATATTTTTATGCTTTTTTTATTCATTAGTAACTTTCTGCTTTAGCTCATGTCTGGTTTATCTGGCTGAAAGTAATAGATTTAAAAACAGTAAAAATGTACAGTTTCATCTATTTTCCCTGCTTTATTTATTAATAACTACATAAATAAACCTTTAAAGAATAAACAAAATAAATA
The DNA here is from genome assembly GCA_032876305.1 of Orestias chungarensis. Lineage (NCBI taxonomy): Eukaryota > Metazoa > Chordata > Actinopteri > Cyprinodontiformes > Cyprinodontidae > Orestias > Orestias chungarensis. The sequence continues at coordinate 2,522 of JAVLVB010001215.1, read as the reverse complement.
AAAATTTAAAATAAATCAATTATCAGCCAAAATGTGTTCATTCAGAAATATACAAGTTTTATATTCCTGGTGTCAGAGCACAGCGTCCCCCGCTGGACGTCCTACCAGAGACTCACGTTTGTGACTCCGCTCCGGTTCCGGTTGACGGTCTGGGCCTTCAGCGTCGTCTGCTCCACCCGCCGCCGCAGCGTCTCGTATTCGTTCCCCGGATCCAGGATCAGCAGGCAGGGATAATCCGTCGGCCGCTGGAAGAACGCCATGTCGGGATACAGCCGCCTGGAAGTGCCGCACACAAACGGATCCTGTGTTGTGCGAAATTCTGTTCCCCTATTTTCTGTTCCCCTGATATTTTCTGTCCCCCCCCTGTAACTTTATGAAATATTAACTAATCTGGCCATAATTTGGATCACGTGTTTCTGTCCTCACATACAATCCGTGCTGTGAATTTGAAGTGGTTTGCTCATTTCTTTAGTTAGCAGAGGGAACACATCATTTCTGCCTCACTCTTTCATATTGAAATAATCTGTTCCCCCAGGTAACTTCGTTAAGGATAAAACAAACACGTGAAATATCTCATGAGTTAGGAAATGACCTTGTATCAATGATACATCAGTTAAAACAAATGATTTTTAGAAGCAAAGCACATTAACTGACACCGAGGGTGAACATTTATTGTAGCGACAAATCTCTTTAATAGATCTAGAAATGTGTAATATTTCAGATCAGAAACATGATACACATCCATTTAAAGATGTTTAATTTTTTCACGAATCTTTGACCATCGTAGTTTGTATATGACGATAATAAAACATTCAAGAAAGACGATTCCGATCGGAAAACAGCGGAAACAGAAAATATCAGGGGAACAGAATTTCGCACAACACCGGTCAGAACCAGAGTCCTGCCAGAACCTTTTTGTCTTTTCATGTTTGGAGAGAACCAGGGCCTGGATGGAGGTCCTACCTCACGTCCTTGTCGATCTGCAGCAGGATCTCGTTATCCTTGAAGTAGGTGTTCCACTGACTGTCCGGGTTCGGGTTCAGGGGCTGAAAAAAACAACAGACCGATTCTGACAACCCGGGTCGACTCTTCCAACAAAACAGAAACCGATTCAACTTGGGTTCCATTCAGGTTAAGCTAAAAAATAAATAAATAAATCAAAACCAGAACAATGACAACAGGTTTAATCGGAGTAGTTCCACACAGAACCGGTCCAACCTGTGAATGTTTGAACCGGGCCGGACTTACGCTGTTTTCTAACCAAAAGCGTCTGGAGCGTCAAACGCGTCCAGCTTACATGCAAAGTTTATGTAGACGCGCGTCTGGGAGCGTTGAAGTCTCGCGGCGCGATAATTTCATTAGACTGGGAAGTCTAAACATCCAGAACATTTATTCCTCCGGGACGTTCTGTCGAGTCGGACCGTCCGGTCGGTAACTTTGGTCCAACTTGTAATAATATTAAAGCAACACTAAAGAAGCTTCCGTTTTGGTCGATTTTGGCGCCCCAGTGTGGACAAAAGTGGTAGTGTCACATTTCCCATTTTCTGGCTGCGTTACAAACAATGGAAATCCGTCTCGTCTCTAATTGGGATCGTTTAAAATATTCATTATTGCAGAAAGTCCCTCTGTAGCAAATTACTAAATAAATAGAAAAAGATAACTTTTAGAACCAGCAGCTTTTCTCATCTTGCTCTGAACCGACAGTCACAACAATTAATACCGACAATTGATATTAAAGCAGCGATCCGACTGGAACCAAGTACATTTTTCGTACAAGTCAGTGGAGGAGCTGAGCACCGACTCAGGTTTTTCAACAGACGGATCGGGTCGCGCTCCGACCCGGCTGCTGTGACTCACGTGGTCCTCCAGCGTTACGTCGGCCCTGGACAGGCCCAGGTTGGCCTTGGCGGTGCCGGGCTGGATGATCATCTCTCTGAGGAACTGAGAGTACACCTCCCTGCAGAGAAACACAGGTTTGATTCCCTCCTTGTTCCTCGCGTGGATGCCAGCAGCCGATCCTCCTACCTTTGCTTTTTCAGGAAAGAATCCCATAACGTCTGATCGAGCGGCAGGTAGTTGAGCAGAATCTGAAACGGGACAGACGGGCAGTTACATGCAAGATAACTTAAAGGTCACATACATGTTTGTAACGTAGTCACATACATGTGTAACTCCGTGTTTCACACAAAATATGTATTTAAATAGTACAGATGAAAAAACCAATCGATTTATTTGATTATTAAAATAGTTTACAGTTAATTTATTCATGAATTAGTTGCTTTATAATCACATTTTACTGTAAGCGTCTAGTTTTTACACAATATGTTATATCTGTGGTCAATAGGGGGCAGTAATGAGCTACCTAACGCTGTGATCTACCAGTGGAGCAGTAGAAGAAGAAATCAGCCAATCGTTAGCCTTGTTTTGCTAGCGCATGGCTCATAAACACATTTGCCCTGAGCAAGATGGCGGAGCAGGAAAATGTAGGAAAGTCTTCTTTAAGTGAACATCTGAGACCAAAA
>JAVLVB010001214.1:1977-22849 GCA_032876305.1 Orestias chungarensis | reverse complement strand
AGCAGTTGTTGTGGTCGGAGCCGCAGTTGTGGTGATCAGGGCAGCAGTTGTTGTGGTTGGAGATGCAGTTGTGGTTGTCGGGAAAGCAGTTGTTGTGGTTGGAACAACAGTTGTGGTTGTTGGGGCAGTAGTTGTGGTAGTGGGAGCCACAGTTGTGGTTGTCGGGGCAGAAGTTGTCGTTGTTGGTGCAGAAATTGTGGTTGTTTGGGCAGCAGTTGTGGGAGCCACAGTTGTGTTTTTTAGTGCAGAAGTTGTAGTTGTTAGTGCAGAAGTTGTGGTTGTCGGTGCAGCGGTAGTGGTTGTAGAGATAGCAGTTGTAGTAGAGGGAGCCTTAGTTGTGGTCGTAGGTGCTTCAGCCGTAGTCGTTGATGCAAAAGTTGTAGTTGTCGGTGCAGAAGTTGTGGTTGGTGTGGCAACAGTTGTTGTTCGAGCCAAAGTTGTGGTTGGGGAAGCAGATGTTGTGGTTGCAGATGCAGTCGTGGTTGTTGGGGCAGCAGTTGTGGTCGTTCGGGCAGCAGTTGTGGTTGTTGGGGCTGAAGTTGTGGTTGTTGGTGCAGAAGTTGTGGTTGTTGGTGCTGCAGTTGTAGTTATTGTTCCAGAAGTTGTAGTTGTCGGTGCAGAAGTTGTGGTTGTCGGGGCCACAGTTGTGGTTGGAGCCACAGTTGTGATCGGGGGAGCAGTTGTTGTGGTTGGAAATGCAGTTGTGGTTGTTAGTGCAGAAGTTGTAGTTGTTGGAGCAGAAGTTGTGGTTGTCGGTGCAGAAGTTGTGGTTGGTGTGGCAACAGTTGTTGTTCGAGCCAAAGTTGTGGTTGGGGAAGTAGATGTTGTGGTTGCAGATGCAGTCGTGGTTGTTGGGGCAGCAGTTGTGGTCGTTCGGGCAGCAGTTGTGATGGGAGCTGCAGTTGTGGTTGTTGGGGCAGCAGTTGTAGTTGTTGGAGCAGAAGTTGTGGTTGTCGGGGCAACAGTTGTGGTCACTGGAGAAGTTGTAGTTGGCGGTGGAGAGGTTGTGGTTGTAGGAATAGCAGTTGTAGTAGTGGGAGGCTTAGTTGTGGTCGTAGGTGCTGCAGTCGTACTTGTTGATGCAGAAGTTGTGGTTGTCGGGGCAACAGTACTGATCGGGGCAGCAGTTGTTGTGGTTGGAGATGCAGTTGTGGTTGTTGGGGCAGAAGTTGTGGTTGTTGGTGCAGAAGCTGTGGTTGTTGGGGCTGAAGTTGTGGTTGTTGGTGCAGAAGTTGTGGTTGTTGGTGCTGCAGTTGTAGTTATTGATCCAGAAGTTGTAGTTGTCGGTGCAGAAGTTGTGGTTGTCGGGGCCACAGTTGTGGTTGGAGCCACAGTTGTGATTGGGGGAGCAGTTGTTGTGGTTGGAAATGCAGTTGTGGTTGTTAGTGCAGAAGTTGTAGTTGTTGATGCAGAAGTTGTAGTTGTTGGTGCAGATTTTGTGGTTGGAGCAACAGTTCTGGTTGTTGGGGCAGTAGTTGTGGTAGTGGGAGCCACAGTTGTCGTTATTGGGGCAGATGTTGTGGTTGTTGGTGCAGAAGTTGTGGTTATTGGGGCAACACTTGTTGTGGTTGGAGCCGCAGTTGCGGTACTCAGGGTAGCAGTTGTTGTTGTTGGAGATGCAGTTGTGGTTGTCGGGAAAGCAGTTGTTGTGGTCGGAGCCGCAGTTGTGGTGATCAGGGCAGCAGTTGTTGTGGTTGGAGATGCAGTTGTGGTTGTCGGGAAAGCAGTTGTTGTGGTTGGACCAACAGTTGTGGTTGTTGGGGCAGTAGTTGTGGTAGTGGGAGCCACTGTTGTGGTTATTGGGGCAGAAGTTGTTGTTGTCGGTGCAGAAGTTGTGGTTGTTGGGGCAACAGTTGTGGTTGGAGCCACAGTTGTGATCGGGGGAGCAGTTGTTGTGGTTGGAGATGCAGAAGTTGTAGTTGTTGGTGCAGATGTTGTGGTTGTCGGTGCAGAGGTTGTAGTTGTAGGGATAGCAGTTGTAGTAGTGGAAGCTGCAGTTGTGGTTGTTGGTGCAGAAGTAATGGTTGTTGGGGCAGCAGTTGAGGTTGCTGGGGCAGCAGTTGTGGTTGGAGCCACAGTTGTGATCGGGGGAGCAGTTATTGTGGTTGGAGATGCAGTTGTGGTTGTTAGTGCAGAAGTTGTAGTTTTTGATGCAGAAGTTGTATTTGTTGGTGCAGATGTTTTGGTTGGAGCAACAGTTGTGGTTGTTGGGGCAGTAGTTGTGGTAGTGGGAGCCACAGTTGTGGTTATTGGGGCAGAAGTTGTGGTTGTTGGTGCAGAAATTGTGGTTATTGGGGCAACACTTGTTGTGGTTGGAGCCGCAGTTGCGGTGGTCAGGGCAGCAGTTTTTGTGGTTGGAAATGCAGTTGTGGTTGTCGGGAAAGCAGTTGTTGTGGTCGGAGCCACAGTTGTGATTGGGGGAGCAGTTGTTGTGGTTAGAAATGCAGTTGTGGTTGTTAGTGCAGAAGTTGTAGTTGTTGATGCAGAAGTTGTAGTTGTTGGTGCAGATGTTGTGGTTGGAGCAACAGTTCTGGTTGTTGGGGCAGTAGTTGTGGTAGTGGGAGCCACAGTTGTCGTTATTGGGGCAGAAGTTGTGGTTGTTGGTGCAGAAGTTGTGGTTATTGGGGCAACACTTGTTGTGGTTGGAGCCGCAGTTGCGGTACTCAGGGTAGCAGTTGTTGTTGTTGGAGATGCAGTTGTGGTTGTCGGGAAAGCAGTTGTTGTGGTCGGAGCCGCAGTTGTGGTGATCAGGGCAGCAGTTGTTGTGGTTGGAGATGCAGTTGTGGTTGTCGGGAAAGCAGTTGTTGTTGTTGGACCAACAGTTGTGGTTGTTGGGGCAGTAGTTGTGGTAGTGGGAGCCACTGTTGTGGTTATTGGGGCAGAAGTTGTAGTTGTCGGTGCAGAAGTTGTGGTTGTCGGTGCAGAGGTTGTAGTTGTAGGGATAGCAGTTGTAGTAGTGGAAGCTGCAGTTGTGGTTGTTGGTGCAGAAGTAATGGTTGTTGGGGCAGCAGTTGTGGTTGGAGCCACAGTTGTGATCAGGGGAGCAGTTGTTGTGGTTGGAGATGCAGAAGTTGTAGTTGTTGGTGCAGATGTTGTGGTTGTCGGTGCAGAGGTTGTAGTTGTAGGGATAGCAGTTGTAGTAGTGGAAGCTGCAGTTGTGGTTGTTGGTGCAGAAGTAATGGTTGTTGGGGCAGCAGTTGAGGTTGCTGGGGCAGCAGTTGTGGTTGGAGCCACAGTTGTGATCGGGGGAGCAGTTGTTGTGGTTGGAGATGCAGTTGTGGTTGTTAGTGCAGAAGTTGTAGTTTTTGATGCAGAAGTTGTATTTGTTGGTGCAGATGTTGTGGTTGGAGCAACAGTTGTGGTTATCGGGGCAGAAGTTGTGGTTGTTGGTGCAGAAATTGTGGTTATTGGGGCAACACTTGTTGTGGTTGGAGCCGCAGTTGCGGTGGTCAGGGCAGCAGTTTTTGTGGTTGGAGATGCAGTTGTGATTGTCGGGAAAGCAGTTGTTGTGGTCGGAGCCGTAGTTGTGGTGATCAGGGCAGCAGTTGTTGTGGTTGGAGATGCAGTTGTGGTTGTTGATGCAGAAGTTGTAGTTGTTGGTGTAGATGTTGTGGTTGTCGGTGCAGAGGTTGTGGTTTGAGGGATAGCAGTTGTAGTAGTGGGAGCTGCAGTTGTGGTTGTTGGTGCAGAAGTTGTGGTTGTTGGTGCAGAAGTTGTGGTTGTTGGGGCAGCAGTTGTGGTTGTTGGAGTCACACTTATGGTTGTTCGTGTTGCAGATGTTGCCGTTGGTGCCACAGTAGTCGTTGTTATTGTTAATCTATTACAGTCAGATGTACTACAACAAGCTGGTCCATCATTTATCCTCCCAACACTCTGCATGAAGGGTAAGGTACCCAGGCTTCTAGCAATTAGACATGTATTCGGAGACATGCAACCAAGTGCTGGACCCGTTGTTGTTGTATTCGTCACTGTGAATATCAAAATATGTCAATAGACATTTTTTCTTAAATATTCAAGCTTTAACTAATTTACTATAGTATCTTTTTTACTAATAAAATCATGTTTTTACTGTCTTTTTAAAGTAATTTGTTAGCTGTTACATACATCATGGATACTAATTCTGCTTTTTTTCTTTTAAGTTAAGTATTAAATACAAAAACTAACCAGTCGCAGAGAAGCAGTGGGTCTCGACTCCTTCACACGTTATTTGATTAGTGCACATAGAAGTTTTAGGGTCACAAGCAAGGCACTTGAGGGAGTTTGAGCTCTGAGCAGTCGGGACTTAAACACAAATAAAATTACATAACAAAATTAAGCACATAAATAAACAATACAAAAATAAAAAGAGAAGGATCCTGATTCTTTTTGAAAACTTTGCAGACTCACCAGGCAAAGTCTGTGAGTTACAGTCCATGGTGTTGCAGCAATGAGAAAAAACAGTTGCCTTTTGGTAACCCAAGTTCACTGAAAAAGTCTGACCGCCTGCAGCTGGACACAGAGAGGTTGATGCACAGCCTTTGTAGATTTGACTGCCAGTATTTCCAGATGAACTAGCTGCAGAGTCAAAAGGCATTTTTTTTAGAAAACACACAGAACAATCCGAATATCATTAAATAATAAATTATATGAGTAGGGGGTTACCTCGGATGGAAGCTGTTACACACATGGTCTCTGTTTTACACATAAGTGAAGCTGTTGTTGAACATGCCTGGTTTGTACATGAGGTACAATTCAGGGCTTCACCTGAAAGTAGAGTGAAAGTAGAGCGTCTTGAGTTGAATTACTTCTATGACAAGTTATTCTTTGTAAGAAGATTTTAGCTATTTAAATCAAAAAGCTGTATTGTTCTTATTAGAATAATTATTAATATTATGCAATATATTTAACACAAAATATTATGTATAGGAAAATTAAAATAACATTTACCGGCAAGTTTAAAAAAATAAAAAAATAAATGCTAAAGGATACAAAATGTTCTTCATATTTTTAATATACACCAAACTCGTTTAAAAACAGTATCTCTAGTTACCTGTGCAATAGAGCGCCCAGATGAGATTCAGAGAAAAGATTAACTTCATCATTATGTTCAGGTGGATCCTGCTGGTTAGCTTGCTTGGTTCTGTTCCTGAAAGATAGCAGCTGTGCTACGGTTTTTAAACTGCACAGATGCCCTCCGTGACTGGGTGTGTTCTGCATTAATTGCTCCTTTTCCTTCACAACAATTGAAACACACCTCAACACACCCTTTAACACGTCAACATTTAAGTGGATGTTGCAGTTTAAACATATAATTTACAGTTATTATTTCGACATCTAAAATTGGCATGCCAAAAATGCCATACATATTTAAAAATCTTTATTAATACCAGGTATTGTTATCATTTATTAGCTAACTGAAAGGTGTCTGATGGATTTCTTGATTCCTTTTTTCAAAACAAATTTACTAGTTACTGCTTTTTATAGTTTTTAAAGTTGACATATTAATCAATCTTCTTAACGTTAAGGTCAATACAATTTAGTGTTTATCACACTTTTAAGTAACGTTTGAATGTGATAAAAAAAAATTTACATTTAAAAAATAGTTCCTACAAGCACAAATATTAAAACATAGCTGTGACAACAAATATTTTCCGGCCATTATTCAAAGCTGACACCAGAATGTAGAGCAACAGATGACACCAGATCTAATCATTATTTTCATTTTATTTATTATGTTCGTTTTCTGACGTTTTTTTTATTTTCTTGTAAAGTTATTTGTATTTAGGTATAACTATCTTGGAATATAAAAAAAAAATATCCATGTGAAACTGTTTTAAATGTTGAACATTCTTGCTTTAAGTGATCTGCCCTTTGACTAACAGTATGGTGGGTGTGGTTACCTTGCAATCTTAATGGCAGATTTGCTTTAGAAACAAGAACAAAAGGATATATTCCTTTTTGTTTCTAGCTTTGTATTCCCATATCAGTGGTAGAACATGGTGATCAAGGCAATGACATGCATAAATGTTATTCTCATAGGTTTTATGAAGCGACATTTATAAATAAGAAAAAAGATACCAAAAGACATCAGTAAAAAGGGATGGTGAAACAACTGATTTTGGATCAAACGACTGAATACATCAATATAAACAAAATTTATTTCTTTAACACACTCCCAGTCATATCGATATTAATTATTTATAAATGTTTAACCATTTATAAAATTTACAAGCTCCTCATATGTGTATAATAACATGATTAAATGGTTTATTACGAAAATATTTTTTACATTTTAAAACATGCCACTTTTAAAACAAACAAATAATAAAACAAACAAATAATAAACAAATAATATCATGATAAAAAAGTTGTGGTAAGACGGTCGCCTGTGGAAAGGTTTTAAACAGATACTGCTTTAGGCAATACAGAAAACGCTAAAGTGGACTCACCAAAACCAAAAGTCACAATCTAAAGATGAGCAGTTCAAGCAGTATAAAATATGAACTCCTATAACTGCTTATGAAAAGGTCCTTAGTTCGTGGTTTGAGAACTGAATCATAACAAATTGTGCTGCTATTTCAGGTATGTAAGATCGGTTCAGATTGATCAAATTAGGAATAAACCAAGAATTTGTTTCCAAAGTTCACTTGTTAGATAGCATGGCGTTTTCCTTTTTCTTATTCTTTTAACAAGTGGCTTTATATCCGTGTATTTTACATTCCTGGGTGTGTGTTTTAAATCACAGTCAATATTATTTCTCTTTTTGTTTGAGGCAAACAATGTTATTTGGGGTGTGTCACAGCAAGGGTAAATAGCAACAAAAACTGCGTCAGCCTTTGATGCATCAAAGGGCATCCAGTTTAAAAATAGGGCTGCGTACGCAATTTTTTATCATTGAGTAACTAAAGTGCTCCTACTCAAATGTACGTAGTATGTTACTTAACCTCAGACCTGAATATGTAACAGAGTAAAGGGGAGATTTTTGCTTTCTATTAAGATAAAAATATGTATGGATAGTTAAAATTTCTATAACTCTCATCTGTTTTAAGTGTAAAAACAGTCCAACACTTTCTATTCGGGGAGTCTGTCAGTTTCTTGACCAGCTTTCTTAGCAGCAACTACAGCTTCCTAAACATGATTATGTCATTATTTTCTGATTAATTCTAGAGCAGGCAACAATTACAGGCAGCAGGAGTTTATGGTAAGAAGTTTATTTTCAGAGATCTATTAATGGCATTTTTATTTTCTTGCAGGACGGGAAAACACCTGACCGGGATCGGAACCACACTGGAAGATAGATTAGTTTTATCGGAGTAAATATTGTGAAGTATAAAGTCAGAACTGCTTTCTCAGGTAGAGAGGAGGTGATCTAGGAAGAGGTAAGTGCATATTAGACAGATTGGTTGTCAATTGGTGTTGGTGGTTATTTGAGGCTGATATTCATTCTGGTAGGACAGGCTTGTGAGCGTTGAGTCTGGTGATTATCTTTGAGAAGGAGCAGGAATGAGGCAGAGAACAAGATGCCGGGGAGGACTCCTAAGAATACAGACAAATCCACCAGAAAGCTGAATCGCTGATGGTCGAAGAAGAACTGCATCAGCAAGGCAAGGTGGCAAGTGTTAGTTAAATGTCTGCAATCCGTCTCAGGAAATCCACAACTCAAAATACATCTCCTTAACAAGGTGTGGTGTATACCACCAGCCAATCACCATTTTAAAGACAACTTTTTTCTCAGAATCTTGCACACCGAGGTCCTATAATAACAATACAAACATATCAATTTAAAACATCATAGAGCTTTTTATATACAGGTAAATATTGCTGTACCACATGAGAGAGCCTTATAAATTTACAATATGTTAGCATTTTTTATTACAGACAACAACATTTAAGGACAATAAGATTATTTGTAAAGAACCAGTAATGGGTTAGAGGTTGTCTTGCAGGACGGGAAAAACACCAGACCGGAACTGGAACCAAACTGGAAGACAAGTGACTTGTTAATATTTGTTTGATGGAAGTAAATATTGCAGATGATAACTGCACAACTACTTACTGAGGTGAAGAGGAGATGATCCTGAGCGGTTTAGGTGCATCCACTGACAGATTGGTTGTCAATTGATGGTGGTTATTTGAGGCTGATTGTTCTGGTGGGACCATTGGAGGGTGGACAGGTTGGTGAGCATGGAGTTGCAGGAGGGTATCTTGGAAAGGAGCATCAAGGAGACAGAGAAAAAGATGCCAGGAAGGAGTCTTCAGAACATATACAATTAAGCCTGGAAGCAGAAGGCAAGTTCTTGAATAAGGAGAGGACACAAAAAGGTAGGTATAAGGAAGATCTATGTTCAAGGTTCTCTTAACACTTTGCCCTAACTGCAAGTGTTAGTTAACCATCTGACCCACATCTCAGGAAATCCACTCATGTAAATACTTCTCCTTACTGAGGTCTGATGAATAGCACCTGGAGACTGCACCTGCCAGTCACACCTGTAGAGGAGGAATGTAAGAAAATACATATAAAAACAGCTCCCAAATCTGTGGTTGAAACATAACTTCAAAATCTCTATTTTCTTCTTCACCCATTTACCATGTCAGCCACCTCAACACTCTTTCATTTAATCTAAGTTGGTTTCCAAGTTTTTTTTTATAAGTGTACTAATTATTTATACAATCCTAAAGAATAGACATCAGTAACAAACCAATAAGAGAATAAGGACATAATTCACTTTTTCTCAGTAAGTTAACAACTAGTAGTTTTTTTAGCTCAAGATTGTATAACTTCTTTACTTGTATAAAGACTAACAAAGTTTACTCCTAAATTTGACCATATTTGTTATGGATGCAAGACAATTATAGCCACCCTTTCACAAGTGTTTTGGTCTTGCAAGAAATGTACCAACTTTTGCAAATGAACATACAAAACTCATTCAGACACTTGCAAACAACCTGTCATCTCTTTTTTTGAGACAACTCCACAAGACACTTAACCACAAGGCAAGGAACAAGATATATTTTGCTACACTCAAAGCTAGACGACAAAAAAGTGACCTTGTTCAACTAGAATTAGAGAGTATATTCTAAGAAAATGTATTCATAAATTCTATGCAATTTGAAAACATTTGTTGGGGCATTTTTGGAAAATTATTCATCTCCAATATGGACCTCACCAAGATTGCTGAGCCTGCATCAAACACAACCTGAGTCTAAAAGTTTTTAATATCTTTACATAAACACTCACAAAAAGACTTGAAGCTAAATAAAAAAATAAAAGAAGGGTCCTATATTTTACACTGAAAGTCCATCAAGCCTTTCACAAGACCTTATCATCACTCAAATTATTTATCAAATTCACCTACATTATTATAATTGGGTATGATATTTGTGTATTTGGACATTTTAAATGGTTTGGAAGAACTGTTCATTTATCTGTAAAAACAACCTTGAAAAAACTTGTAACTCGCTACAAAAGCCAGTTAGAGAGGGGCATCACAGAGCCAGCAGCCTGCAAAAAGTAGCTTTGATTTAGTGGGTCAATATTTCTGGCACAACACTTGAACATTTGTATGACAGGACAAGCTGCCTCCCTCCCTGGGGAGATCCAAATGCAAAGAGGTTTGTCCAGATGTGCTCCTTATCCCTGCTGTATTCTGTTGAAAGACCATCATTGTAGTGCTAAAACAAACTTCCACCAATGGACCATCTATATACGTATAGGAGGTAATACAGTGAAACAAATTTAAATAAATATTTATAGTTTAAGTTCTACAGAACTGTCAAGGTGTTACTATATAAACCAGGCCTTGGTTTACACTACCCCACTGCTCAAAAAGAAGCGCTCAAAAGTCAAAGTTTGTGGTGCTTTTGTAGTATTTGAAGGTTTAGTTTGTGTGGTTGAAGATGGTGTTCTGGTTGGTGCTGCTATTGTTGTAGCTTGAGTTATGGTTGTGGTGACTGGTGCTGAGGTCATTACATGGACATCTGGACACAAAGTGGTGCCATAATTGGGTGGTACAACTGGAGACTGAAGCAAAGTTTGGCATGAAGGGTAAAGAGTACAGTATAAACACAACAATAATAGAAGAAATTGAGTTTTGATTTTGTAAACCTCTCATTTATTTACGCAAAAATTAAATAGGCCTATATGATATATATACAAATTTTATATATTGCTGTCATGCACCAAGTCAATAGTCAAATAAAATAAAATCACAAAAATATTGGACTATTTAATTAAATGTTAATTCATAGCACTAGGAATATTAAGGCCAAAGTATGAATTGATACAATTTGTGGCTATATCAGATTGTAGTTTAAGGATCATGTTTCATTTTCCAGAGATGCCTCGTAAGGGGAGTAGGTAAAGGCAGAAACAAAACAAGCCATATTTTGAGTTGTGATTCCATGTTACATCCTTTAAAGTATGAGTTGGTACAATTCAACTGGTTGTATAGCAAGGTATTCTTCTGTATCGTGTTTCAAATCCGTGCTCCATGTGCCCCCTTTTAACTTCGAGCACCTGCCCCCCCCCCAAAGGTCTCTGCAGGTCCCTGTTTAGCAACAACACAGGTTCGGGAACTTCCGGCCAAATTCCTCCACTGCTGATGCACCCGCTACTGGGTAACATCGAAAGGAATTTCTTCATCTATTTCAACCAAAAATTGTATCAATATTATTTTCCTTTCTTTATTCTATTTAGCTGTTGAACAAAAGCAACAAAACTAATAGTAATAATCCGGAATTTCCTTGTAGAGTGTACATTTAAAATATGCCTTTTACTGCATAAACAACAAACATCAAATCTAATTTTATAAGTGTTTTAAAACTGTATAGCTATTTAAACACAAATCTTGTGTTTTTACTTTTTCACTTAAGACCAGTTTAAAAATAGAACAAGATGTTGCGTTCAACCTAATGTTCGGATTAGAAACTAGACATAAATACTACCTACAATACAGTTTTGAGGATGTTAACCTATTTGAATACCTACTTCTGTTGTCTTTTAGTGTGTACATTTAAGTGTGAATAAAATTTTGTCATTACTGCATTTACAATATTTAGAACATTTAAAGCTAGATTTCACATAATTTTTGGTTGCCTCTTATTTATTTGCAATTAATTGAATGAACAATTTTAGAATAAGCTCAAAAACCAACAAAATTGGATTTGTCCATACATTAAGCATTAAAACTCACCGGTTGCTGTAAAGCATATGGTGCTAGAGTGTTGCACTGACAAGGAGTGGGGTCTCAAACACTAATTTTGATGCAATTTTTATACTGAGGACCAGGTACTGTCAGTAACAGTATGATGACAAAAATATTCAATTACAAAACTCTGGAGACCCAAGTTGACTGAAAAAGTTTGACTGCCTATGTTTGGACACAGAAATGAGTTTGTACAGCGTTTGTAGATTTGTTGTTGTGTTGCTCTAGATGAAGAAGCTGCAGTGCTAAAGAGTTGTTTTTTTAATAAAACAACCGAAACGTTGGCATAAATTAAAATTATGACGAGTAGAGTACCTAGGATAGAAGCTGTGACACTAGTCTCTGACCCACAAGTCACTGAAACTGCATGGCTACAGATGGAATCAGAAAGAAACCCTAAAAATAATAGTTACATGTTTCAATTATGCTCCTAAACAGTTAAGTAAAAATATAAAGACTTCTGATTTTACACTTTTAAACACAAAGGATTTATTAAATAATATATAAATGTGTCTGACTTTGTTCACATTTTTACAGCAATTTGTTACCTTTTGTTGGTTAGTGTTGCAGTTGTAATTGGTGCTTGTGGGTCATTGCATAAAAAAAAACAGCAGGTTGGTCAACTGGTAATTGAACACAACATTTTTCATGAATGGTAAACTATCCAGACTTAAAGCAGCCAAACATGTGTTTTGGCTGCTTTGTGTTTGAGTTGAAAAGGCTTAAAATAAAAACAGAAAGATGAAAAAGAAACCTAATAAACACACAAAAAAGGATAATATTTTTAAGCCCATCATTAAACTTACCAGGAACAGTCAGTTGCAGTTGTTATTGTTGCAGCATTGAGCAGATGTGATTGCACCTTGGTAACCCAATGTAACTGAAAAAGTCTGACTGCCTGTGGTCAGACACAGAGACGGTGCTGCATAAGCTTTCTAGATTTGTGTTGCTGTAGTTCCAGACTGAGTTGCTGTAGAGTCAAAGAGCAATTTTTTTTAATAAATAGAAAACACGCCATCTCAGTGGAAAAAGTGCTTTCAGTCAGTGAAAAAAAATAAAAAAAAGCACAAAAATCCTCTAATTGTAGCTGTGACACACATAGTCTCTGAGAAACATATGAGCGAAACTGTGCTGGAAAAATCCTGATGTGTGCAGGTGATGGAGTTCAGGTTTCCAGATGGAATCGCATCAAAATGTGTAAATTAAACAAATGTATTTCCATATGTTAAAGATAAATATCCCTATAAACACAAGCCCACATATAAATAAGCAGAACTTTTAAGTTTTAAAACCTACCTGCCAATCTAACTCCTCAACAATTTCATGAAAAAATACTGGTGGGATTATTATAGTTTATATTTCCTTTTTTTCTATATTAAAACTCATATATAAACGATCTTGAAAGGATCTTGGAGATCTGTTGAATTCATCTGTTGAATTCTTCCTGAGGAACATCAGATGTCGAATGTATGTGGGAGTATATGTCAAGGAGAAAGATATCTTTGTGGGAAATAACAAGAATATGATGATCTGCTTTTATGGTGTTATGCTTTTATATTAAATCATTTATGTTAATTCATTTACAGGAATGTACTTTATAACCTGATCATTGCTCTATTACATATTTGGGAAACAAGCAAAAGCCAACTGCTACCGATTAGAGTGTTTCTCTGATAAGCCCTTCCAGAGAGGTTTTATGCTTTGGTGTCGAAGGCAAGAACCTGGTCCTCGCACCCTGGCACCCGATAGGGGCGGGGGAATGTATGTAGCAAGCAGTTTGTAAGAAAGGTTTTCAGACAGGATCTGGGAAGGATGGCAGTTAGTTTAAGGTGAGTTCGAACCTGTCTCCTTTTTGGCCAAAATGTAATAAAATGTTTAGTATTGCATTTAAGATCCTCCGTCTCTGTCTCTTTATTGATTGATCGTTGACTTGCATGTTTTCTGGGAAACAAAGATTTTTGTTTAGCCGGATAAAGAAATGGAGTTTATGGACAGTCTGGGCTGATGTATTACCGGCTGGAGATTTGGGAAAGTTGACGTATTTAGGCTTCAATCTTATTTGTTCTGATTAATTAAGCTCCCTTCCTATGCATAGGGACAAGTAATCTGAGTAACCATGATATTTTCCAATTTTTGTATTGTTTTTTTAAAATTAATTTTATTATAATATTATTAATGTTTTATTTGATTTTAATTTTATTTATTTATTATTATTGGTATTATATTTTTTGTAGTTTATGTATTTTCCTATATTTTTTTGTAAATTTTTATTTCTTTATTTTAGAATTATCATTTATTTCGTTTTTCGTTTTAATTTTTATATATTTATTATTATAAGTAGTATGCTTATTATTTTTATGTTATTTATTTATTATTAATATTTTATTATTATTTATTCATTAGTATTAGGTTTTTTTCTGCTTAACATTCTTATCTTCTTATTGTTTCTGGTGTGAATCTGCGGGGGTTATGTGATAGACTTTACCTTTTGGGTTTGCTTGTTTGGGACGTTTGGTTAAAAAAATAGGATGATATCCAATCAACTTCTTAGCGGAAATAATAACCAAACTTGAAGGCTTCCCTGTAGAAAATGTAATAGTAGAAGGTGATTTTAGGGGTCTCAGAAATCCACTGACTGATAGATTCCCAATTAGTGCTGTCCCTGCTTCGAGGAGATCACAGCTGGTGTTCAATCTTTTTGAGGATGTGGGATTTGTGGATGTGTGGTGAAAACTGCATCCAGCTGGAAAAGAGTACACTTTCTATTCCATGGGTGTCATACACGTATTGACAATTTCTTCCTCCCTAAAATTATTTTAAAACAGGTTGTTTTTTGCAAAAAGGATGCCTCGTCATATCTGATTGTGTGCCAGTGTATTTAAATTTAACCCTCAATCTAATTACTGGAGAATAAAATCCTTAATTTTAAAGGTTGATAAACTATTTCTTTCTGTCAACATGTGTTCTGCCAGCAGCCCTCTGGGACTAATCATATTTTATACATGAAGCAAAAAATGAAAAATTGCAGAATAACAAAATATATTGGAAAGCAGGCTTACACTTGCAGAAAAAGAATATTTAATAAAAACCTACGCAATCTAAGTTGAGGGAGCTAGGAATCATTCGGTGCTCGCTGGACACTTTACTGACACAGAATGCGGCAGATAAAGTCAAATTTCCCAAGCAGAGACTGTTTGGACATGGTGATAAATCAGGTAAATACTTTTCAGGTCTTACAAAAACTTAGAAGGCCTCTCAAACAATTGCTTCAATTTCAGACGGGACAGGTTCCTGCTCTGCGAATCCCGGCTTAATAAATGCAGCATTTTTTAAATTTTACAAAAATCTGTATCAGTCTGAACAAGGTGACAACTCCCACTTTTTTATGGAAACTTTCTCCTCTCAAATTAAACTTCCAAAATTAGCAGATGAAAAAAATAAATATTTAAATGCAGAAATATCTGAGGCAGAGGTGGAGAGATCCATCAGATCCCTACAGGTGGGTAAAGCACCTGGCCCATATAGGCTTTCCGCTGATTTCTATAAGGAGTTTATGGATTTATTAGTGAAGCCCTATTTATGCATGCTATATGACTCATTTGGTACTGATGCTCTCCCCCCTTCTCTCAGGGAAGCGAATATATCCCTAAGAAATCAAACCTCCAGAAAACTGTTACTTGTATAGATCAAATTCCTTATTTAATTTAGATCTGAAAATACTTTCCAAAATTATGGCAACAGGCTTTCTCAAAAACCGTAACTCTTGCAATAACCTAAAGCGTCTCTTAAACGTGATTCAAGTGTGTCAGCGGAGGACGACCAAGGGTATTTTAGACTCCTTGGATGCAGAGAAGGCTTTTGACCGCGTTGAGTGGTCATACATGTTCCACACTCTGCACCAATTTGGGCTAAATCCCAACTTTATCAGATATATTAAAACTCTACAGATGTTCTTTTGCGGCAGTTATTACAAATGGGATCAGGTCTAGAAACTTTCAGGTGCGAAAGGGAAACAGAGAGAGCTGTCCTCTCTCACCTCTGTTATTCACTCTTGCAATAGAACCACTTGCTGAAGTGATCCGCAGCGATCTTAATGTATTTGGAATCTGTACTGACCAGGGAGCCCATAAAATCTACTTATATACCGATGATGTCCTGACGCTCCTCTCCCGATCTACCATTTTGGTACGGAGAGTCATTATGGTTATCAATCAATTTGGCTCATTCTCTGGGTACTAGATAAACCTCACCAAGTCCAAGCCCATGCCCTTGGGAGGTCAAGCTTACATTCCTAACTTTCCATTGAGATAGTCTCCGGCTGGATTGAAATACCTGGATATATTTGTTACACCTGCCTTTGATCAGATTATCAGAGCAAACTTTCTCCCATTATTTGATAAAATTAAGCTTGACCTTGAGCGCTGGAATGATCTTCCCCTACCTTAGCTAGGAAGACTTTCGCTTCTTAAAATAAATATTCTTCCCCGCTTGCTTTACTCCATCAGATTAATTCAAATTCTATTTACTAAGAAATTGATCCAAAAATGTTGGTTTAGCTCCATTATCTGGAGAAAAAAGGGTGTTCATAAAAATGTCAAGACTTCAGCTTCAAAGGAACATGGGAGCCCTAGATCTTCCAGACCTCAAAAAAATTGTCATATTTTGTAGCACTTTGATCCACATAAAACTGAGGACTCTCAGGAGGAGTTTATAAGAGTTTATTTAACAAGGTTTGAATAATGAACATGGAACAGGAGCGGCTTAAACGATGTGGGAGACCGGGAGCTTCTGAAGGACGACAGAGATGGTGAGCAGACAGTTGGTGAACTGTTAAATCTTGTGGGCTGATTCTTACTCTGTGTGAAGATGAAAACTCCCAGTGAGAAGTGAGTAGGTTGAGGGACTAGTTGCAGGTGTAGATGCTGAGGTTGTCCGGGGGGATTGCTGAGGAAGTTCTTGTGGACGCTGGATCGGGCCGATCGAGCTGAGCGATGTAACCAGAGTTGCAGGTGTTATCCAGAACTTTCACAGGGAGGTATGGGCACAGATCCGTCTTGAATAAACCTGGGTTGAGCACACAAGATAAATTATTGGAGGATGACAACAAGGAAAAACACTGAAGAGTAACGAGGAAGTGACTTGGAAACAACAAGAGGAACATGTTTTCCCGTTTCTATGCCCATATAGCCAAGCCTGTTTCCCCAGTCTAGCTGCCAGATTTTTAAAATTGTTTTGTGAGTAGATATTCAGCATTTCCTGTCCGGTTTTTCGCGGGCCTGATCAGTTCTGTTTCTTGGATTTTCCTGTCTTGCCTCACCCTCTGGATAACTCCCTTCGTCAGATTATCTGGACATTAACCTGTTTCCAATTTTGTATTTTTCATCACACTTGAACCCTGGACCAGTTTGTTATTCGGCTCTCACGGTATGACCCCTGTTTTTGATCACTGACATTTTTGCATTTTTCAATAAATCCTAGTCTTCTGCCATGCCTCAACGCAAAACATTTTCATTTGTTCTAAAAAATGTGAACTCTGTTTCTTTGGAAAAACAATCCACTGCATTACCTCTTATCTATAGAGGGCCTAGTGATCTAAGTCAGCTTGCTTTACACAATAAAGCAGTTACCGTTGTTCTGTTTGTTTTTAGTGCTACAATGATGTTCTTTCAGCAGAATACAGCAGGGGTTTGGTGTACATCTGGACAAACCTCTTTGCAGGTAAATGAACAGTTCTTATGAATTTCAAATACACAAGGACTTCATAAAGGAATTCTCTGAACTTCTCTCAACTCTATTAATGTTGAAGGATTGTCTGTTAGTACTGGGTGGCTTTAATATCTATGTTTGTTGACCAGGCAATCCCTTGGTTAAGGAGTTTTGTGGTGTGCTAGAAGCCTTTGGTCTGACACAACACATAAAGAAGGCCACGCACATACAGGGTCATACTCTTGACCTTATTTCATCTTATGGGTTATCTGTTGATAACATAATAATCAACAATGCTACTTTCTCTAATCATAAACGGGTTGTATTTGACGTCAATGTCTTCATTTTACTACAGTTGGCGAAAAAAACCCAGGTCGCTATTCTCACCACCTTACCCCACATACTGTAGAGGAGTTTTCTAACTGTTTTTTTAGTAACGCTGCAACTTTTGCCATTTCAGCTGCCTCCCAGATCCAGTGGCGGATCTAGGGGGTGGCTACGTAGGCTACAGCCCAGGATGTTTCATCAAGAATCCCAGATGTCGCTTCTGAGCTGATCTGAGTAAAATATGCAGTACTGGAATTCACCAGAGTGGCAGCATGCAGAGAAAAGCAGCCTGTAGCTTTCCTGTGCAGAAGATGAAGTGTTTCTCTCTCGTTGCTGTCAGCTTCTAGGAGTTGAGCGCCTCCTGGCACATTTTAAACGGATAGGCCAGTGGCGGATATCCAAGCCCAGATCCTGAACCGGGCCATATAAAAGAAAGATAAAGTTGTAGGAGAGTGGGGCCGCTAAGTTAAAAGTAAAACAGGAGACTTTAAAAGTTAGTTTGCAGTTGGGTATTCAAGCTCAGTAGAGATTGAACATAGTACAGTATGCATGCGTGTGCTGGCAGCTCCGTGGTTGATCACCTTTTCTAGTGTGTGCATGCGTTTGAGGGCCTCCTAAAAATCTGGCCCAAGGGCCTCTGAATTCTTAATCCAGGCTTGTGGATATCAATAGATATCAGAAGCTTTTTCAAAAAGCAAACATGTGCACCACAAGCAGCTGCTGCTAAACAGTCTGATGCTCCAAGTATGTGAAGCTTTGACTGATTTTGAGACGATGTTTGTCCCGGGTACATGGGTAACGAGAAGATGAACCCCTGCACATACTCAGGCAAACGCACTCACACCTAGTCATCTGCTGTAGCATCAGCCTGTAAACCACAACAAACAAGTGCTGTGAAAATGTCTAATGTTATGCATCTTAATCCTTACTTTTTGCTCTTTAATTATGATCTTTACTTCCACAGCCCAAACAATAAAAAAAAAAAAAATTATATATATATATATATATATATATATATATATATATATATATATATATATATATATATATATATATAAATAACACATACATATATATATGTATAGCATATATATGGATCAGCAGTCCAGAATCTCTCACCAAACCTGAGAACCAATGGCCAGCAGCATTGAAAGAAATACCTGTCTGTTTGGAAGCTGATCCAGAAGCTAAGCATCAGATTCTGACATGTATAGCTGTGCTGAAAGAAGTGTGTCCCACTACAAAGCTGTTAATGTACTTTTCCAGTTGGACAATGCTAAAAAGATGTGTAGCGTGGATCCTAAAACTAAAAGAAAAACTGCAAACAAAGAAAAAAGAAGCTGCTGGACACAAACAGTGGAAGTCAGATGTGTGCTAAACAGGAACATATATGTAATGCTCAGCTCACAAATGATGATTTGTCTAGGGCTGAGGAAGCTATAGTGAGCTTTATGCAAAGAAAACATTATACCAATGAAATAGCTTCCTTGAGCTCAGGTACAGTAAATAAATTTAGTCATCTGAACAAGCTTGATCCAGTTGTCATTGATGGTGTGTTGAGAGTGGGATGCAGACTGAGTAGACCAGCATTACCTGAGGAAAAAAAACATCATGCCATTTTGCCAAAAGAAAGTCATGTTTCAAAGCTCATTCTTCGACATGTGCATGAAAAGGTTGGACACAGAGGAAGAAAGCACATGCTTTTAACCCTTCGTCACCAGTACTGGATCCCTCATGCTAATTCTGCAGCTAGAAAGATCATCAGAAACTGCAGGATGTGTCAACGGCAAAAGCCAGGTGAGCAAATAATGTCTGATCTTCCTATTGAATGGATCTCCGCTGACCTTCCAACGTTTACTTATGTTGGTGTTGACTACTTTGGACCAATACAAGTGAAGGGAGGAAGGAGTGTTGTTAAAAGGTACATAATTCTCTTCACACGTCTAACTTGTTGTGCAGTTTACCTCGAGGTGGCCCATTCTCTTGAAACAGATTCCTGCATAAATATTATCAGGAGATACATCTGCTGCAGCGGACAAGTTAAGGAAATCCGATCAGACAATGGAACCAACTTTGTCAGCTCAAATCGTCGGTTAAAACAAGCCATATTAGAGCTGAATCAAAGCAGAATTCATCATCAACTACAGGTGAGAGATTATTATGACAAACATGTTGAAGACGCGATAGGAAAACATGAGTAAGGGTTCATGGAAGCATTCCTTTCATTAACTAACTCCAGATCTTGCAACAAGGTTAGTTCAAAGTTATATAAAGTCATACAATTATCTAAACAAGATAATACAGAATATATAAAAAAGAAATGGGAAACAGAAATAAGGATAATATTAAACAGGAAAGCTGGGAGAAAATATGTCAACTACAATGGACCTCAACTGGATCAAACACTTGGCGGGAGTTCTGCTGGAAAAATATCACAAGATTTTTCATCACACCAATTCAAAAACACCACCTGGGCAACGGGGATGCATTTTGGAGACTTTGTGGGTCAAATGGAGCCAACCACTTCCATATTTTTTGGGACTGCCAAGTAATAAAACCATACTGGGAAGAGATGGACAAAGATATTAAAAATATATTAAATGTGAACATTCCATTGAAATGTGAAACTTTTACTTATTTATTGTGTGAATGTGGATGTGTCTTGAGGGAGGAAGCAATGCTCACGGCAGGGAACGGAAGGGGAATCCAGGTAACTGAGAGCAACGTGGGGAACCGGAGACTTCTGGAGGTGAGACGGAGAAGGTGAGTAGTAGAAACCAGTGTGGAGATGATTTGATGTGAGGCTTACTGTTGTTGATAGGTGTTGACGCCAGGGAGGGGTGAGTGGAGAGCTGGGTCCAGGTGGTTGTTGTACAGAGGGGCCTGAGGCAGATGGTGAATGGCTGTAGCGGGCAGATCGAGCTGAGCACTGAGAGCAAGAACCAGAGTGGTGAGGAATCCAGGAGATCATGAACGGAGCGGGTATGAGTACAAGTGAGGTGAACCTGAGGTAGTGAGCACAAAGGGAATTAACAGGTTGCACGGGTGAGGGAAAGTAGCAAATTAAAAACCATCAAAATACTAGAAGGCTAGAGACTGGCGCTGAGAACAGGTAACGTTACCAGGAGTAACAAACACTCAGGCGACAAGTAGCTGGATTCCTGCTCCTTATAAGCAGCTCAGCCCAATCAGCCCAAATGCAGATCATCTGGAGAGGAGCCCAGGTGAGGAGCTGCTCCAGCCGGATGAAGCTCTGGCGTCCCCTCGTGGACAACATGTGAAGGTGCTAGAAGGTCTCATTATGACAGAGCTCATTTATCAAGGAATCAAGGAATCTTTATTTGTCATCACATCACATGTGGTAGATGCGGTGGGACGAAATTCTAATCCCCCGGTCCAGTTTACACCCTGTTACCAATTTTAAATAATCTAATAAAATATAAGAATATAATAACTGTGCGAGACTAGGATTTGAGCTACACAAAATCTACAATATGGACACAGAATCTACAATATGGGACTTCGGACATAGCAGCATTGAGGATCGGAATGCAAATATATAATACATTATAAATTATAAAGAACTATACGAGAAATGTGATTTGACTCCACAGAATATACAATATTGACACAGAATCTACAATATAGTACTTCGG
>JAVLVB010001212.1:5333-15801 GCA_032876305.1 Orestias chungarensis | reverse complement strand
GTGTGTGTGTGTGTGTGTGTGTGTGTGTGTGTGTGTGTGTGTGTGTGTGTGTGTGTGTGTGTGTGTGTGTGTGTGTGTGTGTGTGTGTGTGTGTGTGTGTGTGTGTGTGTGTGTGTGTCTCAGCTGCTGATGCACAGCTTCACTGACAGTAAAGACAATATGCTGATAATCTGAGTTATGTCTACCATCTTGTTTTAGAAGCATCTTTTAGACTTTTGTATTAATTTGGACTTTAAATGAGCAACTTAAACAATGGATGATTGGAATAAAAAAGTGTCATTTATAGTGTATTTGATTTATTTATTATTATTATTTAAGAAAGGAAAGCCATACATTGGATTAAAAAGGTGTGAATGACTTTACGTCTAGAGGACGTCGCCCAGCCCAAGTTTCATAGGCACGTCCTAAATGAGACAAAAAACGAGGCCATCCATGTGAAATGTGACAAACATCAGGACACAAGCTGATGTTCAGCCAGAATCTCATCTTTGCGGAAGTTTCACCTCATTCTTTATTTAATGTTAGTAGTTTGTGCGATAAGCTACACATTTCCAGGGTAACTAGGTTTCATTTTCAAGAGCGTATAACATTTCCTAAAATGTTCCTGCAGATAAAACCGTGAAAAAGGGAAAGAAAGACAAAAAGGGGAAAAAGAGCGTGAGTCCAGCTTTGCTCCTTAAAAACCTCACGCTGATGTTCACATATCACAACTGAACGTGTTTTACTGTTTGTCTTCTTTCAGTTTTTTGAGGAGCTCTCGACTGAGAGCAAACCTGAAACCGTCGATGTTGCTGCTGGGAAAGATGAGAAGAAGAAGCCGGTAGATTGGTGGGGGGGGTTTCCCTGACAGCTAAACCTGCTCTGTTGTAATGAAAATAGTCTGTGATTGTCGTTCGTGTCCCATGATGCGTTCTGCAACCACAGAGCAGAGGCGGCCATTTTTCCTTGTTTCTTTAAAGCCATCATGCTCATTAAATCCTGATTTGTTGACTTGACTAAAGGTACGTTTGGTTTTGGAGCACGTTACTGTCTGATGTTCACAATCTGTCCTGTTTTTATCCGCAGAAAAAAAAAGACAGACGGAAAGGAAAAGGTGTGGGGACAGACGACGAGGACGTCAGGCTGACTCTGAAAACTCTCTCAGTCCAAGACAGTGATGAGGAAGATGACCCAGGTATGATGTTATCATCTGATGAGCTCTAAAGGCTTCATTTAGTTCATTTTCTGTGTTTCTCTCCGTTTCCTCAGACTTCAAACCCAGCAGAGGACACAAGGAAACGGTTTGTCTCTGGAGAACTCGCCACTGTTTGGTGACAAACATGGAAACATTTAACAGCCTCTGTTGTCTTCTAGGCTGGAAACATCTTTGCTGCTCTCAGCCAAGGACAGAGTGATGATGAGGAGGATCTAGAGGAAGATGAGAATAAGCTGGCAGTGAAGGTACAAAACTAACTGGTGCATAAGTTAGTTTATGCTGTTATTGGACATGAAAGCCTTTAAATGAACCTCCAGTTTACTTCTGCTTTGCTGACTCTCATCCTTGAAAACAAGGTAAATGCTCATTTCTGTCATCTGAAATTAACATTTTGGGTAGAAGGTCATTAGCATAGATTCTTATAAATCTGCAATATTTGGCCAAGATCCCAGTGGTGATAGAGTTTATATTTAAGCTGAGTTCACAAACCTAAGTGTAAAAACTTCAGTCTGCCTCAAAATTCAGCTTTAAATTTAGAAGAAAATTCATCATATTTACAGTTAATCTACAAACTTAAACTGATCCTGGTTTAGAAAAACCTGCCCTGTTCAGTCATGTGTGACTGCATCATCATGCGGAGGAACAGTGTGTTTTACAGATCATACTGATTATTTGTACTTTTCTCTCTTCACATATCATCTCCTTTATAACTCTACAGAGAGGAAAAGGTAAAGCAGCTGAGCAGCAACCAAACAAAGGTGATGATGAGGAGGAAGACGGTGAAGGGAGCGACATCATGATGGTATTTGTGGTCTTTGCTGCTCTTTTCCAGCTGCTCTTTGCCACTGTGTGATCGTCTCTTTTGGTTTCCAGCAGAGTGCTGAGGATGTAATTGCACAGCAGACCAAGCAGGCAGCAGAGGACCCGCTAGCTAATCTAAGCAAAAAGGAGAAAAAGAAGCAGAAGAAAAAGGTAATCGCTCTACTCCTGCTTTATTAAATAGGACGAAGGGTTCTCACTTTACTAGGAAGGGACCTGCATGGTTAAATGAAGACTTAGTCTTTCTCAGTGTAAAACCTGTCTTCATTCAGAATATTTATCTACTGATGTAACTTTGGGAATCCTACGGTCTGTAAGGAAAAATGAAAACTGACAGCTGGAAGAAACATGGCTCCCTCCACAGTCTCCAGGTGAACACGCTCAACATTGGTTGGAACATAAATGGGTGAAGAGAAAAGAAAGCTCCCTGTAAGATAGTTAGGATGTGTTCTGGAATGTTTATACATTAAAATAAAGGTTCATGTTTGAGATGAGCTATTACATGGTAACATGCAGAGGAAATGACCAGCAGTGAGAGTCCAGATGAAGACCGAAGGTAATCTTTAAGAAATGAGCCGTTCTGGAGGCGCCATGTTGTAAACGGCAGGAAAAAAGGCCACTCAGGAATAAGTTACAGGGAGATCCACTCCCCTGGAAGATATGGTTACAACAGAATAAGGTATGGAAGAGAAAACCATACAGGAGCAGCAGAAGCACAGAACGACGTCCTTAGAGCAGAGAGAAGCTCACATGGAGGACAGAGCAGGGAATACTGATGACAGGAAGGTGGAACGGGCTGCAAGACTTTAACCCCAGGAAAATACCAAACATGCCAACAAACGGTGGAGTTAAGGATGAACTAGTGCAACAACATATGAACAGAATTGAATACCTTTTATTGTACGATGAGATTGGAGGACCTCTCCAATACATGTATGGAAATAAACTAACATGAATCCATGGCATTCCAGAAGGGATGGAAATCAACGACACCTTTAGCTCCATAAACCCATGTTAGTAAATCCAATACTTAAATCAGAGGGGACGACCTTGTGTATTGCTCGCTAACAAACAAACCAAGGACAGCAGGGCGATGCTTGGATGGTTCCTGGATTATAAAGTGATAAAAGATGATCTGTTGATTTCAATCAAGACTACACAACCAAGGTCCAAAAGACAAGGAAGCAGGTCAAACTACCAGTGTCTCTGGACACGGGAACAAAGATGGGCATCAATGGTGAGGAAGACGTACCTGGAACCAGAGACTGATGGAACCAGACCTGAGGGCCTGTTTGGACTGCTGAGGTTAAATATCACCTGTATGTGTAAATGCTGGTACCTGTGGAGAGGTCAGTTATTACGACATGTAAGGACAGGAGTGAGGAAGCGCTTATAGTTCCATAACTCGTTAGATTAGATGTGCTCTTCAAAGCGCAGTATTAAAGGAATTTGATGAGGTTTAGTCTTTAGGACCGTACAACACCAGGAAGTGTTTTTCCATTAGAGAGCAGAACCCAGCTTTCTGGTGATAGGACTCCTGTTCATGTTCTAGTAAGTGTGCTTACATCTGTTCCTGTTTATGGTCTGTGACAGGTTCAACACAACTTTAGACACAATAATAATGTGAACAAGCTAAATAAAGAATCTAAAGGGACCACAGAATAAAGGGAAGATTTTAACACAAAGAGTTTAAAATAGTCTGTAGCTTTACTTCAAGGGACACACCAGGTGGAGACTGACCAGAAAACTGAAAAAGGAGTGGGTGGGTCAGGATTTCATGCTGGTGTCGCAGGTTTGATCTAAAAAGGGATGTTGTAACAAAGATTAAAGATAAAGAAGGACGGTGTGTAGTGGAGGGAGGACATATGGACAAATAACAATCTCAGTCATACATATTAGATGCGTCTCCTTCAGATTATGGACCAGACAGATCTAGAATGACAGATGATTTTATTAGGGAAATATTAACCTACTCACATCCAGACTAAAGTCTCTCTCAAATAGAGTAGTTTATATATCTCAACACATACATAAGGTAATAAAATATTGAGGGTTTACCAACAACAAAAGAGGGAAAATAATAGAAATTTGATCCAGACTCAAGAGAGCTAGAATGAATCAAGTCAAAGAGAAAAGTAAACATAATGGGTCATCTTCCAACAACAGAAGATAAATTAGAGGAAATACTGTTAAAGTAGAAGGATCACTACGATTGACCAAGCAAAGATGTGGAATAGGAAACAGGGCTCATGTATGAGCATTTCAATTTAGAAGAAGCCCAAACAAATCGATCCATACCTGCGTAAGTATGCACAATAAGACACAAGCCAGAGAAACAGCTGAAGAGACGACCATAGAAACTAAATGATGAAACTAACAAAGAAACATCCTCTTTCTCAAAGGAGTTAATCTGCCACTTCTGTCAGAAGATGAAACTGGAAATGACTGGAATAACAACTTCACAGGAACTTTTGCTGTTATCACAACACCAGCATTAATTAAGTTTTTAATTTTAATGACGAGGAAACAGCTGAAACCTGTGATAGTCCCCAGGTGACACGTTAACATGTGTACCTGATGTAGATCACACGCCTAAAGGGAAGAAGGTGTTTACATGTTAATATAGAAGGCTGAATAAATAATGAGAGCATATCTGATCCTGTTGACCTAACAAGGGAGGAGAGACTGTTGTGTGATTTCTCCTCATCTTCTCTGGCAGATTGAATACATGCGACAGGTTGAAAGTATCCGAGCCCAAAACGTGCTGGAAGGAGATTTCTCCGTGTCTCAGGCTGAGATGTCCTCCAGGCAGGCCATGCTGGAGAATGCCTCCGACATTAAGGTAACATCTCCACCTCGGTAGTTTACAGATGAGACCGTGTCTGTAGTAACAGTGAACAGCAGAACTGGTCCTGACCCGCTGATGAAGCTCTGTTTGCCTCTCAGCTGGAGAAGTTCAGCATATCCGCTCATGGAAAGGAGCTTTTCGTCAACGCTGACCTTTTGATTGTGGCGGGAAGAAGATATGGTTTGGTTGGACCAAACGGGTACGTCAGAAATAAGACAAAAATCACATGAATATATGAGATAAATCAGGTTGGATGATTTATTTAATATATTTATTATACTGTATCTGATCACTCCTACTAAACTTTAGTTGGATTTCGGGGTGGGCGATGTGGCAAAAATATCATATCACGGTTCTCGATTTTATCACGATTCTTTTTTTTAAATTGATTTTGGAGCCTAATTTTCAAGTAAAACTTAGACAAAACAACCTTTCTGAACAGGTTTTATTTAAATAGCTTTCCCCAATTTAGTATTAAGAACATAAAAGGGGCAAAAAAGGTAAACAACCACACTAATAAAGTGGACCTTTGTAATAAAAAAACTAAACCCTCACAGTTCCAGCTTTAAAAGAATCAAATATCAGCTCCAACACTCAGAAAGGCTTTTATTATTTTAATTTATAACCCCAAAGATTCTGACTTATTCCATCAACAGGGAAACTGGAGCATCGTTGTTACACATGCTGATGTGTTGACTGATCTATGTTTCTGCTCTTGCTCCATTTATCGTCTAATAAACCTTTAAATCAGGCCTAGTGGGACTCCTGCAGTCTTTCATGTGTGAAACTGTAGCCAGAGTCCAGGGCGCCGTACAAGTATATTAATATCAACCTCATTGATTTTGTCTTGTAGGAAAGGAAAGACGACTTTACTCAAACACATAGCAAACAGAGCTCTAAGTATTCCCCCCAACATTGATGTGTTGCTGTGTGAACAGGGTAAGTGAACAGATCCAGTAGATCATTTTTCCCTGACTGACTGACTGACTGTTTTCACAGAGGTGGTGGCGGATGACACTCCAGCAGTGCAAGCTGTGCTGAAGGCTGACAGCCGCCGGTTGAAGCTCCTGGAGGAGGAGAAGCAGCTGCAGGCTCGTCTGGAGAAAGGAGAGGACAGCGTGGCTCAGAGGCTGGAGAAGGTGAGAGATGAAGACCGGTCGTAGTCTCTTGGTCTGCAGCTGAGGAACAAACAAATCAGCCAATCAGAAAGATCATTTTCATGCATATTTTCCTGATCCCCCACTAGTGTCACATCTCATGTCAAAACAAACATCTGAACATGTGGTTTGTAGTTTGTGTAAAGTGCTTTAAATGGTTGCCATGACTACGGCACTCGATAAAAAGCCAATTTCCCTTTAACATTGTCCAAAACCACGAGTGTTTGGAAACCCACCACCTGTTTTTATAGAACAGGCTGATGACAGCCGTCCTCAAATGTTCGTATCTCTTCTCATCTTTGACCTGTGTTGCACCTCCAACTACAAACTCTCACCTGTTCTTCTCCCTCTTAGGTCTACGAGGAGCTTCACGTGATCGGAGCCGCAGCCGCTGAGGCCAGAGCCAGAAGGATCCTGGCTGGACTGTCGTTTACTCCTGAGATGCAGAACAGACCCACTAAGAGATTCTCTGGAGGCTGGAGAATGAGAGTTTCACTTGCCAGGTGTTGTTTTTATTCTTCTCTTGTGTGTTTTACTCGTTCATCTCTTTAATCTCTTGAATCTCGTGTCTGCAGAGCTCTCTTCATGGAACCCACTCTTCTGATGCTGGATGAACCGACCAACCACCTGGACCTAAACGCTGTCATCTGGCTTAACAAGTACTGGAAGCTCTCTGTAACTATGGCTCATGAATCATTGTTGCATCAAAGATAAAGTCTGCTCGTAACGACTCTTTCACCAGCACACGTGTTATTAGCTGACCAGTTAACAGATTGTTCCACCTGAGCCATGCATCCTTGCAGCTCCTCCAGAGTTCCCATGTGCATGTTTGTCTGTAATCATGAAACGGCTGCATTAACAACCAGCTGACTGTGTAGTGTCAGAGTGATGGGAGCTGAATACAAACACGAACCACAAATCTGGGTGTTTAGTAAACTTTTTAAAACTTTCCATTTTCCTTTCAATTATGTGCAACTTTGTGGTGGTCAGTTAAACCCATTAAAATTGTATTTATCTATGTATATTTCTGGATGGCGTTGTTAGTTAGTCTTAAATTTAGATTTAACGCTCAACAAAACAAATCTAAATATCCTTGAAATAATGTTTTGGTCAACTTCCTGTTTTTGAATGTTGTAAAAACTTTAGATATTTTTCTATTTTCCACCCAGCTACCTTCAGAGCTGGAAGAAGACTCTGCTCATAGTGTCCCATGACCAGAGTTTTCTGGACGACGTTTGTACGGACATCATCCACCTGGACTACCAAAAGCTCTACTACTACAGAGGGAACTACTGTAAGTTTCAGCTTTGCTGTGTCTGTGAGTTTCTTGTTTTTATCTACATGCTGATTCTTACGGCTGTCAAATGTGTGAAAAGTAGTTTGTGGATCATTTTACTGCATGTCCATCATTGTCATCCCTGACAAACTGGACTACAAAGACCAACTGTTGGATGGTGGTACCCTGTTTTAATTGGGGTTAACATGCATTCAACTAACATCTTCCTTCTGTGTTGTAAGTGACCTTCAAGAAGATGTATGTGCAAAAGCAAAAGGAGCTGCAGAAGCAGTACGATAAGCAGGAGAAGAAACTGAAGGAGCTGAAGGCTGGTGGCAAGTCCACCAAGCAGGCTGTGAGTATCAGCATCTACACAATCAACATGTTGTCTGCGCGGCCGTTTAGAGAACAAGTTTAATCTTTAAAGAGTTCCTCACCACACGTTCATGTGAGGAAAACGGTTCATTTCTGCTCTGAACATCGCCTGATTCCACTGGGTGGTTTCAGCCGCTGACACTTTGGTTAAATGATCTTAGGAGAAACAGACCAAGGAGGCTCTGACCAGAAAGCAGCAAAAGGGTAAAAAGAAGGGACCTCAAGAGGAGGAGAGCAAGGAGGCTACCGAGCTGCTGAAGAGGCCGAAAGAGTACACGGTCAAGTTCACCTTCCCCAACCCTCCTCCACTCTCACCACCCGTCCTGGGGCTGCACAGTAAGTTCTGCTGACAGTTTCTCCCTCAAATACAGAGATGGTGCCAGCAGAGATGGTATTATTGGGCAAAGCATGAGGTTCAGGTAAAACTAGACTATGAAATCAATCTGTTTCTGTTTTATTTTAAAACAACTATTAAAGTTCAGCTGCTAAAATGTGATGGTTATAATAACTAGAATAATGTCAGTGAACACAGCTCAGAGTGGCAGTCAAGCTTCTCCTGATGATTTGTTAAAGTGGAAAGTAGAAAAACAGACAAACTTTAGTGCAGAATGTTTTGTTTCTCTCCAGCCTTCCTAGCAGCTGATACTGTTTTCATCATTTTAGAGTTAACAGTGCTAGTCTGTTTACATTTTAGAAATAATCCGGTTTTTGGATATTTAAAATCGTACCTTATGCCGCATGTCCCATGACGCCCTTTATCAGGAATGAGGGCGAAACTAAACCAGGTTTAGGTGTGTGTGCTCGTGTCTTCTTGGAAACAGCATATTTGAGAGTCTGTATTTGTTCTGGATCCAGGTGTCGACTTTAGCTTCGAGCGTCAGAAGCCTCTTTTCAAAAACGTTGACTTTGGCATCGACATGGACTCCAGGAGTGAGTATCTAAATCTTGCTCTTGTCTAAGCTGGTCCCACTTTATTTGAAAGGTTGACACGCTGCTAGTTTTGGTTCTGATATTTTCTTCTAGCATCTCAAGTGTTACTTGTTTTCTGCCCTCCTCTAGTTTGCATTGTGGGACCCAATGGTGTTGGGAAGAGTACTCTGCTGCTGCTGCTCACAGGAAAGCTTAATCCTGTAAGGCCACACACATCACATTTACATCCTAATTTATACTTGTGTGTATACTTTAACAAGAGTTGTTCTTTACAGATTAAGGGTGAGATGCGGAAGAATCATCGCCTGGTAAGAAACATTTCAATGAAAGTCTGTGTCTGCAGATTTAAGATGGAAGCAGAGATCAGGCTCTGGAATAATCTCTGAATTGATTCATCCTCTTTAAAAACATCTTTGAAGCAGCTGTTTAATTGCAGAGAGCTTTTCTGACATCAGCACTGATTCTATTAAGCTTTTATTTTGCTATTTGATTGTATTCTTACTCATTTACAGTACAGCACTTTGGACCTTAAAGCCGTCCCCTTGCTTTTGTGAAGTTCTTGTTCTTTGGTTTCTCTCCCACCTCTGACCTCTTTGCTCGTTGCTGTTTCTCCAACAGAAAGTGGGCTTCTTCAATCAGCAGTATGCTGATCAGTTAAACATGGAGGAGACGGCAACAGAGTACCTAATGAGAAACTTCAATCTGCCCTACCAGGACAGCAGGAAGTGTTTGGGCCGCTTTGGCCTTGAGAGCCACGCACACACCATCCAGATATCCAAACTTTCTGGTATGGAGCTCGTCTATGGAGGACTGGTCCTGCCATAATTAGCAATAAACACAGAAATGACTAATTAGCTGAATGAAAAATGACAAAAAGCAGCTTGAGAAATAGATTATCAGGTTATTAAATGGAGCGATTTATTAACAGTGGCTCAGTTAGGTGTAAATGTCTATTTTGAGTTTTATGGGTTGTAATTAAAGTCTTATGAATGTTATTTATTGTAATTAATAGTTTTCAGTCATACTTTTGTTATTACCTAAATAAATGTTAGATACAGCTTCTCACCTATAGGTTTCCCTCAAGCCTGTGGGAGGTAGATGCTAAGCTGTACTAAGCTATGGCTAAAGTTTGTTAAAGGCACATGTTGCTGGTTTGGTAATTATTATGATGAGTCGTTTGCTTACTTCTGTATTTTGTCCTAATTATTGCTGGCTTGGTCCTCAATAATCAATAGTTTGTTTGTTTCAAATGAGACCTTTTTAATCTCATCTGTGTTTCACTCCTGACAGGCGGCCAGAAAGCCAGAGTTGTGTTTTCGGAGTTATCTTGTCGTCAGCCAGATGTTCTCATCCTGGTAAGAGGGGCTTCTTGTCTAAATGGACCTGTTTCAAACACCAATAATGAGTCCTAACGCAGTCAGTAACGAGGAGTTATCACACCTGGCAAGAGTAGAGTCGGTATGAGAGTCAGAGTAGAGTCATAACGAGGAGTTATCACACCTGGCAAGAGTAGAGTCGGCATGAGAGTCAGAGTAGAGTCGGCATGAGAGTCAGAGTAGAGTCGGTAACGAGGAGTTATCACACCTGGCAAGAGTAGAGTCGGCATGAGAGTCAGAGTAGAGTCGGCATGAGAGTCAGAGTAGAGTCGGCATGAGAGTCAGAGTAGAGTCGGTAACGAGGAGTTATCACACCTGGCAAGAGTAGAGTCGGTATGAGAGTCAGAGTAGAGTCAGCATGAGAGTCAGAGTAGAGTCGGCATGAGAGTCAGAGTAGAGTCGGTAACGAGGAGTTATCACACCGGGCAAGAGTAGAGTCGGTATGAGAGTCAGAGTAGAGTCATAACGAGGAGTTATCACACCTGGCAAGAG
>JAVLVB010001209.1:0-19573 GCA_032876305.1 Orestias chungarensis | reverse complement strand
TAAGGCCTGTTTATTATCTCTCTGAGGAGCTGAGTTCAGAGGGGCACGGGAAGGGGGTTATCCATCGATCCCTAGCAATAAATCTGTTAGTTGGGGGGTGAAACCAGATGGCAAAGTGGTACTATCTTTTCTTCCTGTGTCTGCAGACTGATAGGGATCAGCGAGGGGTCAGTGAGGGGTCAGTGAGGAGGGGGAATAACGGTTTCTGCAACAGTTTGTGTAAATCACATGTGATTTGTTTTATGACTCTGTATACTCCCTACTTTCAATAAAATAGCCTGATGCAGAGGTAGAGCTCAGACCCGAGTAAGCCATTGCACTAGAACGGCCTCGGCTCTCCCTTTCTGCAGAAAGGAAACTCTTATATCGCAAAACGTTTTTTTGGACTGAGCGATTGTGAGTTTATATCTTTTATTTGAACATTGTGAGAACCTGAATACGCTGTCCTGAGATCAACCAACCTGGGGAAGTCAAGGAGGACTTCAACACACCTCATAACATTCAATAATTTTTTTTTTTTTTACATTTGTCAATAATCTTTTTAATATGTACATTCCATGTCAACCT
This sequence comes from Orestias chungarensis, assembly GCA_032876305.1. NCBI lineage: Eukaryota > Metazoa > Chordata > Actinopteri > Cyprinodontiformes > Cyprinodontidae > Orestias > Orestias chungarensis. Next base: position 19,006 of record JAVLVB010001209.1, on the reverse strand, counting down.
CCCATCAAACCATGTTCCTAATTGTTGAAAAGACTTGACCCACAAACTTAATTTTGCAAACCCGGTATGTAATCAAACAAACACAACTTTATGTTTGTGAGCCCCCAGAGTATGGGATTAAATAAACTTTTTGGGTACAGGGATTCTGCAACCATTTCTGATAGCAGAAATTCTGTCCCAGTCCAATTTTGCACCCTTTGGGTTTGCATGGTGCATCTGTGCTCAAAACCGTCGTTTTGACTTTTGCATGAACGAGAAGATCTTTGAGATTGCTGTTCCTACGGAAAGCAGATATGACCCTCCTGTCGGTCAGCCTCCCACTAACGGTTTGGAACTGCAAAAAATTTTTAATCCCTGTTGCTAAATTAGTATTGGCAGGTGAGAAGATGCTGATGAAAGGAATCGCCAGCTTCGTTTCATCAGTGTGTTTGGGTTCTGAAAAGGACTTCAAGCATCTCCTTAAGAAGGATCTTTGGTACCCTCTAGTGGACAAAGCCGCAAACAGCTCCCTCACAGCTTCATAAAAATCGGATTGTTGTGTGCTGATACGTTTAAACCTTAATAATTGTGATTTGACTAATCCTGCAAACGTGTGCCTCGGAAGAAAACTTGACTTAAACAACAGGGCGTGTGTATCAGTGGGTTTAAAGTACACTCTATCTAATTGTCCGGTGTTGTTTAAATTTGGACCTTTAAAGGTTGTAGTGTCCAAAAAATCCACTGCTGTAAGGCTGGTAGAGGACTTTAATTTAATGGAACCATTGTGGTTATTTAGTGTGTAGAAAATAATTAAAATCCTCCTCTGAGTGAGGCCAAACACCCCAGATGTCGTCTAAATTTTCTTGCTTTCCTCTCGACGAAGGCTTTCTCTCTGTCTCCTGACCATTCCCTTATCTGTCCTGCTTCAGCTCTGTGTTTTGTGTTTTTTCATTCTTTTTAATTTATTTATTTTTTAATTCTTTTTGGAGCTTCTCTCTGCATATCTTCTAAAAAACGAAAAATCCATCAGCAAGATGCCTCCTTTTTCTTTTTCTGAGGATGACTACGCTAATCTCCATCAGAAACTCAACATGCTGGAAACCAAAATCCAACGACTAAAAGTAAATGTGGAAATAAATGGCGGTTACGATACAACTTTACCTCTTACTGGACATGATGATGCTACCTGTCAGCTAATCAGCACGGGCAAAGACAACCAGAAACAGGAGGATTTTGCTTTGAATAACAAGACAAGTAATGTCTGGAATGTGCTCGGCGCTAAACCGAAGAGTAAGTCATCTCAGAGGAAGAAGAGAGAACCAGCCCTGTCTGGTGATATCTGCGATGCGACCGGCTGGCCTGCACTACCGACGAGACCAAAATCCTCCTCGACTCCAGTCGTTCGCAGGACACAGACTTGGACAGCTGTCAGTGGAAAACCAAAAATGAAGCTTCCTCCTCCTCAAACAACTATCCCACTACAGAACAGATTTGCACCACTACAGAAATCTAGTTCTCCACTTGATCACCAGGATGAAGTCTTCACACAGCAAGGTAAACCGAAAAAGCAAATCAGAAAATAAAAGACAAAGAGGGAAGCTAATGCCTGGTCCTGAGACTCTGATTGTTGGTGATGCTGTGGCGAAGGATTTAAGATACGTGTGTGGGAAACGTACAAAAATACTGTACCTTCCAAAGGACATGGTATCCGATGTGAGACAGTATTGTGGAATATTGTCTGATTCTGGCAATGTTTTTAAGATGGTAAAAGGCTGCTGATGTTACTGATTTAATGTGGCTGTTGAAGTTCAGGTCAGAATTAAGTATTAACCCAAGATTTCTGACCTGATGTTTAGGTTCCAGAGAGAGCATCAGAAGGTAACTAATGACACTTTCTATTTGTTTCTGTGGGCCACAGACAATGATTTCAGTTTTGTCTGAGTTTAACTGGAGGAAGTTGTTCTGCATCCACAGACTAATCTGTTCAGTACAGTGACACAAAAAATCAACAGGCCCATGTTCTCCTGCTGTCAGCGACACGTAGATCTGAGAGTCATCAGCATAGTTGTAGTAGGACGCATCATGGCTGCGTATTAGCAGGCCCAATGGAAGCATGTACAGATTCAATAAAAGGGGTCCCAGGATCGTCCCCTGGGGAACCCCATAGGTCACACCCATTCGGTCGGAGACGCAGTTCCCAATTTGAATAAAGTAACACCTGTCCTCAAGGTAGGACTTGAACCAGTTTAGAGCCATACCCGTGATTCCCACCCAGTCTTTTAACCTCTGTAATAAAATCACATGGTCAACTGTATCAAAAGCGGCAGTCAGGTCCAGCAGAACTAGGACAGAGACTTTGCCTGGATCTGAGTTTAGGCGGATGTCATTTTGTCACCTTTGCTGTGGTGGGGCCTAAAGCCTGACTGGAAAGCATCAGACACATTGTTAGACAGGAGAAAGTCACTTAGCTGTTGGTATACAACTTTTTCCAGCACTTTTCCTAAGAATGACAGGTTTGATATGGGAAGACTTACTGATGACAACACAGAGACAAAATTCTCAGACAGATTCACCATCGTCTGACCCCCTTCCAGTTTACTCTGGCTTGTGGGGACATTTATTTTTTTGAATGCTCAAACCAATGAGCCAGCATGGCGGCAGCCGTGGAGGAGGTCCAATGAATGCCGTCCCTCTCCGTCTGGAACCCCTCTGGAAGAGCAGATACACACCCAGGTAAGGACCTAATAAAAGTGTTAAGATGCCTGAGCATGGCCTGCTCCCTGTGACTGAGAAGAGGACCAAAGTTAATTTCCGGAACCAAGATGCGGGCTCCGCAGAATCGTTCTGAGGCCGCACGGAGGGCAGCTTGTAGATCGGAGATGGGAGTCCTCTTCTCTCTCTGGCCCCTGTTATTAAGACCAACCGCTAAAATCACAGTTTCCACCCTACAGCTTAGGTGTGCCTTTCGGATGAGCGTCTCGGCATGTTTCCATTTTGCACCCGGGTAGCCGTCGACCTAGAGGTCCTCGGCGTCGAAGGTGGAGATCCTCGCAATATTAGAATCACCGAGGATCACCCTCCTTCTACTAACCGTAAGACCCCAGTCGGCTAACTTGTTGGGGGTGGAAACATGGCGCGTCGGCCTCCTCCTGACGTTGGAGGTGGTTGGTGTCTGCAGCTCAGCTCCGATGGGTCCAGGAACGGTCCTCCTGGTGTGAACCCCGTCCCGCGGGGTCGAAATGAGCAGGAACTGCAGGCGGCTGTGAATCTCCCCGGATTGGCGTGGAAGCTGGACGATTTGTCTCGGCCTCCGTTGGCGGTTGCTAATCGCAGGCTGGTGGAAGCATCCGCTCCTGTGAGAACACCTCCTCCAACTCCTGCAAATTAAGATCCAGGATATATAGCCTCAAGGCTAAAGTCAAGCAGAGTGGTTCCCCTGCGTGCTTGTGTGAGGGTAGGGCGAATGTTACCTTCCTCCTCCGAAGAAGAAAGCCTCTCGTACTCGGAAGAAACTGGAAGAAACAGGTCATCGATGGCGTTTGCTTCCCTCCTCGCTGATTGGAGGTGGCGTCGCTTCTCCCGGCGTTTCCTAGGAGGCAGTGCTGTCGTCTGTCCACCTTGGGTGTGCTCCTCCCGGGGTGACCGGTCAGTGGAAACAGGAACAGTCATGGTAGCCACAGTGGCAAACGTTTTTACCTGTTGTCTCCCTGCAGGTGGCGATTTAGGAAGACCAACAGGTGGAGCTGGAACTGCTGGCGGTCCAGGTTGAACGGGTGGTTGTCCCGGCTGTTCTGTGCTGGTCCCCTGATGAACTGCAGTCGTCTGAGTGCCCGCCGTCTGCAGTGGATAAGCGGTGGTCCGTGCTCCAATCTCTCCATCCTCATCTGCTTGTGGATTCTGGTATTTTCTCAGAATCCAGGTGGAGAGTCTCATCCCTGAGACGACGACCCAGGTTCCTCCTAGCCCACTAGATGGCTATTTTAAATGGAGCCTCCCACTCTGGTTTTTGGAGGCCCACTATAGTTTTTAAATCCTGTCTAAGGCAGGCTTCATAATGTTGTCTAAGAATGACAACCAAAGTATAAGTCCAGTTTTTAACATTAGCCTGAATAAGATCATATGTGCGCCTGGTAGGAAAAGCAGGCACAATAACCTCCGCCAAATGTCTGTTCAGTTTTTGAAGTGAAGGAGGGTAGCATTCAGGCTCATTGCTGGCAACATTATTAGCATGGTGCATTAATTTAATAATGTTGTGTAACACTCTGACCCTCAGTCTGAAATCCGGATCTTCGGATAAAGGCACTTTATGTGGCAGCAGGGGGCGCTGGTCCTGGTTTCCCCGTCGTGTGTTGGACGTTCCAGGTCTCGGATCGTCATCCCGCACCTGGAAAAACTGGATCTGGAGTCCGGAGGCGGCTGGTTCTGGAACCTAGGTGGAAGGTTCTGGAACCTAGGTGGAAACTGCTTCCGTTTTCTTTTGTGCTTCTTCCCTGAGCCTCTGTTCCGCCATGTTGGTGGTGGCGCCGGGCGTTGTCGGTATCGAGTCAAAAATTAATAGTAATAATAATACTACTAATATGAGCTTTAGAATTAAGGTTTCGTTTAAAGCATAAAATCTAAGGATAAAATAGGAAAAACCAAAAGGGCTTGTCAGATATTGGCCATTGGTGACAAAAGTCACTTATTTCCTCACTCAAACCCACTGTTGGTATTTATATTGTTATATTTTTATTTATTTATTGGTATCAACAGGTTTATTTATTAGTATCAACAAGTAACATGGTAAATACAATTAATGAATGAACTTTTAATCATTGGAACAATAAAATAGAAATCAAGAACAGTAACAATAGGGTAACTTATTAGTCACTTTGTAACAGATTTATCCGTCTTCTTTCATTGTATTTTCTTTCTTTGTGTGACCATCCCGCTTTGCTTTCCAAGGGAAAGAACACCAGGTTTTTGAGACAGTGGGAACGGTAATGTTGCACCAAGAATGTGTCCGTTTTGCAGCCCCGTCGGATATTGTGGGTGTGTGCGTTCATCCTGGTTCTTAAGGCATTTTTTGTCTCACCCACATACTGTAAGTTGCATTTCCTGCATCTGATGAGGTATACACAGTTTGTGGTTGACATGTTCAAGGCTTTTTGTGTGAAATATTGTGTGCCTGGTTGGCGATTCCTTACAACCCTTGGACCTTTGAGAGTGGGTCGTTTTAGTGTGAGGTCTGCTGAGACCAATAGGTCTTTCAGGTTGGGGTTCTTTTTATAGGCTGAGATGATCTTTTAGTCCTTGAGATTACTGTTTCCCAAAAAGGTTTCGAAATTTCTCTTGATGGTGCGGTGGGCTCGGGTTGCGTATGAGGAGAAAAAGGAAATGAGGGGTATTATGGGTTGTTGGGGTGTTTTTTTTTTGGGGAGGACTTTCTGGACTTTCCTCAGAAAGGATGTGGAGTATCCTTTGTCTGAGGGATCTAAAGAGGGTTTCTGTCGCCTTATTGATGTCCTATTCCCTAGTGCTAATTCTCCTAAACCGGAGTAGTTGGGAATGGACAATACCTCTAAAGGTATGTTTTGGATGGAAACTGGTTTTTGTCAGGATCTTGGTTTTGGTTTGGTTCAGTTTGTTGTTGTTTTCATTTATATTTAGTTTTTGCTTTGTTTAGTTCATGTACAGGTGTCTTGTCTTATTATTATTATTATTATTATCTTTAGTATTTGGTTATGTTCTCTAGTTTGTTCCTCCACTCCCCTGTTCTCTATTTGTTCCTGTGTGTGTGTGTGTGTGTGTGTGTGTGTGTGTGTGTGTGTGTGTGTGTGTGTGTGTGTGTGTGTGTGTGTGTGTGTGTGTGTGTGTGTTCCCTCTTGTGCGTGTTCTCCACTCATTATCATTTACAGCTGAATCCAATCATCTTCTCCACCAATCACACCCCGGTTCCACAGTATTTAAGCCTTTCTCATTCTTTCACTCACCGCTGGATCGTCTGTTGTTATTCCCTGTAGTTTTGCCTTCTCGTCTCTCTGCGTCATCTCCTGTTGTCTTTCCCTGTTGTCTTTCCCTGTTGTCTTTCCCTGTTGTCTTTCCCTGATGTCCTTCCCCGCTCGCTTCAGAGTTTCTCGCCCCCAACGTCTCCGGTAAGTCTCTTGCTTGCTAAGTTCTCTGTCCTGGCTCTTCTCCATCCTCGTTATTTTGGTCCCCTGGTCTCATCCCGTGTTCTCTGTTTGTCTTAGTTCCTGTAGTCTCCGGTTCCCGTGTTCTTCCCCTTGTGATTATTATTTGTTGTTATTTTTATCTGTTAGTTTAGTTCCTCCCTTCCCGTGTTCCTTAGCTTTGTTTGTTTATTTTATTAGTAGTGTTTGTTTATGTTAGTATTTCCCGCGTCTCGTTTCGCTCGTCTGTTTGTTTACATTTAGTTGTCCCGCCTCCGCTCTCTGTTTGGTTTATTTCCGCGTTGTTCCGTTTCCGGTTTTCCTGTAGTCCCTGTGTATGTTCATGTTTATGTTCAATATTCATCCCCAACATTAAATCGTTTATTTACTCAATCCAACCTCTGCTCGAGTCATTTAAACGTTTCATGACAGTTTTATGTAACAAAGCATGGGAATCTGTAGGTTTAAAGTAATCCTTGATGTCCAATTTTCCCGTGTTGGGGAATTCTGGACCTTTAAAGGTTGTTGTATCTAGAAAATTAATTTCATGGGGGTGGAGTATTGGTTTTAGTTTGATTGATGGATGGTGGTTGTTGAGAATGTCCACGAAATGGGTAAAGTCCTCTTCAGAATGTGTCCAGATACCCCAAATATCATCCAGGAATCTTCGGTAGATGAGTGGTTTTAGGGGGCATTTGTCTAGGGCAGAAGATTCCCATTCAGCCATGTAAATATTGGCATATACCGGGGAAAATCTTTTTCCCATAGCCGTGCCTTTGATTTGTAAGTAAATCTGTTTGTCAAAGATGAAGTCATTACAGGTTAGGTTAAGTTTTAACAGTTCCAGTATTTCTGGATCTGGTCTATTTTGTCTGGGTGTTGTGTGAGGATTTGTTGAACAGCCCTCATACCCATATCAGTGTCAATATTCGTGTAAAGGTTGTCAACATCCATAGAGAAAAATAATGCTTGTTCCGGGATGGTCAGGGATTTGACTTTTTCAATGAAGTCATTAGTGTCTTTAATAAAGCTCGGGTGTAATGTTGAGAGAGGATTCAGGAAATAGTCAACGAATTCAGCAGAACCGTAGGATTCGCTGTTGCAATCCGAAACTATAGGACGTCCCTGAGGGATTTTAAATGGAACTGGCCATGTCTCTGGGGTTTTGTGGATTTTGAGAAGAAGGTAAAATTTCCGTGGTCTGGGTGGGTTAGATCCTTTAAGGTATAGGAATTGTTTGTGGTTCAGGTGTTTTTATCCAATAAGCTAGTTAAGATCTTTTGGACTTTTTTGGTTGTAATGGGGTAAATTGGTTTCTTGAGTTTCCTGTAGTATATGGGGTTTTGGAGTTGTCTTAGGGCCTCCTGGACATAGTCCTTTTTGTCCATGATGACAACTGCTGAGCCCTTGTCTGCTGGTTTGATGACCATTGTAGTGTTATTCTGTAGTTCTTCGAGTGTTTTTTCCTCCTCAGTTGAAAGGTTCGGGATTTCCTTCTGGATGGTTAGATTTCTAGTGTCTTTCCGTTCTTTTTTGAGTAGGGTTCTAAGAGTATTTGGAAAATATTCATCCGGGGGTTCCTAGTTGGATTTAAGTGTAAAAGGAGGGGGGTCTGTTTTTTTCCGAGTTATTGTAGTAGGAGGATAATTTGAGCCGACTGTGATAATCCTGGAGGTGTCCGGCCAGAGTAGAACGAATGTTAGGGGTGGTTGTGGGAATGAAAGTGAGTCCTTTTTGAAGCAAATGGATGTGGGCTTCAGTGAGAGAGAATGCTGTAGAGAGGTTAACTACTGTTTTGTCCTCCCTAAGGACAACTTACCTTTAACTATATACTTACCATTCAATTGTATTTTAGAAAATAGTTTTTTTATATATAGTAATTTCTATATCCATCACTCGCTGTGCCTACAACTTGGGTTAAACATAAAGAGGTGGGCTCTTGAGTGACATGCGTCGGCCTGTTCCTTGCCTTTGACTCCCTACACCAAACTGTTTCGGTCATTGGAATGTTTCAGGGGGATGTCATCGTGAGACTACAACTGCTCCTAACCCTGCCCGTGCCATCGGACTACCAGAGCCCATCCTAAACCTTAAGTTTACGCAAGATCTCTTCACCATCTCTTCTCACTCGCCTTCCTCACTCCTTTGAGAGAGAGTAAGGGGAAACCAGGTTTAGCCTAAACCGGCTCGGTCGTGGTTGAGATGTAACCACATCCTCCACTTCTGCTACCTGGCATTTTTCTCTTGCTTACCCTACAACTACACCAATGGTTTTTTTTATAGCAATCCTCCCTATAAACCTAATATATCCGGTTCCTCTTCTCCACAACGAAAAAAGATCCCTACCTACACATTCTCCTTCCTCACTCCTTTGGGAGAGAGTAAGGGGAAACCAGGTTTAGCCTAAACCGGCTCGGTCGTGGTTGAGATGTAAACACATCCTCCACTTCTGCTACCTGGCATCTTTTCCTTCTACTTACGTACTTAGCGTAAACCGGCTAGGTCGGGACTGAACTGTAATAACATCCGCCACTTCGGTTACCTGGAATATCCTCCACCTCTCGTATTTTCCACCTTTTCCCTTATGAGAAAGTCCTCTTAATCTAATTCAACACCTCTCTCTTATGTTTACTATTCCTCAGATGGAGACATCTACCCCCAAGTCTGATTTCCAAACATTGATCAGGATTATCTTTAAAATCCTTCGAACCAACCACAACCTCTGGCATGTTGAGAGAACATCCGGACAACAACCCACCCCCCAAACACGGAAAATTCAACAATTTCTCCAACAGGCTATACTACCAGCCAACCCTACATCCCCTACCTCGTTACTACTCAAGGAAAACACAACAGATTGGAATCATAAGACCCTTAAGATCTTGGAGAACCACTACCTTCAGACCAAATTAGATCTGAAACGAGACTTAAGCACACTACCTGCTTTGGATGGACAAAGGGCATGGAAGGTGGCCCTTCGCTGGGTTACTAAACGTTTCCCCCCATCTCAAAACAGTAGTTATCCAACAAACCGAAAAGGAACTCACTGAATTAAACATTCTTAACCCATCCACACTTATCCCACCCAAAGGGGTTGGGAACCCCCCACCCCAATCACAGCAAAAAAGGAAAACCATAGATTCAACAGAGAACCCCAGTCCAACAAAAATAAAAAAACTAAACAAATGAACATCCCTACAGACCCATTATCCATGTCTCCACTCCCAAGGACAAATACCCCAATAAATCCTAACAATACTCCCTCCATTTACTCTACACTTTTGCCCGAACCCCGAATCCACAGACAACCAACTCAATAAAACCCAATAATACTCCAATCAATGAGACTACACCGATATCAGAACCCCAAATCCCACGGACAACCACCCTCCTTTATCCCAACAGAACCCCGACCTTTGAATCCGCCCCAATATCCGAACCCCAAACTCCGGAAATTAACATGGATAACCTTCCCATCCTTGTCTCCCCACACATCAATGAACCCCATACTCCAATTTTGAACATCCCATCTACCCCTGCAAGACCTCCAACCGTCGAGTCCCCATTCAGTCCATCCTCCCTTTCTTCACAGCTGAGAGATGAACTCCGAAGAAACCCCACTGAATGGCCATCTAATTTCGTTATAGGTAGAATAGGGCCCCTTGAACCAGTACCACCAAACCAGGCCGAAACAGAAACAACAAAAAATGACCATATACTGGAATGGCTCAGTTGCCTGTCCATAGACTCCCAAGAAAAATCTACCTCCACGACCTTACATGGGTCCCAGATCCCAGGCCCCTCTAACCCTAACAGACTTATGGAGGAACTCCTTCCATTTATGGAAGACACATGCCTATTCACCCGTCATCAATACAGTGGAAATAAATTCCTAAACTGGTCACCTAACCCCCGAAGACCAATTATTGTCATGGGTGACTCTAATCTGGTCAGAATCCCGCCTATCAAGGATGATAGAGTCCAAGTAGACTGCTATCCAGGAGCAAACCTTAATGATGCAATACACATCCTTCGCAATAAAACGGCCACTACAACTAGTACCCAAACAGTGATCCTGTCATTTGGTCTCAACAACAAGAACCAGAAGGACCATACACTCCTGAAAATTCAAGTACAATAACTCCTGAATATAGCGAGGGCCACCTTCCCATTTGCCAAAATAAACATCCCCCTCATCAACTTCTCCACAAACTTGGACCCCCATTCTAAACACAACATGAGGACCCTTAATAACTCCATCCAGCTGACAAGCCAATCCATGCCTTTAGGACACTGTATGAGTACATTTTCTATGGTCTCCTGGCTGTTCCTAATCTCACAAGTTCAATCAACATGTTTTTTTTAAAGTACAGCGAGCTGTTGAGTGCTGTATGCCCAAGCCTCATTCTTAAAAACACATATTCTTGTTTGCTTTTACCTGTAAACCTACCCCTACCAAGGTTGTTTTGAACGTTATCCAATATATTCAGTGTTCCAACCGTGTTGCCATTTGTCAGTTATTTTTGATTTAATTATACTTTTAATTACAGCTATACTGTGTGGTATCTGAATGTGTACAGTATATTTCCTTGTTGCTTGCTTAGTATGCTGGTCTACTATCTCATTCCTTGCTACTCCTACATGAGCTGATACCCATTGATGGCATCCTACCAAACATAACTACTACCTCAGTAAGCAATCAGGTACTGAATGTGGCTCTGGAGCCTGATCTCTGTTTGAAGTGTTTAGTTCCAGTTGAGCCTTCTAAGCTTTCAAAAATATTTTCTTCATCTAAGCCTTCAACCTGTATGTTGGATCCAATCCCGACAAAATTGTTTAAAGAAGTTTTTCCTATTATTATTACCCCCATTTTGGAAATGATTAATTTTTCATTAGGGAATGGTTATGTACCAGAGGCTCTTAAGGTAGCTGTAATAAAACCCCTACTTAAGAAACCTTCTCTTGATCAAGAAGACTTAATAAATTACAGACCCATATCTAATCTTCCTTTTTTATCTAAAATCCTTGAAAAAATTGTTGCTAATCAACTGAGAGATCATTTGAGGAATAATGACCTATTTGAAGAATTTCAGTCAGGTTTCAGAGCTCATCATAGCACTGAGACAGCTCTCCTTAAAATTACTAATGATATTCTCATGGCCTCAGACAATGGGCTCGTGTCTATTCTAGTTCTGTTAGATCTCAGTGCTGTTTTTGACACAGTCAATCACAATATCCTCATAGAAAGGCTCAAACACACTGTGGGGATCAAGGGAACAGCACTAGGTTGGTTTAAATCGTATTTGTCTGATAGATTCCATTTTATTCATCTAAATGACAAATCTTCTCCGCATTGTAAGGTCACTTGTGGAGTACAACAGAGTTCTGTACTTGGCCCAATTCTATTTACTATATACATGCTCTCTATTGGTAAAATCATTAGACAGCATGGTGTTAATTTCCACTGTTATGCTGATGATACACAACTGTATTTATCTATAAATCCTAATGAATCCAGTCAGTTTGGTAGATTACAGGCATGTCTAGAAAACATAAAAATGTGGATGACTTTAAACTTTCTGCTCTTGAACTCTGAAAAGACAGAAGTTGTTATCTTTGGACCAGAACCTCTAAGAAAGAAATTGCTTAGTCAGCCACTTGACCAGGATAGAATCAGGTTGGCGTCTGGTGACAATGTAAAAAACCTTGGGGTTATTTTTGATCAGGAAATGTCTTTCAAATCCCATATAAAACAGGTCTGTAACATTTCCTTCTTTCACCTTAGGAATATAGCAAAAATGAGAAATATTCTCTCTAGGACAGATGCTGAAAAACTAGTCCTTGTTACTTCAAGGCTGGACTATTTTAACTCTTTATTAGCAGGAAGTTCACAAAATGCAGTTAAAAGTCTACAGTTGGTCCAAAATGCTGCAGCAATAGTTCTGATGAAGCTTAAAAACAGAGATCACATCTCCCCAATTTTAGCTTCCCTTCATTGGCTCCCTGTCAAACTTAGAATAGATTTTAAGTCTTCTTTTGACATATAAAGCCCTCACTAATCAAGCTCCATTGTATATCAGAGAACTGATTACTCCTTATGTCCTAACAGAGCACTTCGCTCTAAGACTGCAGGTTGGCTGGTGGTGCCTAGAATCTCTAAAAGCACAATGGGAGGCAGATCTTTTAGTTATCAGGCTCCTCTCCTGTGGAACCAGTTTCCAGCTTTAGTCCGTGAGGCAGACACCCTGTCTAGTTTCAAATCTAGGCTTAAAACCTTCCTGTTTGGTAAAGTTTATAGTTAGGAAGAGGTAGAGAAGACAGCCTAATCCGGTTGGGGAGGAACTCAGTCTTGACAGACGGTTCTCCTTTGCTCTACCTTCTTCATGTCTCACTCTATAGAGTTAAGTTATTTAAGTTTTTCTATAGTTCTGCTGCTATAGGCTTAGACTGCTGGAGGACAATCTGACCACTTCTCTCTCTGCTACTTTGTTCCTTTGTCCAATCTATTTAGGTACCGTTATTTCAACCTTTTCAACCTTTTGTTTTCTCTTAGTGTTCTTCTTTCCATAGTAACCACACCTGGGCTGGCGTTCTGTTAGCTGAGACAGCTTCTTGGATGAGAACATGGGCTGAGATGCTTCCAGTGACGCTCTACAACTGCTGCTATAAACTCTATGATTTCAGTATCCTGTGCATCTAATTTAGTTTTCTGTCTTTTCAAACCCCCAGTCGGTCATGGTAGATGGCTGCTTGTACTGAGCCTGGTTCTGCTGGAGGTTTCTTCCTGTTAAAGGGGAGTTTTTCCTCTCCACTGTTGCTACATGCATGCTCAGTATGAGGGATTGCTGTAAAGTCAACGACAACACAAGCCATTGTTTCTGTCTGCTGATTCCAGAGGAGTGAATGCTGAAAGTCAATGACTCGATGCAATCTGCTGGGGTTCCTTAGATAGGAAACTTTTTCAAAACTTTTTTTTTTGTATCTTTGATTTTAATTGATTTTCTTGTAAAGTGCCTTGAGATGACATCTGTTGTAAATTGGCGCTAAATAAATAAACTGATTCTTGATTTTTGATATAAATGACAAAGATATTCCAGAACGATCAGGTTATTTGATATACGTAAAATTTTACAAACAATATCTTGCCTTGATTCAGACTGTAAATTTTTTATACTCATCCTTTTGTAAGTCGCTTTGGATAAAAGCGTCTGCTAAATGCATAACTGTAAATGTTATGAATGCTGAAATTGAGTCTGGAACAATTGTTAATTTGCTTGGTCTATGAACTTCCGCCCTTTTTAATGCCTGCCATATTGCTACAAGCTCCGATGTATACACTGCCAGTTTGTCAGTCGTTGTTTTACCAAGTGCAATTTCCAGATTTGGGACAACATACGCCACTCCAACCATTTTATCTTATTTAGATGCAGCTGTAAATATCCAAAGATCAGTGTACTTAACCCTTATATACGTAATCACTTTGTTGTTATGTAATTCCATGCCCTCTTGTTTTACTGCAAATAAACCTAGATCAATGTTGAGATCTAAAAACAACCATGGAGGGATTACATGATACACAACTGTGGGGGATATTCTAACTGTACTTAATTCCATTTCTATTATTTTATTAGGCAATGTCCATACAAAGGTGTTAATGCACTCATTTTCTCTCTATGGACAGTTCATCAAAAAGGACTGCGCAATATGACTGTCATTATGGCCTGTTAGATTCATCCAGTACACAACTGCAAGGTTTATTGTCCGGAGATGAAGGGGCATCTCCCCTATCTTAAACTTGTGTTGCTGCTACTGCCGTGGTTTTCTTTGCTCCAGAGCACAGCTTGAGGGCTTGGTTTCACACTATATCAACCTGTAATAGAAGTTGATCCATACACCATGCACCCATAATCAAATACTGATCTGATCAGGCCTGTATTTATTATTTTTAGAACTGTTATACCTACTCCCCAATCCACTCCACACAAACACCTCATAACATTCAATAATTTTTTTTTTTTTACATTTGTCAATAATGTTTTTAATATGTACATTCCATGTCAACCTCCCATCAAACCATGTTCCTAATTGTTGAAAAGACTTGACCCACAAACTTAATTTTGCAAACCCGGTATGTAATCAAACAAGCCCCCAGAGTATGGGATTAAATAAACTTTTTGGGTACAGGGATTCTGCAACCATTTCTGATAGCAGAAATTCTGTCCCAGTCCAATTTTGCACCCTTTGGGTTTGCATGGTGCATCTGTGCTCAAAACCGTCGTTTTGACTTTTGCATGAACGAGAAGATCTTTGAGATTGCTGTTCCTACGGAAAGCAGATATGACCCTCCTGTCGGTCAGCCTCCCACTAACGGTTTGGAACTGCAAAAGAAAAAAAAGAACATCGCGGAACGAGCATTCTTGTTCTCTATGGATGTGGAAAACCTTTACAGTAATATTGACTCGGATATGGGTATGAGGGCCGTTCAACAAATCTTCACCCAATACCCAGACGTAACTAGACCAGATCCAGAAATACTGGAACTGTTAAAACTTAACCTAACCTGTAATGACTTCATCTTTGACAAACAGGTTTACTTACAGATCAAAGGCACGGCTATGGGAAAAAGATTTTCCCCGGCATATGCCAATATTTACATGGCTGAATGGGAATCTTCGGCCCTAAAAAAATGCCCCCTAAAACCACTCATCTATCTACGATTCCTGGATGACATTTGGGGAAGAAAAGTAATAGAGGGTGTTAGACTAAATTAAGTAAAAGGAAATCGCCTGAAGAAGACAAAGAAATGTCGAAACGTGGCGAAGCAAGAGGCAGAGCAGAAAACAAGAGACAGAGCAAAGCGAGCAAGTAGCCGCAAGCTAAAAACAAATTAAAAAGCTAAATAATAGTTAATTCCAATTATGTGAACGTAAGGGATAAGAAAAAACGGGTGCCAAAACCTAAATGTCTGTTTGATGTAACCTAAGTGTAGTGTATGTTTTTATTTTATGGGGAACAGGGCTCCGAAAGGCAGGATGGACAGGGTTAGGGTTAGGAGCAGTCTTAGGGTCACGATGACATCCCCCTGAAACAGTCCAATGACCGAAACAGTTTGGTGTAGGGAGTCAAAGGCAAGGCACAGGCCAACGCATGTCACTCAAGAGCCCACCTCCTTATGTTTAACCCAAGTTGTAGATACAGCGAGCGATGGATATACAAATTACTATGTATAAAAAACTATTTTCTAAAATACAATTTAATGGTAAGTTGGGTGTTCTGTAGAGAACTTTTGGACACATCATCAGTAGTGTACCTTGGGATCTTAGGGTGTTTCGGCCATTACCACTATACACCCTCCCCCAAGGACGGCCCAGACAAAGTTGATCAAGCCTTGCTGTGTGTCAAAGATCAAATTGTGTCATACTAGAGCTAAAAATAAAATTAAAAATAGATCATGAAGTGTAAAAGTTAAGTATACCAAAAGTGAAGTTAGTCACAATAGAAATAATGTAATGGTAAGTAAAGTTCCTATATAGGAACAATGTAAATGTAAATGTGTAAAAAAGTTCCCGTAATAGGACCAATCTAAAGGTAAGTACATTGTTTCTGGAGAAAGAGCAATTCTAAGGTAGGTAAGAGGATTCTCTTAAAAAGATTAAAAGTTAGGTAAGTAAAGTTCCCATAATAGGAACAATAGTAAGGTTAGTAAAAAAAAAACTCCCAAAACCGGAACAATATAGAAGTGAGTCAATATCTCACCTCAGGAGCACTGTTAAGGAAGGTTAGGAAAAATAAATATTCTGCAATATGTGCCAGATAAAGGTATGTAAGGTTCTCAATAGGAACAAGCTACAGATAAGTACGGTTTTCAAACGAGCACAAATAAGGAAAGTGTTCCAAAGAAAAGCAAAATTTCCCACCCCTGGAACCGTATAAAGGTAAGTTAGTTTCTCACCCAAGGAACAAAGGAAAGGTAAGGAGAGTTCCCACAGGTTCGAGTTGAGTTTAGGTCGTAAATTTAGGGTTAGACCTGTAAAGCGAATGGTAGGGTTAGAGTAAAGGGTTTGGTAAGGGGTAGGTAGTGGAGAATCAAGCACCAAGCTTCCAGGAGTATGAAAGTCTTGGAGAAAAAGGGAAGTGTAACTCCCGTTGCAACCGGATAAAGGTAAGTTAAGTTCTCACCCAAGGAACAAAGTAAAGAGAGTTCCTACCGTTTCGAGATTAGTTTAGGTCGTAAATTTAGGGTTAGACCTGTAAAGCGAATGGTAGGGTTAGAGTAAAGGGGTATGTAGTGGAGAATCAAGTACCAAGCTTCCCAGAGTATGAAAGTCTTGGAGACAAAGGGAAGTGTAGGTCCCGTTGCATCCTCGGCCTAGCCACCTAAGTTGGACTAGGGAAAGTGAAAACAAACATAGGTTAGGTGAGGGGAACTGATTCCCTCTCCCGTAGGAGGGGGAGAATGCACTGTCCATCGTCCAGGGAGGCCTCAAAGCTCCACAGCCCCCCATCTCCATTCCACCAACGTGGGCGTTGGTTTTTTTGAGCTTCCTGCCATGACTGACTCCAGTCCAGTAATCCATGAAATGTTTTTGAATTTGTGTGTTTTGTGACTAATTTATTGTAATTTTAAAGCTACTTATTGTTTTTAATCCGAATGAAATAAACAAATCCCAATGAAATAAATCAAACAACTAAATGAGGGTTTCCTCTTACTTAGGAAACAATACGTAAAAGAAAAATGAAAAATTATTATTCTTTTTAGTTGTGTAAAATCTTTTTTGTCTTTTCAATTATTTTTTGTTTTTGTATTTTTTATTGTTTCAAACAAACAACTAAAGGAAGGTTTCCTCTTATTTAGGAAACAATACACAAAAGAAATATAAATATATTGTTCTTTTAGTTGTGTAAAATCTTTTTTGTCTTTTTAGTTATTTTTTGTTGTTTTTGTATTTTTTACAATGAAATAAAAATGAAAAACCATGCATATAACCTCAAAATGTGTGCCTGGGACAACGTTTAGACCTGTATCAGGTCTTCCTCAGGTCTGGCACACACTAAATAAAAATAAAAAGTGATGATGTTAACTGCTTGCTTGTCTGAGCTTGAATGTGGCTGCACAGAGGGAGAGCTGCCTTTTATAAGCGTTTGGCTCCGCCCCCTTTTTCTTTTTGTCAATATTTTTTCAAGAAATACAAAACTGCACTTACAAAATAAACCTCTTAAACTGGTTATATCAAGAATTTTTAATGTATTTATTGTTGTTTTAAAATGATATAAATTGTTTTTAATGTTTTACATCCCTTTTTATAAAATCAAAAAATGAATTTAACAAATAAACTTTTAATATCCAATCCTTGGTTAAACATGTTTACATTTATAAATTGTACAACTTAATACGAATCCTCCCATCCTGTCTCCCCCTTCCCCGTGAGAATGACCGTGGTGGTCGTTGTTTGTAGCCCCCACGGCTGCCGGGACGACGATCGTGGTGGACCACTGTCCAGTTGGACATAATCAATTAATTAAAAATAAACCAATAAAAAATAATAAGACTAAAACCCAAAAGATAATAAACAACAAAGGGAGCAGCAACTTGCTGTACTGAAACCAAATTGGTTTATAAAATTATAAATGAAAATATTAAAAAAAGAAAATAAAAAAGAAAAGAAACCCCAAACAAAACAAACAACTAAGGGAGCAGCAAGGTGCTGTATTAAGAACCAGATCGGTTTTATAAAACTATTATAAAGAAGATAAAAATTAAAATAAAAAGATAAAAAATAATAAAATAAAATAAAATTAACCCCCCCCAAAAAAAGACTTTAAACAACTAAAGGAGCAGCAATTTGCTGTATTTGGTGACCGGATCGGCCTTTTAAAATAGTTTTTTTAAATTTGTTTTATATATATAAAAAAATTAAAATGAGCTCTAATATTTCTAAATTATTTAATTCAAAGCCTCCTCGCGACGTTTCGACTGCAAAAACAGTCTTCTTCAGGCTGGAGGCAAAAATAATAATTGCAGCACAGAGAACACCTGGAGATGTTGTCCCTCATGTGTCCCAGCACTGAATGAGAGGCTCTCTGCCTTTCCCTTACTTATCCCCTTGTGGGCGTGGCTTCGAAAAAAGACAGAGAACATGCCCAACATGTTCTTGTTTTTACAATATTCTGTTTTTAAATAAAAAACAGTATTTTTAAATCAAATTAAATTACATTAAATTAAAACTTAATGTTTTTAATAAAATGAAGTAGTATTTTTAATCAAAAATAACATTTTACCAAAAATAAACTAAATAATTTTTTGTTTTTCGTTTTGAATATTTTTTCATTTGTTTTTGTATTTTAAGTTGTTTTTGTGTGTCTTTGACTGTTTTACTATTTATTTTTTTATTTTTTTATGTGTTTTTTAATTGTTTTTTGTAACTTTTTATATATCTTGACATATATCGAATAACTAACTAAAATTAAAAAATAAAAATTAAAGGGAAAGGTTGGGTTTAGGGGAAAGAGGGTTGAGTGTTAGTTAGGGTTAGGAATGGTGTGGGGGAGAGGGTTTCTGGAAAGGAGCCGACCCCCCCTAAGTGAGGTCGAATGCAACGGGCCATCCTGCCTTTCGGCGAAATAAAATAAAAAAACTGAACTCAGGCTTAAATACGGTACTTAACACACACAAAAATTAGGTTAGGGTTAGGAACAGGTGTAGTGTCACGATGACATCCCCCTGAAACAGTCCAATGACCGAAACAGTTTGGTGTAGGGAGTCAAAGGCAAGGCACAGGCCGACGCATGTCACTCAAGAGCCCACCTCCTTATGTTAAACCCAAGGTATAGGTACAGCGAGCGATGGATATACAAAACAGTATATGTAGCTACCAAAA